>JAMPIV010005386.1:0-515871 GCA_024509875.1 Oreohelix idahoensis | reverse complement strand
GACTGAGGTTAGACCTTAACCTAGCTTTTTTAGTACCTCAGAAGGACACTATGAGTTTAATAGATTGCCATTTGGATTGAAGAATGCGGCTAGTGGCTTCTCTAGAATGATGAGAGAAAATTGTTGGATGTAAACATTTCGGAGGATGACGTAATGAATCCTGAGTTGCCTCTTTGATTGAGGATATTCCGAATTTTCATACAGGATAATAAAGGATTATTATGGGATCCACTACGAAAACAACTCTGCTATCACAGGTTTATATGTTATCTCTCATAACGTACATTTTGAGGGAAATCTAATGTTCTCTGGACATTTATGTCATTGCGCAGACTCAGAGAAGAAGAAATGGTGAATACGGGTTGCGAATGCAGCATTAAGGACAAGCACTCACACTTGCGGCTCCTGTTCAGTAACATAACGGAAATATATTATTGGTTGTAGGTTAAGTCTGAGGCAGATTCATGAGTACGATGCCTACTCTGAATGGACACTACTTACCATAAAACCATGATTAGAACCACAGCAGAGTAAAGTCCAGTTTGACCTTACAATTTCTCTATGTGTATATAGAATAAAGGACTGACATATAATGTCTGTTTTAAGAGGGGAGGTGTCATGAAATATTCTAATCCACATATATAAATTAACAAGTAAATATAAAGCCTAATAAATACATATAATAAAGAAAGGAAGAAGAATGGTAAAGAACAGTGCTGTCACAATGACAGTACTCGAAATCCCCTTTGTTTTATGCTTCGTCTGCACAAAATTGTCAACGCTTTTCCACGTTAATAGTATAAGCCTACTGCATATTTTTACAAGGCGTTTCCACAACACATTGTAAAAACGGGTATTGCATTTCTCAAGAAAAACATTGAGATACGCAAGCCGTGAAAATATGACCTAAATTTAAATATTTTCATTCAATTCCATACACAGCGTTACTCAAAACAGAACGACAAGCAGGGATAGAGAGAAGGAGAGAGGCAGAGAAAGCAAGAATTCGCATGCAAAATTAAAACACGCGTCTCGCTATTAATGCCACCCCAACAAGCGTAACGCGATACACAATTACTACTATCACGCGTGTAAGGCCACATGCACTAACTTTTTCGGACGGAACAGTGATTTAAAAACACTTACCCTTCCCAGAGTTAGGTTTTTAAAATCCTGAAAAAACGCTTATAGGAAAGATGACAATAGATGGGTTTACGTTTGAAAACATTACAGTACCCAGACAGCACATCTTCGAAACAGGAGGTAGAAGAAATTGCATATTTTGAACGCAGCCACTTAGCTCTTTTAAATTTGTATATTTGGGTTCCTTAGGGCTTGCTGACAAAGAATATGTAAAACGTTACGCAAATAGTCTAGGAATTAACAAATGTTATAACCAAAATAAAATAGTGGGGATGCCTGACAGCATGAAATCATTTCTGCTCATTAAAATTTTTTTTTATAAGTGTTTGAAAAAACCTTACGTACGGAAATAGCCTACCATGTAAACTCCAAATTGATTGGAGCGCAACAAATATAAGACTAAACACGATTGGTCGGACTATAAATACTATCTTTGGTTGTTAGGGGAGACGTAGGAAGGTAAAATTTTTTCAAACACTTGTCGAAACGTGGCTCCATTGGCCAGACTCGCTGATATAATCACTTAGGAGCGTTAGTTCGAGACCACTAGTTCAAATAAGCTTGATAAAGCAACAGTGCGTTTGAAGCCAGCTCATATTTTTGCTAAATAAAAGCCTGGAACATAAGCAGATGGGAATTTGTGCCAGTATTTGTGCCAGAATTCATTGCTAGTCAACGTATCTGTGGTGTTTTTTCCAAATGAATTGTGGGACCGTGGTCTTGATGGTATTGAGCAGCACCTGGTCAGAGCTTTGCTGAATCCAGAGTCGGACAGCATACTCCTTGGTCCATTTAGCTATCAGTGAGGTGTCTCCAGAGCCCAGGGGAGAAATCGAGTAGAGGAGTCTTTTCCTGCCGCCATCACGCAAGATAAGCTGATGTGGCCAGCTGAGCTCAAAATTATGTACCCCCATCTTAAAATAACATTGTAACATAAACTTAAGAGGGGAAGTAAATTGTTTTAATATCAGGAACTGAGAACATCTCCAATACTAGTTCCAATAAAGACAAACTATTGAAGTCATGATGACAAATACCAACAGAGCTTGAACAAAACAAAACCAGTATTAACTCATATTACTACTACACAACTGACACACATAGGATACTTTTAATAATATATGTCACTACAATATTCATATTGATAAATTCTGTACATATAACTTGTAATTAAAATTGATTGTGATTCCTGGTTCCCTTTGTATTTGAATCAGGACACATATTCATTCATGACAGCAATGAATACATATTGTTATTTGAAAAGTTATCAGTGACTCCTTTACGATATCCTCTTAGAGTGTTATATGTATGTGAGTGTCACAGTGTTGTCACGTGTAGTGGAATAAATTAAATTGTTTATCTGTCTGTTGTTGTTTTGACTTACACTTCATCATACACATACCCTAGACATATAACGTAGTCATCACACTATTCCAGAATAATTCTGACTGAGATATATATATATATATATGTGGCAGCAAGTAAGGTTATCTATAATACACTACTCTCATTAGATATAGATACCTTCACAGCTGATCTCAGTCAGTACACTAAGTCCCCTATAAATATTTATAACATCCCACTTCACCACAAGGCCATCAAGAACCACTTTTGTCAATAGTGAAACGTCGAAAGCTTGCCTGGTTATGGCATGTAACTCGTCATGACTCCCTTTCGAAAACGATCCTCCAGGGAACAGTCGAAGGTAAACGGAGAAGAGGAAGGCAAAGAAAATCCTGGGCTGATAACATCAAAGAATGGGCAGGACACGGTTTCTCCACACTTGTACGCATTGCTGAGAATAGAGAGCAGTGGAGGACCCTGTCTGCTGATGCTTCCACCATGGCACCCCTACGACCCATGACGGGTTTTGGGTTGAGATGAGATGATGATTAGTTATGATTTGTTGTTGTTATTGTTGTTTAAAGTCTACATCCTGACAAATCCTTATGTGGTTTATTAACAAATATCAAATGATGTGAACGCTGATTGTTCCTGCAACGAACTGTTTGTATAAACGCTTGATAAATCCTCCATGTGCCTATCCTAGATAGTTTGACGTTTGATGTCAGTGTCTGACCGACTACCATTAATTTCTTTAGTATGTCACGTATTGCCTCCCCTGCTTTGCAGTAGTGATCCAACAATGGCCAAAACTCAAGAGTATCTAAACTGGGTCGTCAAAGGTGTTTACCTTCACACAAGATTACTCTTGGCAGAGATGTAGACAGAAGTGCAATGACTCTTCTATGAGAAGGGAGCCTTCACACGATAATTCAGAAGTCAAGAACCATGTTGCATAGGGCTGAACAATTGTTAACTTATATCTGTCCGTCGCCTGTTGTGAAGGATTTAAGCAATAGTTTTTAGCCCGTTGAAGCCCCCAGCTGAGTTAATTCAGCGAATTCCTCTTATAATGGTAACGCTTTGATTAGAGGTAAATATATGTTTAGATATAAATATCTATTAAATATTCTGGCTCATTCGTTTGCTTTCATATATATAAAAAACTGGAGCGACTACGATTGTTTAGTATTAAAACAACATGAAACAATTTTAATAATGAATTAATCTTTAACAGCTAAAATAAATATGGAAAATTTGGTGAAATTTTATATTAGAATCAAATTTTCTCCTAACGGAGATTAAATAGAGGATTTTGTCAATGTCCGTTGCTTTCACCTGTTAATAAGCACTTAGCTTGTCTACGTGAGTCCTGACGCCGTTGTATCTTCACTTTTCTGGTGATGCGGGCACTTCTTCGCCCTGCTCTCACTAAGGGCGTCGAAACTCGTCTTATTCGTCTAGGTGGTCATAGTGTTGACAAACCCAAATGCTCTCACAATTTAGACTAAGCTCTGGTTAGTGCGAAACACTTATATCTGGAAAATCAGTCTTGCGCGCTTCGTCACTTAGAAAACTTTTGTTTGATTCTTATACTTGCTTCTCGTTCCACAAACCTTAAAATTTTTGTTGTCAGGATTTTAATACACAAGTTCTAATTTTCGCTCCTTGCACAGATTTAGATTGGACACAGCTCTGTGTTAGATGCTTTCGAATCAAGTTTCCAAATTATAGCTGTCTTTTCCTCCGAAATTTTCCCAGAGATTAATTCCATATGACATCCGCATGTCGGGTGTTCTGTGTAGAAGTCAAAACAATGTTCATGCAACAACAGGGCAATCTGGGAAAACTTTATAAAGTTGAGTCTTGAAAACAGCCGATGACGTCTATTTATTGTGGACTTGTGGTTTACAGCAAATGTGTAGGCAATCAAAACAGTCATTTCACGCAACATTTTCGGTAGACTTGTTATGTAATTTAGAAAATACGGGAGATAACCAGATTACTTCACTCTCCTTAGTTTGTAAATTGCCCAAATAAATACTGTTGAATATCCTCTAATGACTTTTCTAAACGTTTTTCTAAGTTCAAGTAATTTTCCTGCTCTGCTACAATGCAGCGATGGGAAAAACATCTCGTGACGACTTTCCGCAGACAAGGCTATGACGATCGCAGTCTCTCTGTGTGAGTGTGAAATGTGAATCTAATTTTCTTACATTATACAGAACAAAAAATTCCCCTCTTCAAGTTCCGCCAAATTCGCTCAACTCCCAATTCCATCGACTGACTTTCCGCATAATTTTGCATTCAATGAGATATGCATTGTATATTTCCGGCCTCTCAAATCAACCATGTTGCAATCGCAATCTCCGATCAACCAGCACTCGATTCAGCACTACGTAGGTAGAGGTGTTTCAAATTCAAAAAATAACCTCACGTGTTTCAAAATATTAAGTTTAATATCCACGCGTGACCTCTTCATATCGTTGCGTCAGACTTCCGCCGGCAGCTTGTGCTATTTTCACAAACAAATGTTGTGCACTGATACTGCTCCAATGCTACTGTCTGCAAATCTTGAGTTTCCAGACAGATTTATCTGTAATCTCAATACAGAACGTTCATCGGAAGCGATTACCTCATTATCTATCGTCGTGTGCAAACATAGGTATAGTCGCTAGTATTTAGTAAACTGACTGAGACAAACATGCAGTATATTTAAAGTGATTAAATCGAAGTTAAATTTGTATAATTACAAATAACAAATTTAATCATCATTTAGGTTTAACAAGGTTTTAGAAAATTTGAATAATGATTTATAAAAAAAGTTGATCATCACTGTTGTGATTCGAAGTTAGTTTTAAAGGAGTTCCCGTGGCAGCTTTAACGTTTAACTTATCTGCCAATGATAGGTTCTGCTCCCGCTGATGGGTTGGTTCTCGTTAGACTGATTACTGATAACGCTCGTTGCTGGTCAAGGATGTAAAGCGTAGCACGTTCCCATAAATGTCAGGGAGTGTCTACAAAGTTGGCCCTTGGTCTTAAAGCTCATACCACTGTTCCCTTCTTGTTCCAGAGACAGTACCCTCAACTGGTACCACCAACAACTATGGTAAAAGAATAGAAACAAAACGCTGTCCTGTTAATTGCGTTTTCCAACCCATAGTTATGGGTCCTCTTCTCTCTATTCCACCATCCCATCTACCTCAGAATTTACCGTCGATGAGAATTAAACTTAATCCCTCGAGAGAAAACTTTCTTTACATTTAAATTGAATAGCTTTATCTTTATTTTACATTTAAATGAAAAGGTTAATAGTACAGATAGAATATGTTTGTATTTACATCTCCACTGCTTGAAATGTGTTAACAATATAAATTGAATATGTTTTCATTTATATCTACACTTGTTGAAAAGTTTGAAACTTTCATTAATTTTGAAGTGAATACGTTTACATGGACATTTACACTGGTTTGAAAAGGTAAATATTATACTTAGAATGTACATCATTTCTTTCGTCTTTCCCTCCCTGCTCCATGTGGAACTTGGGACTACTTATGCTTTTAGTTCTCTTTAAGAAACTAACGATAAAGCAATCACCAACCCTTGCAGTGGCGGTTCATGAAATCATCATTCTATACACTAGGTTGCCAGCCTCAAATGACTTGGTCATCCACTAGCGATTTTCACATATTAATATTCACATGGCAATATATACATTTTAGTTCACATGTTATTAATGAAAAATATAAAATGTAAAATGCACAACTTTCGCCAATCCTGGCTCACAGACTTTTTACGCAGATGAATAAAGGCACTTGATTAGACCTCTTACACGTGTACTTGGGGGTCGTTATTTTAATAATAGATTCCCTCTTTGACTCCGTGTGTTTCAGTGTTCTCAGATTTCTGTTCCTTATTAAAATGCTAGAGTTTTCCTGGGCTGTGTAAGTCCTTCCAAAATACTCCAATAAAAGTCCGGCTTGATACATGGAATTCTGAATTCTAACTTCTGGCAGTCTGGTTGTGTCGTCTTGGCAAGCGATTTCTCACAGTGAACTAGACTTGCAAAAATTGTCAGATTATATTGCAAGTCTGCCCCAGTATTTGTTTGTTACGAGGCTAATCAGAACGCCAATCGTTTGCAAACATGCGTGTCGTGTGGGGAAATTTAAAATATTTCCGACATGGAGAAGTTAAGTGCATGATGCAGAGATCACCTCTCCCATATATGGTAATAAAAGTCTCATCGTATTACCGCCTTGGCGAAGACGCACCCTTGCCTTATCAGCGATTAAACAAAACCCCTGAAAGAAACATTCTAACTAGCGTAATCTGGTTTCGCGCTCCCATTGGCGCGCAGATAAAATACTAAAAAATGCCAAAATCTCGGGTAGCGTGACATCGTGTTTGGCGCCTAAATAAAACAAAAATGCCTAAACATTTAAAAAAGTTCAAATTCGCGTAAACAGAGAACAGCCTATATTACATATGTAGAAGACCTCAGGTTACTGTTCATCATCGCCTGTCACCGCTCTGTGGAGCATAGGCTTTCAACTAATTTACGCAAAGCTATCCTGTCCTGTACTATTCATTTTGTCTTTATCCTTTTTTTTCAAATTCTGTAACCAGTTCTCTTCTCCGTGTGTTTACGATGTGATTAAGTTATTAGAAGGAAACCGGAGTGTCACAGCTGAGCAGATGGTACAGTCTGGGAGCGAAATGTTAGAGACTTCACTTCAGTAGTTCTCAGCTTTATGCGGTAGGGCGACCTAATCAATCTGTTGCAGTGATGTCATATAAACATTTAGAGCCTTTTCAAGCGCCATCCATAAGCCATTTTTAAGCCCCTTAACATCTTTTTAAGCGTCATGATGGCTCCCGGCTTTTTGTGTTTTCTCTGTGGCTCAGATCTTTTATTATTATTATGATATTTATATTATGCTTTATAAGGCATAAATTTATTTTCATTATAATTATTAAATAACACTTTATACACATTTTGTTATGCACCAGGATTGAATTCGCCTAAAATAATGCAACGATGATCACAGCGTACTTAATATTGTATTATTTACAAAAAATTTAATTGGGCTTCTCCTATAAAGCCACCTACTCATTGGGAGCCGCGGTAGCAAAGTGGTTAGTGCACTGGCTTCCTAGGTGGGAATTTTTTAGGCCGCAAACGGCTCCTGGGTCGACCCAGCCCCAATTGGGTACCAGAGCAACTCTGGGAAGGTTAAGGCGGCCGGCGTGATGCTGACCACATCACCCCGAGTGAGCCGATGGTCAAGAAAATATGGGCCTAACACCATATTCCCAATATGCCTCAATGGGCGTGTAATGGGATCCTTTACCTTTACCAACTACTCATTACTCAGAACTTCATTTTGTGTTACAAATGTTCTTTGTAGCATCTTAGTTTCTTCATATATATATAAAGTTGTATATCTAATACACTACAAGTATATACACACACACACACGCACGCACGCACACACGCACGCACGCACGCACGCACACACACACACACACACAGTTGTACATCTAATACACTACAAGTATACACACACACACACACATATATATATATATATATATATATACTTGTAGTGTATTAGATGTACAACTTTTATGTAGCATTCTTGAGACTATCATTAAAGAATAGATTTATTAAAATAGTGTATTAGATGTACAACTTTTATGTAGCATTCTTGAGACTATCATTAAAGAATAGATTTATTAAAATAAATGGTTTTGATTTTATTTGGTTAATTCCTCTCACCCAACCCATGTGCTTGTATGTGTGTGCTTGTGTGTGTGTGTATATATGAACGTTTTTATCATCTACATCATTATTTACCCATTGGCTCCTTATGGAGCATGGGCCCACCACACTGCAGCTGGTTCCCTTGCAGGAAATTTGCACCAGAGTATTCATGTGCTCTTATATCAATGTTTTCTGTTGCCATTATTTACAAGATATTGTTGCCTTCATGTTTTTCGCTTCTTACGACGTGCCTGATGGACCACTAGTGCTGCACTTTCTTTGTCTCCTCGTAAGAAGAGAAAGGCACCTACACGGGGGCGTATTTATGAGAAGTGCAGGAAAGGAAGGTTGGGTAATTTTATATTATTGTATACCAACAAACATTGGAAGATGAAATGAGGAGCAGATGCTGAAGAGGACATACACTAAGAAAGCATTCAAGCAGTCCTTGTTCTCGAACAACAGATTGAGATACCATCTATTCAACAAGCTAAAGATAGGAACTATCGATTAGTGTAATTGTTGTACTGATAAAATGACTGCTGAACATCTGCTTCAAAGTTGCCCAACATATGCGGAACAGAGACAGCGCATATGGCCGACACCAGTACCATTGGTGGAAAAGCTCTACGGAGATTCAAATATCCTCATACTGCTTTCTTTTGAAACATTCAAGTAGACGTCTGAGAGTGTCAGTCATGTACAAAGAAGAAGAAGAACACACAGGGTAACAGAAATAGAGGGATACGTTACCAAAAAGCATTTGGAGAAATGAACTGGAGAAACACATGAAAGGGTTAAAGAAGATATGGAAACACCAACAATTTAGTGGAGCAGCCAATTTCATGAGGATTTTAAAGAGTCCATTCCTGCTTACCAAGTCAAATGCCTTTATGAGATCGATAAAGTAGATGTATAAAGACTTTATCTGTTGTCTTGATTTTTCTTAAGTTGGCGGAGGGAAAAGATCATGCTTTTAGTTCATTTATTAGCTTGGAATCCACATATATATTTGTTAGATATACAATATATACATTATAATAATTGTTTCTAAACTAATCAAACTAACGCAATGAGTATTAAAAATCAACAAACATTCTGACAGGACAAAAAATGCATGATGGATTCGAAACGGTCTGAAATTAAAATACTCTTATTAAATAGTGAAAAAGCACAATGTTATTTCTTGATATTTTTGAATTAAAACTATTTAAAAAAACGTGTGTATTTCTACAATACATTATTCTCATCTAAATAATTGTTATGAACTGTTTTCTGGAGATAAAATATATTTGATACAGTAAAATAAAAATAAAAACCTCTTAATTTCCGGTGGTACGGGTACCGCACTTTGGGAGAACACTGATGTATAAAGCGTAATAGAACAAGTGAAATATTTTTTGTAACGCTAAAACTTTGCAGGATTTTCAGTTTATTTTGGTTGCCCGCGTACTCCATAACTGTTAAGAAATGATTGCATTGGGCGCCAGTGATGAATCTAATGTTAAAAGCGTTACTGCGTAACTAAAAACATATAACATGCGCTCACTTATCCACATGCACCTGTAATTCGGGGAAATTCCGTAATGAACTTGTTGCTATCAATATTCCTGTGGCAGTAACGATGAAACACACTGTTCTACGAGTACTAATACAATTTGGGGGTAATTTGAAAACTCACTGAAAGGGCAGCCTTTTGCATATTACTAAAGTCTAATATTTGAAGATGAAAACAAATTGCAAATGCATACAAATGCACTTAATTAAATCTGTGGATACAACATAAAGATTAGCACATTGAAGACAGAATCTACGAAGATCAACAGATCGTCAGGCTCACTTAACAGACATGTCAACAGCATGACGCTTAAACAGGTTCCAGAGTCCAAGTAACTAGGAAGCATTTTTACAGAAAATGGAAGAGTTGACAGAGAAAAGGAAAAATAAAATGTAAAAAAAAAAGGCCAGTGCAGTGACTTATCAACTGTCATCACTACTCAAAGATCAGAATATCAGTATGAAAACAAAACGACAGCTGATAAGTAGTATATTCTCACCAACTCTATGCGATCAGTGTCAAACATGGTTCCTGACCAAAGCACAGAATCCTGCTAGATGAGATGATTAAGAAAAGCCATTAATGTTACCAATAGAGACTGAATGAGAGTTGATGACATCAGAAGAAATGTAGGAACTACTTTCTGCATCAAATATGTAGAGATACAGAAAATGATGTGGCCATCTTATGTGAAAGCAGTCCGATAGATTAACACTATGCGCCTACTATAGAAGAAGATCTTGCTTCACGGCATGGGGAAGATCAAGAGACAAATGGGTGGACATCATTTATTTTTCCTAACCAGCGGCACTTGGGCTTCAGCCCTTCGGCCAAATGACATGAAACAAATGTGCGCTTTCCTTCCAACCCGGTCAGGAGCTTCGCTCCTTCCCATCTGTCACGAGAGGGTAGATGTTATTGAAATAAAAAGATATCCTGGACAAAAAGTTGTATCAGATGATACCAGGATAGTGCCAGATAAGAGACTGGTCTTATAAGAAATACCCCCTTTTCTGAAAAGAATAAGGGTGTATGGACATCAAAGGTAGGATCAAGCTGTATAAGTTTCTAGGTCTGATGATAGTATATGTCCCTTGATCCCTATGGGCTCCCTCTCAGATCCTCCTATGATTATATTGTTATTATTGACTCTGCTAGGGGTAATTAATTAATTTAATTCACCAACAAGAACTGTAAATTAACTTAAAGAATTTAAGTAAGTCTGCTGGTAAATATTTACAATTTAATTGTATAGTTTCTCTTTTCTGTTTGAAAAGTTTAAACAAAAAAAAAAGAAATCATATTACAGCATTAAATAAATAATAAAATCTTTAACAAAGTCTTTCACTGAATTAAAATGTCTATCACTATGGAGAAAGTCTTGCTTGGTTGGTCTCTCTCCGATTAATTACTAGTTGTTACTCTCACAGTTCTGATTGAAGATCTACACTGCTATAGTCATCATAAGACTGTTTAATTTTAATTTTGGTGATCTGGGATATGCTGTACAGTTGCCTTTGTGGGCAACTTATCTGAGTCACTGAAGATGGCTCCCTCTGATACTGGATAGAAATATTTGCTGAAATTCTTCCAAGTGGTATACACGAGATGTCTGGCCCCCTGACATAGACCGGCACTGCATCCGTCGTAACCTCAGTAAGAGATGCCTCTTGTATATTTATTAGGTTTTGACAGGATAAAACCTGAAACGAATTTAAATGCAACCCCTGTATTTTTCTATCAATATCCCACTATCACACAGATGGGGATGATAGACAGTTTCAGACAGAGTGCTAGCAGATGCACAAGACATAATATAGTAGCAACAATCAATTCAGTTCACTGTGATCATAAATTTCTTCTACATCCTTATTTATAATCCTTTTCCCATGATCCGCCTCCCTACAATAATTTGGTCGTGAATAAAACTACTAAGTACTATGTCAAATTATACAGTAATCCAATTACTTTCATCCTTCCTTATGTTTATGGTATGTGTGTCATTCCATTAAGAAATAATTCGTTAAATACTTTTCCAAACTTACAGACACACTTTGGCCATCATTCTAAATTATTTTGAATATTTCCCTAGGCTGGCTTTGCCTCCAGAATTACACACAAGCCTGTAAGTTCACCAGCAAAACACTGTAATTTTCTAACACATCTACACACTTGCTATCGTACAAGTGGATTAATCACTAGAAATACACATAATTATATACATATAGATTCGTTCTTACCCTTAGGCACACACACACAGTCGAGCTGTTAATGGTTGTTTATGGTCTGCTTTCAAGTACAGAAGGCAAATCACTTCCACTAACACTTGCTTTGTTTTGCCGCTCGCTGTAGATTTCAAATATTGTGACTGACCTGATTCTGTTAGACACGGGCTATATATAGTACGACTTCGAGCGTCCGAGGTAGTTCCCCTACCAATGTGTTTTGTGTTCCGAAAATATTGGTAAAATTTGCCTATTGCGCAAATCAGAAAAACTAAGCTTTTAGTTATCTACGTTATTTATGGAGCGATTTTATTCATCTAAAGTTTAAAATATACCCTGTATTATTCTACATCTTTCTGGTTAATAATTTTTTCATTCCTAAATGCATTTTATTCTATGCGTACTTTACACAGCTAAATAATGAACTAACCTGAGGCTTCGATGCATTCAACTAGAGATTTTCTCTCTTATTATACTACTTGTCGTAAAAGTCTTTGTACAGACATGTAAAGCAACATCCCCAATATCGTTTTGGTAGCCTCTTCCGGGTGGTACTTCTTTCATAACGATGTAGTTAATCGTCCTCCAATACTTGTTTGCACATATTTGGACTTCCATTTTATTTATCCAAGGCTGTAGTAAACACGGCATAACGGAGCGTTCTGATTGGTCTGTGTATCTTGCCGTTCTCATAAAGTATGGCGCGTGGTTTCGTCAGAGTTATTCAGAATGAACGTGTTGTTAAACAGACCACTTCACGACACCACCCACAAAGGGTTTGTGCTCAGGAGCCGCTCGGGTTATTCCAGTTCCCTAGTCGAAGGCACTACTTCATATGTCTTCGCCAGGACTCGAATTAATCCAGTCCAAGTCCAGGTCGAAGACACTTCTTCAAACGTATTCGCCAGGGCGCGAACCTGGATCACCCGATCGACAGCGCAGTGTAACCATTACGCCAGCGCGTCTCCCGACATCATATAAATCCTACAACACCACGGGCTCACTGCAGCCAATGCCACACACTTGGCTCACGTATGCAACCTTCAGCTCCCAACCACTCTTCACAGTAACAGTGGACCTACCAAATAAAACTATGTAACATAACAGTGTAGCAATAAATAAATTGGCATTTTAAAAGCTAGTACAGTAAAATATGGCACTTAAACTAACTGTGGTAGTTTTTTTTTTAACGATACCTCCTGCTGTCGGAGCAGTATTTATAATTGTGGTATAAGTACATATACAACAGTTCTAACGCCATGTGCGCAGTAGTAGTTCCATTAGCACTATATATCTGTCTGTCTGTCTGTTTAGTTAGATTTTTTTTTCTTATTGGCATGTTCATGAGAAACTCTAGAATTTATTTCCTTTCATAGTGTTTAAAGTAAGGAGTGAGCGAGAAATTTTTACTAAAAGCTTAGTGTGCATGGGGCCACAAACAGGTTTGGAACGCCTGCCCTAGACGTCTATGCACGTGAAAGGACCCAGGCACCCATGTTTGCAACCAACATGACAACATACCGATGAGCAGGACATTTACAAACCGTATGGTATTCTCTTACGTTTAGAAACAAATTACAGAAGTAACTGTGCAAAATGAAAAAAAGGAAATCTAAAATAAAACTGAAGAAATTAAAAAAAAACGCTTAAAAATTTACCGCTAGACTTATCTTTACTGAAACAAAATAAATAAACGTAATCGTCGGGTCATGATCTTAATCAAATCAAGAAACAAACTGAGGGATAAACATGATTCGTGGATATCTCCTTCTAAAATTATACGAAGGAAAAAAAAAATGGTCTTTTTAATTTATTTGACTGTGTTCTGATAAGCAAGTAACATGTTTTTTGATATTAAAGATGTCATGTACCAAAATAAAGCGTTCTTTATGAAATATTTAACTAATCTGTTTATTTATTTTCTTTATGTGTATATTCGTGGTGTCAAGTCTAGAATTTATTTCTACTCATTTTGAATAGGGGGGGGGGGGGGCTGTTGCGGATACGTAGGTGGTGTAGGAAGACAATGTTAATATGGTTGCTGATAAATGCGATCAGCTTAGGCCGGGCTCACGGATGGCCGACCGGTGTGTGAATGAGTGACTGTCAACATACGCGAATGTAAAGGGTTCTGGCATACCTGCACAAACGGGAACCACACACCACAGTAAACATAAGAGTCAGGAACTGTAGAAACGACTGGTAACATTATACACAGTTTATTACCGACACAGTGACGTGGACATCATGGCAAAACGGTTCACAGCATAATCATGAAGCATCAGGTAAATAAATCCATAGACACTCAGTTACAGGTACAAAATCCGAAGTACATAGGCTGCAGAATCCAGCAGCTCACATTTATAGCAATACAGCAAAAATATCCATCAAAAGGACTGCATACATCGCAGTTCACAGCAGCTCTCATTTTCTAGTAATACAGCAAAAATATCCATCAAAAGGACTGCATATATCGCAGTTCACAGTAGCTCTCTGCACAGTATTATAACAGTAAATCCATGCAATAACTATTCATCAAACGGTTGCACACAGCAACTCTCAGCACAATATATCTATTCCAATAACGGGGGAAAATCCATCATAGGAAATATGAATAATAATACTGGCCGGTACGATCCATGGCCTCAGAACAATAAATCTTGGAAGGAAACTCTTCCCTACAACAATATACTCTATATTCACTTCCAAAAAATATATTTCCCTCGATAATAACTTCTGGACACACTAACGAGATGGAACAACCATCTCGAAGCTCTGCCAGGAACACACTGCCCGAGATTACAGTCCCTCAGTACAGCTCAGTGAAAATCACCCGTGCGCGAACTAACCGCGTGAGACTACAGCTCAGCTCAACCGTCTCTTCCCCCAAACTATCACTCAGAACATTCGAACACTTTTTTTATTATATCTCTTTAAAAAACTAACACCTACTCGGTTGAGCAATTCTCTTCTTCTTTCTTCTTTGATCCTTAGCCGCCGACCGTCAAAGTAGTCAGTGGCCATTACGCCTGGTGGCGTCTTGTAGGGCAACAACAAATTGATTCCACTTTGCTCGGTCGGCGGCCATCCTTCGTACAGTGCCCCAACTCTGGTTCATTCTTTGCATCTCAGCCTTCACAGTCCTCCGCCAAGTTGTTTTTGGTCGGCCTCTCTTTCGTTTTCCTTCAGGGGTCCATAGCATAGCTGTTCTTGTGATGGCATCAGGGTCTCTTCTGAGGACATGGCCAACCCAGCTACAACGTCTGCCAGCTATGATGGTGTGCATGTCCTCTTGCTTGCTCCGAGTAAGCAGATCTTGGTTGGTGATGGTATTCGGCCAAAAGATTCGGAGAATTTTTCTTAGGCAGGTTGAGCAATCTTCAAGACAAAAATACAGAGCACAAAGGCCCCCCCCCCCCCCCAGCTAAAAACATCATCTCATCACTAAGAGCGTGCTTACTAGCGTGTGTACAAAAATCCGCCCTGTACATAAAAATCCTTAACACTTAACTCCTACTAACAAAATATGACTTAACAGGTGCACGGACAATTTTCACAAAAGGCCAAGAGGGTACGAGAGCCGAAATAAGAAGGTTGGGAACAGGCACGTCCTTAAAGTATTTGGCTATCGAGGCGGATCATTCCTTAAGCGCCCCCCCCCCCTTTTCCCCCAATAAAACATTAAGAAAAAAATTATGCTTGCAAGTCGGTTTTAACATTTTCAACAGTACAGTATTGTCGTAATAGTATTCACTGGCAGCCCCCTTTCTTGGATTTCACCCGTGGTGGACCTCCGCCCTCACCATACCCTTAGTATGCCCTTGGTTGGAAACCCCTGGTCTAAAATATGCTTTTAGGTTTGAAGACTTTCTGAGGTCTTCAATAAATCTGCATTTCTTATGTTATTCAATACAACCTGTTTTTTTTTCCTCTACTCAACAGGCCAGACGGAAGAAAACCGCCTTTCACCTCTGAGAAACGCTTTGAGGAATATCTTAAAAAATGTTTTCCTCTCAGCAGCAGTGGCGTATTCTCTATGTGTGCTGTGCGTGCTGCGCACACCTATGCCCGAAGGAAAATAAAAATTTAATTTATTATTCTATAAAATATTTCTGGGAGCCGCGCTGGTGTAATGGCTTCGGCGTTGTACTGGCGACCAGGTGTTCATGGTTCAAACCCGGGCGTCGGCGTTTGAAGAAATGTTTACGGCCGGAAATTTGACTGAATAGCCTGAACGGCTCCTGTGATAAACCCTCTGTGGATGGGAAGGAGCGAAGCTCCTGACCGGGTTGGAAGGAAAGTCCTCAGGTTCCCCAGCCTCGCAATGACATGCCATTGGGCCGAAGGGCTGAAAGCCTAAGTGCCGCTGGTTAAGAAAAAAAAAAAAAAAAAATATATATATATTTCTCTTCTAATGTTCTGCTTTCGGACCGCACGCACCAGGATAACGGATTTTCCCGCATAGAATCTACGAGTATAATCTAGTTTCAGTTTCCCCAGACGCTTTTTATAGTGCAGTTTTTTATTGGTTGGTAGCAATCGCCCGAAGTTTCTCGAGTAATTCCGTCACAATGCGTGCGGCACGTTTCGGATTCACGTCTGAACACTGGTTTGATTGGATCGGGGTCATGGCCAGATACGTAAATACAATGCGAACAAGCGTGCGGTGGTCCTGCAGCTCTTGAGTTGTAAAAATCGGTTGTGTCCGTCCAGTGTTTTTTTGTGATTAATTTTTGTTAGTTGCCGGGAATGCAGATTATTACAGTGACAGTGAGTTTCAAGTTGTAAGTTAATTAGTATTTCGGAGATAGTTGACATATACCCCAAACAACTATCGTTGCGTAATTGAATATAGTTGGTTTTTAAATTAAGAGGGGAAGAAGTTAAATAGTAGGCGTACATATTCATTTTAAGTAGCAGCACGCCTAGCTCGCATTACCAGGATACGCCACTGCGTCAGCAGGCCAGGCAGAAAAAAAATACTCCTTCACCTCAAGGAGACGCTTGAGGGAATCTCTTTAAAACTTTCTCCAACCCAACAGGTCAGGCGGAAGAAAATTCCCCGTCACCTCAGCGAGACGCTTACGGGAATCTATTTAAAGCTTTCTCCCACCCAACAGGCCAGACAAAAGAAAACTCCCCATCAACTCTGGTAGACACTTTCAGCAATATCTTTAAAAGTTTCTCCAACCCAACAGGTCAGGCGGAAGAAAATCCCCCCGCGCCCCAAGGAGACGAGTACGGGAATCTATACCCTTCAAAAGAAGTTAAGGACCATTTTTTATTAAGGGTGCAAAGTGAAATGAAAATGAACAATAAAAACACAGCACTTCAACATATAACATGACAAGCTTATCAGTGACAATCAACACTATTTTCATGCAAGCCTCTGAGCGACATTTCGGACAGTAAGACCTTCCTGCAACCACGCAATGGCTCTTCCTTTATCCACAACACTCAGCTTTCGTCATTGAGGCATATTGTTGTGCAATGGTTATGCAGCACTTATGTTGCTTATAAAGACAATTTTGTGAGTACAGCTCAAGACCAACACTATAGTCTCTCACATGCATCACGCATTTTTGGAATAGCAGGTATTTTTTTCATGCTCAGACATCATTTAAAACACCCACATTTTGGCGTCTCAGCAGCATTTTTTCAGCGTGTTTGCTGAGCTGAACACTAGCCACACGGTATGCTGGTGGCCCATGAAGCACGTGTTGAATGTTTGTCGTTCGAGAAAAATCAATGTCAGATTAATTGCTTATGAAATGCAATTTTTATAATTTTTGGGTCATTTTCACCTACTGGTCCTTAACTTCTTTTGAAGGGTATATTTAAAACTGTCTCCCAATCAACAGGCCAAACAAAAGAAAATCCACCCTCACCTCTAGGAGAAGCTTACGGCGATATCGTTAATTCTGTCTCACACTCAACAGCCCAGGCAAACGAAAATCCACCTTCACCTCTAAGAGAAGCTTTCAGGGATCTCTTTAAAACATTCTTGGAGAAATTTTCTGCACTGATGCAGACAAGGGCAAAGTTACTCGGCAAGAAGATCACACGAGAAGCCGTGAAGAGTATTCCAGATTGTCCATTCTGTGACTTTGACTAGGCGGGAAATAAGTGTTGACCGCCTGTCTCCGTTTGGTCCTGATATAAATTTGAGGACGATAAATGTAACGGAAATAAAGACATAAATTTCACAAAGGGAGAGTAGAAATAGTATGTATAATTCAGGGTTGCTTAACCTTTCTTGTGGCTTGGACCCCTTTTATTGTCCATGAAAGCTATAGGCCCCCTTGATTTCTCAGAAAATAAAAAATGCACATAAATGCATAATTAAACATTTTACGTTATATACACGGATCCACCCCCCCCCCCTCCCCCCAAAATGGGGGTGAGGTGGCTAAGATGTAAAGCGTCCGCCTCTAAGTCTAAAGGTACCGGGTTTGCTCCCAGTACATTGAATGTGATTGATGGACATTATTTTTCAGAAGCAGTGGTTCCTAATAACATACTCCTCCCTGATCTCCTGTGTAGTGATATCGCATGCTTAGCTTTCTCAGATAAGGGTGAAAAATAGCAGGTCCCGTGTGCAAGTTTCGCACGTTAAAAATCCATCGGCAGTTGGAAATCGTAAAGAGTAAGCCATATGGCCGCTACCCTGGGAAAATTTAAAAACCATTAGGAAACCTACCCAGCACAAAAATATGTATAGAATGTGTGATTCCTGTATACACACACTAGTATCTTCGCCGATGCTACGCAGTTCATGTACTGTGCTGAGATCCTCCTTGTGTGATCTTAGGGAGGAGATCGGAGCACTGATGGAGTTTTCCGTGTGCAATGAAGATGTTCCTTAAAACTAAACCAAACCCCGTAGAATCTATTCATGGACACCGGATGGGCACGTGGACCACAGGTTAAGAATCCCTGGTAAAATCAGTATACAGAGGTAATGTTATACAAGACATACGGGGAAGGGCCGGGAGTAATAACATCAGGGACACAGAAATATTGAAATAAACTTCACATCAGACTAATATGAGAATAAATATTACAACAGTACTGATATACCATTCACACACTGTGAGAATAAGTATTACAAAAGTTGTGATATACAGTTAACACACTGTAGGGATGATCTTTACGACCGGGGGGGGGGGGGGGGACAGAGAGGGAGAGATGTGTGTGTGTGGGAGGGGGGAGCTAATGAACCAATATTTGCAGTATGAACTTTGTTACATGGTAGAGGGTGGTGGTAGTGGGAAAAGAAGAAAACTAGTTATAGCCAGTAATTTTACAAACGTAAAACCTAGTTCGTACTTTACTTTTACATAGGTGTGCACAATAATTTTTTGATTACATATATTCATAAAGTATTATCTATCAAAATAAAAACTTACATACTGAGTTACGTGTTGTTAGAGTGCCAGATATAACTGCAAGAACCTTTTTTTTATATCTTCTACAAGGTCAACGTGAGTGCATTGCAAATGTACAAGAGCTTGGGCGGAGAGATAATAGATGTCTTCTTCTTTAAGTGCCGTGCCTGATGGCGTAGTCGATCATGTTTCTCCACTGTTTCCTGTCTCTAGTACTGTTTCTCAAATCTTCTTTCCAAGCTCTGATGTGCACTCGTACAGAAACCGACGGACGACAACGGGAAACTACGGTCGTATTATCTTTTGTACAGGCATTTAGAGTGTACAGAGAAGTAATGTAGAAGTTACGTGATGAAGATGACAATGATGATGGTGCAAGAGAACACAGCGTGAACGCTCTTTTCTGTATTAAAGTTAATATTAGCTTTTGGTCTTTTAGACAGCAGTATACATTATTTCTTTTTTTTTTCTTAACCGGCGGCACTTGGGCTTTCAGCCCTTCGGCCCAATAACATGTCATGCAAGGCTGGGGAACCTGTGGCCTTTCCTTCCAACTCGGTCAGGAGCTTCGCTCCTTCCCATCCACAGAGGCCGTTCAGGTTATTCAGTCAAAATCCCGGTCGACGATAATTCTTTCAAATGCCCACGCCCGGGCTTGAACCTTGAACACCTGATCGCCAGCGCAATGTGGTAACCATTACACCAGCGCGGCTCCTATTATTTCTATTTAAAATTGTGCAACATTGATGAAAAAGGGAGGAGATAGGAGCACTGATGGAGTTGTCCTTATGCAATGAAGATGGTCCTTACAACCACACCACACCACACCAAACCACACCACACCAAACCACACCACACCACACCACATCAAACCGAAGGAACATTTGAAGAAAATAAAATGTTAGATATTGATTGGTAAAGCATTAAAAAATTATAAGACAATAAGGTTGTTTTAGGTAAACAGTCTTATCGGAATGGAGTTTGACACCAGCATGCATACACATAGGCCAACACACGCACATATTTGAAAAGGATGCACTAGACCAGTGGTGGCCAAGCTAAGGTTGGCCGAGAGCCAGATTATGGTAAAGGGCAACACCAGAGGGCCAGACCTATAAAATCCTTAAAAAATAACGTTCTGAGATTTAGTTTTACATATATAATGAACCACGTACAGAATGCAACGGCAAACTACTGTACTGCACATCTGCCAAGGCATGTATACCAGTCTTCGGACTGAAATTACTGTAAAAAAATATAATGAATCTGTTGTTTTATTTTGTTTTGTAATTTGTAATATGACATGTAATTATTTATTTCAAACAAAACATTTGTGTGTTATTTCATTGTGAAGAGTGTGTCTTATCAAAACTTTTCACCAGTGATTTGAAGTCTACTTCCATTTGTGACGTAGCAATTCTGATAACATGGGATAATACAGAGTCAGTTAATCTGTTTCTGGTCTTGGATTTGATAAGCTTCATGGCAGAAAATGGTGTCTCACAAAGATATGTGCTACCAAATATAGAGCACATTTTTAGGGCCCATTTCCTCAGAAGTGGGTAACGTTCCATTGGTAGTAATTTCCACAAATCAGCTCCAGTTGCTTCTGTTGTGTTGATGAATGGGTCACACTGGAGTTCACATAACTGTAATTGTAGTTCTGCTGGCTGAGACTCCACTGTGCACTTGAATGGGTTGTTAAAAAGTTCCATTTGTGGACGAAACATCTCAACATCTTGAAATCGACGATCAAACATAGAAATCAGCTGTTCAATGTAATCTGTGTACCTCCTGAAGTTAACACTCTCTTTCTCAGACAGCTGTTATACTTAACACTTCACAAGACCAACTGTGCACCTCAACTCCTTCCTATAGAAATGTACCTACCATCCACCCCCACTACCACGATCACTTTCTCATACCGATGGATCTCAGAGACTTCCGACTGCAGAAAAGATGTCATTGCTTTCAGTTTCTCATTCTAAAAGTAGGTACCGACACTGTCTTCGCCTGTCCACGTGCACGATCAGAGATTTGACGTTATCATTTCCCTTTTGTCGGCACTATCTAGTAGAGCTCAATTGGTATGAGAGAGAGAGAGAGAGAGAGAGAGAGAGAGAGAGAGAGAGAGAGAGAGAGAGAGAGAGAGAGAGAGAGAGAGAGAGAGAGAGAGAGAGAAAGAGTTGGTGGTTTTGTCGGAGGTGGGGAGATGTTAATCGTACATTTTGGGTCTTTTTGGTTCTGTTTCTAGTGCCTGTGCGTGCTATTTTGTAATATTTTTTTTAGCACAGTGGTCGGAGTATACAGTAATTTTCAATCAACAATAAGAGGCCGGCCAAAACAGGTTGGCGGGCCGGTCAAAACTGGTTGGCGGGCCGGATCTGGCCCGCGGGCCGTAGTTTGGCCACCTCTGCACTAGACTGAAGTAGCATCAAAGCCTTGAAGGAAGGGATATGCCAGGCACGATTTCATGCAATGGATCGAATGTGTTAACTAGCTCTTTATTTCTACATCGCCGGATGGTAACAGCGATTTAAAGAGACAGAAGAAATTATGAATTTTAAGTTGTTCAGTTTGTTGAACACCATAAAGGTTGTCGAAGAAAACACGTGGACTAAATTAAACAGCAAGTTACCAGGGACTGTCAACATGTTATAATAATGCAGCAGTTATTAATGGAGAGGACAAGAACTAAGACAAAGAACTAAGACAAAGAACTAAGACAAAGAACTTAGACAAAGAACAAACGTCTGGGTGGACTGGAGCGTGACACGACCAGGTTTCCAACCAGGAACCCGGTAACTGTGTCTAAAGAGGGAAACGCTCCAACCGCTTAGCCAGTCGGTCGTTCTTGTCTAGAGTGCACAATCAATAACCGGCAATAACCGGGAAAAATTGAAGGCGATGACTTTCGGTATTTGTTATACTGCTACATAACACGGTGGCGTCACTCTCCAATCTACCTAGCTGCAAATGGATACCTGACTCTGTTCTTGAGTTAGGGAGGGCAAATGTAGCGACGGTGGTTGCTGGTCACCCCACTTCGTGAAGCTGGACCTAGTCTAAACACTTCACTCCCCTACAGGGAAATAAACTTTTTTTTCTTTTTGCTATTGTTGTTGGAACGTTAAAAGACCCTCACCTCCTCTCCCGCTGAAATAAGTCAGGGGAAGGGGGAAGAATAAACTTACAACGTCCCTGTTGATGTAACTATGAGACGGGATTTGTGGAAAATTACAGGTAAACCACTTACATATGTAGGGCACTCAGTCACGCCTGTCCGGTTTTTCCGTATCAGGTGCTTATTTTTTTTTTTCAGCCTGATCCTACGAAATCTATTTTTATTAATAATTAGTAATACTTATAATTTCTATTCAGGATGTATGACGTGTATAGCATTGGGAACAGTTTCGTGGCAATACTTTGAGCTGATGTAATATCGTTGCTCTCTCGTTACGCATTTATATTTCAAGTTTATGATTTCATCTAACGATGTAGTAAATGTAAAGCAAATATTAGTTTTAGGCTTGGGTAAAGAGTATATATAGATTTCAGTATTTGCAGTATATTTTCCTCTATATATATGTAGTGATTGGGTCTGAAAATACAGAGGGAAAAAACAAGGATAATGAGAATAAATGCAGGAAGCGAGAACAGCATTGCACTTGAAGAAACATCGCTACAAGATGTAGGATCATACATCTGGGCTGTCATATACTCGTAGATACCGTTAGAGGGACAGAGAAGGGTATTAAAATAAGAATACAAAAGGCTGCAGGAGCTTTCGTTGCATTGTGAAATATATCTAGATCAAAAGAAATCAAGTCCAGCACAAATATCAGAATCTTCCACTTAAATATCAAGTCAGTCCTACTGTATGGCTCAGAAACATGGACAGAAAGAAAAACAAAAACCTACACCCAGACGTTTGTTCTTTGTCTTAGTTCTTTGTCTTAGTTCTTTGTCTTAGTTCTTGTCCTCTCCATTAATAAAAAGCTACAGACTTTCATAAATGGGGGAATGCTTAGAATAGAAGGATTGAAATGGTTTGACAAGATTACTAATGTGGAACTGATGACAAGAACTAGTCAGGTGCAGTAGAACAAGACGTGAGACGAAGACGCTGGAGATGGATAGAACACACTGTGACGAAATGGACGACCTCTATCGATCGTTGGTTCTCTCCGGCGGTATCGGTACATTTGTGGTACTGATTTTTATTATGTGCTGTCAATTATCGCACTTTTCTTATTCTCTATCTTTCTTTCCTCGTTATTCTCTGCTAAGTAGCAGATATTTGATTTTAATCGAGTCACCCTGTAGGTGATAAATATCACATTTGCAAGGAGCGCCTGATATGATACATCACATTTGCTTGGCGCTACCCAGATTTGTTGGTTATAGACACGGCAGATTAACACGTACATCGGCCAGCGCTATCGGCTTAAATAACCGATAAGACACGGAGTTTGCGAACTCATGCGACAGATAACGAGATTATTGTCTGTGTGACACATGTGGACAGACAAGTGTGATATAATCGCTTCCGGTCACTTGGTTAAAAGTAATCATGGATTTATTACATTTTAGACAATGTGAGTCTACAAAGGTGTTTGTGGGAGTGTATCTAAGACATCATATTGCCATATATGGGAGACGTGACCTTTTGCAAAATCTTTCCATGTAGGAAATATTTTAAAAGTGCCACACCCGACCTGTTTGAAATGATTAGATCTTTCTGATTAGATTCATAACAACATTGAATAGAGCCTGACCCTTTTGGCAGCTTTATATCACTGTGAATTTCAAGCTCGCCAAGACACCACCAGACCTCGCCAGAGTGAAGAATAGATTCATAATTCCTATTTGTTAACCGGGCCTTTTATTAGAGAATCAAATAAGACTTATAAAGCACAGGAACTCTTTACATTTTAATGGGGAACATGGGACTGGGAAACTGAAGAAACACGGAGTCAGAGGGGGAATCTATGGTCAAAATTAAAGACATCCCAGACGCGTGTGGGAGAACGATTCGTCTCTTTTGTTCATCTGAGCAAACAAGTCTGTAGCCAGGATTGGCGTGGGTTGTGATTTGCATTTCATATTTTATTGCTAACATGTGAGCTAACATGTGTATGTATGTGTTGCCATGTGACGCTTGATGTGTGAAACTCGCTATTGGATGTCAAAGTCGTTTGGGGCTGGCGACCTCAGTATCTGGAATGATGATTCATGGGCCACCACTGTACGGGCTGGTGGTTCCTTTGTTGAGAGTTTCGTGGGGAGGACTGGGAGCATAGAGTGGTTCCGGGTTCCCAGTGGGGCAAGGAGGGAGGGATGTAGGAAATGATGTGCATTCTGGGAATGGGACTTGCATTTTCAAAGTAGTGTAAATGTGCCTATAAACATAGTCACTTTAAAATTAATGTAAGTTGTCAAGCTTTAAAGTGTTATAGTGTGAATATCTCTGTGAAAATATTCATTTTAATTAGTGGAAGTTTCAGGCTTTTCTACAAGTGTAAATGTAAATGAAACATAAATGAATTTATATTGTAAACACTTTTCAAACGGTGGAGATGTAGATGTAAAACATATTATATCTGCACGTTTAACCTTTTTATTTGGATGTGGTGTAAAGCTGGAGCTGTTCTGTTTGAATCTAGGGGAAGTTTTATCCCGAGGGATTGGGTTTGGTTCTCATCGAGGGTGGATTCTGACATGGGATGGTGGAATAGAAGAGGGGGCACATAAATGTGTAGGAAGAACGCTATACTCGGAAGAGCGTTTTGTTTCCATTTCTATTGCCGGTTATTGGTGGTACCAGCAGAGAAGCCATCATCGAGAAGAGCGTTTTGCCATTTCTATTGCCGGTTAAGAGGGTCTTAAAGACAGACGCAGAACCAACTTAGCCGTTACTCCTTGAAGTTCTGGGAACGTGCGGCGCCTGACTTTGACCAGAGACGAGCGCGAGCAGAGTGAAAGGAACTAACCCAGCGGGAGAAGAAACTACCATTGGCAGCTAAGTGAAAATATCCGCTAACAAAAGTGACATCCTTTATTCAGTTAAATCCCATTCAAGTGATGAAATCCTTTTCATAACTTTTCAAATTTTTTCTTTTAAACTGTTAAAACTTAAATTGATTATTAAATTTTGTTATTTGTAATGTTACAAATTTAACTTCGTTTTAATCCTTTTAAATGTACTACATGTTTGTCTCAGTCAAAGTTACTAAACACACACTCTAACCAGAGCTATATATATATTATAATAATAAATTCCACTGATTAACTCAGGGGTGGGAGCTTAACGAGCTAGAATAAAACATTGCTAAATTCTTCATAAAAGTGTCGGCAGATTATAGAATTAACGTGCTCAGCGACAGCCAGCACTGTTTTCGCTTATCTGAATATCTTATGAAGACTCCCATGTGATAGAAACTTTACTACTCTTCTATCTACATTTCGGCCAAGAGTAATCTTGTGTAAAAATAGACTCCTTTGAAGCCTATAATAGATGTTCTTGAGTTTTGGCCACTGTTGGACCACTACTGCAAAGCAGGGGAGGCAATACCGTCACACACACATAGATGAAACTGGTTGATATCATTATCACGTAGTCCCTGTCCTAGAATCCCCAGGGTTAGAGTTGTAGAGGTTGACCAAAGAACATATGGAGAAGAGAACTGGAGACAGACGTGAAGGGCGTGAAGAAGGCAGCCGATGGCACGTGACAGGACGACGTTGCCTATGCTTTGTGAGGAGATGAAGGTAAAGGATCCAGTTACATACCCATATAGTGTCAGGCCCATATTTTCTTGACAATACGGCACACTAGGGCTGATGTGGTCAGCGTCACGCCGGCCGCCTTTAACTTTTCCAGAAGTTGCCGAGGCTGGGTCGACGTAGGAGCCGTTTGCGGTCTAAAAAACCCCACCTCAACAAGGGATTGAACCAGGACCGCAGAGCTGTGAAGCCAGTGCACTAGCCACTGGGCAACCGCGGCTCTCATATATCATCATCATCAATATAAATAATTTTCGCAGTTTGTACGTCGGTCCCAACTAAGGGATGCAACTGTGGTTGAAAGTTAGACATTAATTGTATCGTTTCCCTTATATGTACTCTCCCGAAAATAATAACACTCAACGAAGAAATGTCGGTGTAGAAACCAGTTTCATTCCGGAAGCGGATTTAACTCATCATTTTGTTAAAAATAACCTTAAATTGTAAGTTTTTGATTATTTCTTCAAGACAAAATTTTAATTTAAAGTATTGCAGACTTATTATTATGGATCAAAATGATAAGATGGCTGCAAAACGAGCTGCAGATGCTAAGAGGAAGAGACGATCGCGTCAATCACAACGAGCAAGCGAGAAAGAACATTTATATTGAATTAAAAAATATTTTAAAACTGTATTACAGTTTTTGATTTACTTCCGTCATTATTGACGGGTTATTGCTAGTATGTATATATTGCTTTCTGTTTCACAAACTCTTTTAAAATGTTTTCGAAGTTCATCCCATGTTATGAATAATATTCCATAGCTGTTGAATCTGTCTTGAAGCATGTTTGATCTAAGATAGGATTTGATCAATGTTAATTTGTTTTTGTTTTTTTTAAACTCCTTCCCCCCTAACGCCACTGTGACTTTCATCGTCAAAAACATGAAAAAAATTTGAAAAAAATAAAAAAAGGAAATTCAGTACCTCTCGCACGGAATTTCAGGATTTTGAAAGGCTTTCCAAGGTAGAAAGAAGTAACAATTCAGTGCTTCTGTTTCCAGAACCAGAATATGATCATCCACATCTGCTAACCTTACGGACTTCACAAGTTTTTTTAAACTGAATTTATGAGCTATAAGCTCTCTTTATCGATTTATCTACAAATATATATATATATATATCTCTCTCTCTCTCTCTCTTATTTCCTGCAATGTCTCTCTCTCTACAGTGAGATTAATTAGATCAAGAGTAAGTGATGACAAAGAATAAATTACATAATATTAATACATTTTATCTCGATGAATGATCTTGAACAGGATCTTCCAGTTCAACCTGTTCTGTTAGGCGTTACTTAATATTGTCAAAGCTGCAGATGGCAACCTGTGTCCGGGGCCATTTGTGATCGCAAAGTCCGATTGGTCAAATAGATTAAATCAGCCAGAGCCAGTCATACTTTTTTTTCCATTGTCTGTCTATGGCGTCATTTAATCTGTCATGAATTATTCTGTTTAATGTATTTCCTGACACCGATTATAACATACACAGCGGCAATGACAGTAACCTGTACATACACAGTGGTAATGATAGTAAAATGTACATATACCGCGGAAATGCATCCTTGATACACCGACGTTATAAGCGTTCTTAAATACTCAGAAACTACAAACCAGGAAGATAACATAAACCAGCACTTTTTCTAGTAACTAGTGCATAACTTGGGTTACTTCCTACGGCCTACTTCCGTTCTATTTTGCACTAGTTGCTTCGTCTTCATATAAATAAAGTGTGTTGAACATCAAATAACAACTGAAGCGTACAGAAGGCTACATATAAGGATTTAGTGTGTCTAGCATGCCAGTGTGTAGTTTCAAACTATAGTAAACACGAAGGAAACTTGTCTTCTGAAGTTACGGACAAGAAAACATCCAGCTCTTATCAGGTGGGTCATAGTATTTAATAATGAATGATTACAGTGGTAACTTGGTTTATTTTTCTTCTCCTCTTGGGACTACTATTATTCATATATTCTTCTTCAGCATTCGAGCTGGGAACGTTCTTTACCTGAATCAAAAAGTTTCCCAATAATTCTTCGCTTTAAAGACACTTTAGACACCAGACAGGGAGCCGCGGTAGGATAGTGGTTAGTGCACTGGCTTCCTAGCTCAGTGGTCTATGGTTCGATCCCCAGATGAGGTGGGATTTTTTAGGCCGCAAACGACTCCTGGGTCGACCCATCCCAAATGGGTACCAGAGCAACTCTGGGAAGGTTAAGGGGGCCGGCGTGATGCTGACCACATCACCCCTTGTGTGCCGACGGTCGAGAAAATATGGGCCTAACACCATATTCCCAATATGCCTCAATAGGGCGTGTAACGGGATCCTTTACCTTTTACACCAGCCATAACAGAATTCTTAAAAACCTAGAGAACTTAACAGCAACTCAGCTAGTTTCTAATGGACCATCAAAGTTTGCAAAACTTAAATAATAAAATGTAATAATACTAAAATTAGACTGACTAAACTGGAAGAATTTTTTTTAAATGCATAATTTACATTAGCAGCATTGACAGTTGTCAATGATGGAAAGATTTTTAAAAAAAAGATGTTTAAAAACCAGAGACAGCGAGGCTATAACAGCATTCATGTTTTTTAAAATAAAATGTTGCCTCGTTTTGGTGAGGCGCGTCACGTTAAACCTAGTCGGCTATATTAAGGCGCATGTCCAAATATAAAAAAACCTGTAGGTCTGATAACATTGAACAGCATTCATGCTCATGGGAAGGGATATCTTATCACACAACTGTCGTTAACAAACTTAGATTCTCTAATAACAATGTGGCAGATAGACACGTTATTGTTAAGAAAAGCGGAAAATTGTTCAACTTAGTACTTTACGGATACAAATAAATGGTCCTTAAAAATAATGTTTAACTTTAAATGGCAGAAGATTAGATATGAAAAGGGATCGATAAAAAGAAACCTGTTGTTGTGCAAGTTTTCTAGAACAAAACTGGAGGTAACTCGTAAAAACTAAAAGTGTAGTTTAGCCTAGGCGTGTAGCACCCTTGAAAATCAATTGAAATAAGATTTTAGGAAGACATTTAAAATAAAATTAGACTTAAAAAGACGGCATTCATACAAAACGAGAGAAAATATATCGAGCTGAAACAATCTTAAGAGACATCTTCTGTGGCCTCTGCACGCAAAGATGTACAGTGTTATAGAAAGCTGATAGCACATGCGAATATGTGGTAATATTATATCACTAGTGTAAAAGCCCGTCATAAGACGGGAGTTAAATTCAAAAGCACCAATTCCTAACGGCACTTTTACTTATTCAAAAGTATATTTAAAAATCAAATTATTTGTTTTACATCTGATGTTAACAGTCTGAGCATGACAGTGACAGAAGAGCATCTTGATTTTCTGTTGTTTTAATCTGATACAACTTAAATCATGGATCTCCGCATCTTCCTGTCCCCAGTTCATGTATTGTTTATCAGTTGTGTTGTTGACATCTTTCCATACAGAATTATCAAACTGTTCATGCACACCGTCATTTGCGCATTCTTCTTTGGTAAGTGTTACTATTTTCGAGAGAGTACATATAAGGGAAACAATACAATTAATGTCTAACTTTCAACCAAAGTTGCATCCCTTAGCGTTACGCACTGACAGAAAAAGCTGGGATTTTATAAATAGGATAAATGCTTAGCAATCAGGTATGTCGTATAAGGCGACTAATATGAACTAAGCAATGAGCTGGCAACCTCGTCATACATAAAATTGTCATAGAAACCACCGCAGCAAGAAGACATGAATGTTTGGTGCAGGCTTTCTGAAAAGGGCCAACTACAGTGGGGACTCCATCCTCATAGCGGACAAGAAAAACTATGATGATGATGATGATAAATCCTTCCAGTTGTAGTCTTCTACTTTTTAGTCAAGTACAAAGCTTACTGGTTGAACGCGATCACATTATAATAACCTATATTAACATTATATAGAGCCGCGGAAGCACAGTGGTTAGTGACTGGCTTCCCAGCTCTGTGGTCTTGGTTCGATCTCCCCAGTTGAGGTAGAAATTTTAGATTTTTAGACCGCAAACGGCTGCAGGGTCGACCCAGCCTCATGAATTGGGTACCAGAGCAACTCTGGGAAGGTTAAGGCGGCCGGTGTAGGAGGCACCAAGGACTTAACGGTAGGGAACACTGTACAGTACCTCCTACCTGACGGTAGCGGACACTGTACAGTGAGCGGTACATAGGTACCGCCCACTGTACAGTGAACCTTACCTGCTAGGTAGGAAGCACTGAACTTGGGTAGGAAGGACTTAACATTTTAAAGCTTAAAAAAAATCGGAAACCCGCACATAAATATAATTAATGCTGTATTGTATGTATTGAGAAATGGAGGTGCCATTAGAACCATGGCCACAATACATGAGTGAATGATCTGATCTCGAAACAATAGTAGAGAGGAGACCGACATAAAGTGCCACCTCCGCTGTGTAACTAACTGTGATATTAAACAAAACATGGAAACAGATTTTTACTTAACAATGATAAAATTGACAAGGCTTCAAATACAATTTCCTAAGTATTTATTTAGTATATACACTATCTACTCTTGTGCTGAAGGGTGAATGTTGAAAAAAATGGGATGTAATGGAATTGTAAGTTTACATGTGATTTACAAATATTTATTTTATATATATAAATATTTTACAACAAGTTTCCTATTATAGGAACAAAAAAAATTATATCAGCTGTGCTGTTAATTAAGGATATAACACTTATCAGCTATGCTGTTAATTTTGTCTCTTGCTATGCTAATTCACTTTCTCATCACTGACAGTTTCTATGCTCACAATGCTGACAGAAATGGTACTAATGTGTACTCATCTCTCTTAAGTCTGTTCTTCTTTGTTTGGTTCACACAACAACGGCAGAGTATCGTTCCTTTAGCCCACCCAAGACTGAGGGGGACCAAAGATGTAGAGTCTGGTCAACCTCTATGCTCCTGCGGAGTTCCAGGCAGCGGGATTGACTCGAACATACGATCTCAGTTTTTATGACACGACTGAAACCTGTAACAAAGCAAAAATAGGGGCTAATTTCTGTCCTCAAGCCCACCTATTTCTAATGTGGATGAAATGAGCGTGTGCCTCAGTGTTTGCATGTAGGATGAATGACAACATGGCTCAGTATGATTTAGCAATAGCGAGACAAGACAGGTGTCTACTTGCAAAGCATTCTTTCTGATAAACTAATACATGGATACAGTCAATAATATAAATTCAATGCATCAATAATATAAATTCAATACTTGAATACATTCAATACATGAATACATCCCATAATATAAATTCAAGACATCCAATAATATGTACATTTAGGTGATACAACCATTTCCTTCCCCCTATAATATACCAGGCCCTCTCTGACGAGTGCTATACAAGCTGGTAACATATATCCTAACAATAACGTTATGTTCTTATGATAGGAGTATATGAGACGAGGACTGTTTGGTGATATATCAGGTTGGAGTTATAGGAGACAATAGATTGGAGTTAGATGCGACAATAGATTGAGTCCTAACAAGGACTGTTTTGGTTAATGGAAGTTGGTCTTATCTGAGATAATAGACAAGTTATAGGAGACAATAGATTGAGTCCTAACAAGGACTGTTTTGGTTATATTTCAGTTGGTCTTATCTGAGACAATAGACTGAAATCATGTGAAACAATAGATTGAGTCCTAACAAGGACTGTTTTGGTTATATTACAGTTGGAGTTAGATGAGACAATAGATTGAAGTATAGGAGACAATAGGTTGAAGTATGAGTCCTATTAGCCTTCGTCTATTCAATCATAATAGGAAATACAATCATTATACTTAATTTCCCCAAGATACAATCAGTAACCTGATAGGTAGTATAACTGACACACAACAAATACCAACATTATAGACCTGCTGAAAGCCTATTTTCCCAAAGGTTATCGTAAATATATTTACCCTCTAAGATTCAACCGGCCAGATTTTGACGCGACTTAGCGAAGTAGGCTGCAGGTCGATGCCCTCAGGTAAGCTCTAAATCAAGGTGACAGCTACTTCCTCTTCAGTCGGTCGGTATCTCTGGCGTCGTCTCGGTGATGTGTGATTATGCATAAAATCCGCCCGATTATATAGGTAGGTGAATTCTTAAGCAAGGCTTTCGGTTGGTTCCTGGCGGAGCAAAATGATTGGTTTCCTCCGGTTTCGTCTTTTGCTCGTACAGCCTAATTCTATTCAGTTTTAATCCGCCATCTTGCGTGAACATGATGGCCGTTAATTTATTCTGTCTCAGAGACTGGTGAAAGTTGCTCGTTGATTGGTTGAAGCAAATCTGTATCTCGACATAGTGATTAACAAAGTAGTGGGTTACACTCGTTTCACGACAGTCGTGGTAGCCGATCTTCTCCCATTCTGCAGACATAGCCAAACCATCTTAGTTGGGACTGTTCTACTTGGGTCTGCAGGGGGTGGGATTTTAGGCCTTGACGTATCGTCTGGTTGCGGACCATGTCTCTTTTTGTTACTTCAACCACCTTCCTCAGATACCTCATTTCTGAGTTTTGGATCTGGCTTTTGTAGGTTGTAGTCATTACCCATGACTCGCATCCATATGTCAAAACTGGAACAAAGGTGGAGCGGTATTCAGCCATCTTCGTTTTTTTTTTTACCAACCTCTCTCTTGCTGAGTAATCCTCGATTTATAACCTGAAAAAGTCTCCCTGCTGCTGCTTTTCGAGTGGCCAACTCTTCTTTGATGCCTCCTTTTCGGTCTATAATAGCTCCGAGGTATTTAAAGTGGTCGACCTGCTTTGGTATGGTCTTAACAGTAATAGGTCGCCTGGTGCTCCCATGTACTTAACCATTTCTGGTGTTATACCATCATGGCCTGCTGCTTTGCCCATCTTGATTTTCCCCAGTGCTGCCTTCAGTTCTTCCATCTTTATGTCATCTTCGCCATCATTGGTTTTCTCTTCTGTGCTAGTGGTTATCATTTATGATGCTTCACCATGCTCACCATCCAGGAGTTCTGAGAAATATTCTTTCCATCTTTCCATTACTTCCTTCGGGGCAGTAAGCAATTTGCCTTGCTTGCCCTTTATAAATTTGAGAGGGCATTGTTTTTCCTTCCTCATGTTCTTTAGGGTCTTATAGAACAATTTCTGGTTTTCTTGCGCGTCTTTGTCTAGCTTTTCTCCAAATTCTTCCCAGGACTTCTGTTTTGCTGCTAGCGCCTTGTTCTTTGCTTCTGTTCTGAGTGTCACATATTCTCTATATTTCCCCATTTGTCCTGTTGTGTTTTTAGCTCCTAAGTATTGTTTCCATGCCATTTTCTTCTCTCTTATTTTCTCTTTGACTTCCTCTGTCTACCAAGGTGTCCTCTTTCTCTTGTTCCCAAGTCGGACTTCACCACATGCTTCTGCAGCAGCTGTCTTTATGTTGTCCTTGAATTTAAGCCAGAGGGTTTTCAAGTCATCAGGTTGTTCTTCTGTGTTGCTCACCGCTGCATCAGTAAGCCCCTGATATCTGGTCTTAATTTCTGGCTCTCTCAGCTTGTAGGTCTTAATGCTCATTTCTCCCGTTCATTTACTTAGTTGCTTGCGTGTTGTTGGGCAGTTCCTAGGCTGAGCAACTCTTTCAGTTGTTCTTTTGATTATAAGCAGGTAGTGATCACTTCCAATCTCTGGCCCCCTCCAGACTCTAGCATCCCGGACGTATTTGAATGAGCTCCTAACAATGGCATAGTCTAGCACTGACTTCTCATTCTTTGTTGGTTCACATATAGTGTATGCATGTATGCGCTTATGGGGGAACTTTGTGTTTGTAATGATCAGATTCTGCTCACTGCAGAATCTAAGGAGTCGCTTTCCATTGTCATTGAGAGTATCTTCTCCATATCTTCCGATAACTCCACCCCATCTAGCATGGTCATTTCCAACTCTGGCATTGAAATCTCCGAGCATAATAATTTCATCTAGGCAGTCATCCACTGTCCTTTGAAGCAGCTCGAAGAATTCCTCCTTGACCTCTGCTCTTTCATCCTCATTTGGCCCATCCACTATGACCAGGTTGACTATGGTTTCTCCTTCTCTTAGTTTTACAACCATAATGCTCTCCGAGACAAAGTTCCATCCCTTGATACTATCTTTTTGGTTTTTGGCCACAATGCAACCCATGCCCCTTTAGCTCTTTCAGATGTGGGTACACCACTGTAGAGCAGCGTGTTGCCATCGAGGTCCATAATATAGATCTAACCAACGAAAAACAGTATACGTCAGTTAAAAATGTGTTTAAAATATGTATATTGGCTTATTTAGTAACTACTATTACCAATGCTTATTTAGTAACTACTATTACCAAAAGAGCATTAAAAGCTATTTTTACCTTAATATAAAAAGTCAAATAGTTTATAACGCCATCTGTTCGCATTGTGAAATGTGTTGTTGTTTGCGTTCGCTCGACCATATCTCAGTTACATGCCGGTCTTTTGTGAGCGGTATGTAGGCCTACGTTGTGTCGTAGTTTACAGCTGAGCTGCGATATCTGCGCCTTTCGGCCCGACACATCCGATTTAAGCACGCAATTTTTACGGGTTTCCCATGTCCATACAATGGTGCAGTGAAATGACGAGAATTTAACAGGTCGTTTTGTTCCCTCCCACATGCATCCCGTGCGTGGAGGGTTGGTCCAAAAATGACAAAAAGTAGTCCCTTTCTCCAATAAGCATTGTTAGAGGGACAGACTTATTTCTTAATAGGCTGTTCGTCACCTGGGCATCGATTTATGTTGCATATATTCTCAGAACAATCCACGATTCACCTTTCAGAAAATTTATAGTGGCAATAAAAAGGTCGTGTTTCTTCCATGCCCGAATAATTAAACGGGTTTATCTCTCTTCCTGGTGCCTCTGTGTCGCGCGAATCTCATCTCAACTTACCTACTGGTGTGAAGTATTTTTGACCTTGTGACATTAATTTAAAAATAGAGGAGAGTGATTGAGTGAAGGTATGTGGATGAATGAAAGATTGACAGAAGAAAGAAGCCGGCGCTATTCTATGAAGAATGCCTGCTGTCCACTGACACATGAAAAACACTTCTCTCTCTCTTAATATACCTTTTTAATAACGTGAAAAGGGATATTATAAGAATAGTAAAACTTGCCTCTTAGTGAATCTGCACAGAGATTACTGAAAAAGTATAGAATATAGGCAGTGGTTTAGGCCTCGTCACAAGGTATCCCCCCTCCCCCCGACTTCTGTAATTATATTGTCGTCTACAATTACAGTTTATTTTGGCTCGTTTCCCCCAGGTAAAAGAATAAAAGACTTTATCTTACTAGAACACCAGTTGTGAAAAAAAAGAATAAAAAACTTAATCTTATTACCAACAATGTTTACATTCAATATAAATGTGACACAAAGAAAATAAAACAGACTCGATGGTTTTGATTTCCTATAAAATAGAATTTCCAAGAGACATATAGGAAAAGAAGACCTAATCTATAGTGTGGTTTTTTTAAACAAATATAATAGAATTATTGCTTTGAATAGGTTATTTGTGGGGTTTTAAGAAATGGATTTCATCCGGTGGACATATATTAAACTGACGTATATATGCTTGTCAATGCTGTAATACTCAGCTTTCTAATTTGTGTGTGTGTCTGCCTGGCTCTAAGGTTAACCAAGTGTCGCTGTCTTTTGGACTGTTGGACTCTTCTGCCGGACTCCTAATGCTGTTAGCCTCCTGTTGCAGTTCCACGTTTCGGTCCTCAGGACTGCAGCTATGCACGACAGGAAGGCTGGAAAGCAAATAAATGTAATATGGCCTCAGCTCAGTGCTAAGCGTAACGCATTTTGCCCGCCCTCTCCGAAGGAATCAGTCCATCAGATAATTTATGATCCCGACTAAAGCGGGTATCATTCCAGTGTGGTATTGTAACCACGTGTTCTACCTTTCTGCCCCCACTCTTGACTATTAGGTTTAAAAATGTCTCGCTAGCCTGGCTAATCAAAAACATAACAGAGTTTGCACTTTTCTTAGTCTCTGTTTCTATCAAGTGTTCTATAATCATGGGCAATCATAGAACACTTTTGCCACCCATATAAAATGACCATAGTTATTATGTATTACATACATGTCAAAAGTGTTACAATAATAAACACTACTGTAAACATTAATTAAGAGGAAAACAGTGAATAGATTATTTTTGACACAGATGATAGAAGTAGAAATTACTGATAGCTATGTCATAGGGTCCAACGTGTGCTAGATGGTCCCAGAAAGAATTATGAAGATCATAACTGTTGAATTATGTCTTGCAGTTGAAGCATGAAAAAGACAAGGACAGTGGGTGTTAATTAACTCACGAGAAATAGTATATGAGAAGTTGCGAAGCTTGCATATACCAGGGAATAATAGTTTAGTAATGCAATGAAAATACAGCTTCAGCTTAGAAAAGGTAAAGGTAGTCCCATAGCAGATACTGCAGTAGGGAAGTGAACTGTTAGAGACTTCACCCTAATAGTTTCAGCATCGTGAGGTGGGGTTATCAATTCTCTTTCTTTCTGCCTTCCTGGTCGTCTCATAGAGGTATCTCTAGTGGTCCACTATTCTAGTTATTTCTTTATGATGGTTGTTCCACTATTTCTAAGGGGTAAAGGCACTTAATTGAGAGGGAAAAATGAAAACGACAGAAGAAAGTCTGTGAGAGAGTTAAACAGCGTGCGTTTCTGGTTAAGTATATAGATGGCGTTAGAATTGAAGAAAATTCGTCTCACCAAGTAAATGAATTAAATGGTATAGCAAATTAGTAGATAAAAAATTTAGATAAGCGAATTGATATCGTCACAGACCTTTAACGTGAAGCGTTCACGGGAATGGGCAGTTATGATGTAACAAGTCCTAGCAAAGAAGTCTACAATTGTTTGTTATCACGTATAACCTAATTAGCATGCAGAGTAGAAAAGCAATAGGTGATACCACTCACGTATGGCAACATCCCACAGAGGGCTGTTACGTTTAACCGTGGCCTTGTTTTATCAGGAAGTTCAAAGAAAGAAACTATAATTGAGTGACTTGAGAACTATAGCTATTATTGAACTGTAAAAGAAAGTTGAATTTAAAATTTAAAATAATTGCCAACACATTTCAAATTGAGAGAAGAACTCTATTCATGATCAGAAGCAACTGAAACTTTCATACATTATGTACAAACTTACTTTAAAATGAAAGTGGTTAACTCCTTAAATAGTTTTCCATAATGAATTATACATATTAATAAGTACAACTTGTTTTTATTTTAATTTTTTACAATTTTTTGCACTTAGTACTGTAAATATTGCATGCATGTTTAAAATCACTGACCAGTTCAACTACGTGCATGTCATAGCGCTTTTATTTCTTCACATTTTAATATATAACACTGTATGTTATCATTATAAATAAATTATTTCATGTAAAACCAGTAACGGTTGTCATGTCTCAAATGTACTCCCTAAAATTAGCTCGTAAAAATGTGGGTTTTGAACACGTATACTAAGATTTAACTTCAGGGTACTCTTGACATTTCGTCTCAATATGATTGATACCTGTTAATAATTAAATGAAGTTTATTTCATGTCTTTTCCTTAACGGAAATTCTGTTTGTATACACAGTGTGATATAACAACCAAGATCTTTCTTTCATAGTTTTTTTTTTTTTTTAGTTTAACAATTATAATTAATAAAAATTATTCAGAAGTACAATTATATGCAATATTATTTATTTATATATTTATTGAGCGTCCAATTGAAAGAGTGGTTAGAGCGCTGGTCTCTCTCGGCAAATGTGCTAGGTTCGATTCACGGTATCGACACGCTCCAGTCTTCTTCTTCTTCCTTGATCCTTAGCCGCCGACCGTCAAAGTAGTCAGTGGCCATCACGCCTGGTGGCGTCTTGTAGGACAGCAACAAATTGATTCCACTTTGCTCCTTCGTACAGTTCCCCAACTCTGGTTCGTATTTGCAACTCAGCCTCCATAGTCTTCCGCCAAGTTGTTTTTGGTCGGCCTCCCTTTCGTTTTCCTTCAAAGGTCCATAGCATAGCTGTTCTTGTGATGGCATCAGGGTCTCTTCTGAGGACATGGCCAACCCAACTCCAGCGTCTGCCAGCTATGATGGTGTGCATGTCCTCTTGCTTGCTCCGAGTGAGCAGATCTTGGTTGGTGATGGTATTCAGCCAAAATATTCGGAGAATTTTTTTAGGCAGGTTGTGTGAAAAGATGACATTTCTTTCTCAGTTACTCTGCAGCATTCCGCGTCATAGAGAAGCACAGAAAGCACACAGCTCTGATATAATCTTAATTTTGTGCTTGTGCTGTACTGCGAGGACTTCTATCCGTTTTTTCCTGGAGATTTAAAAATAGAGTGGCTGATAAGGGTCATTCCTGTCGTACTCCTGTCTTCACCTCAAAGGTTAGGTTGCTCTGCCCTACGCTACACGTAAAGTAGGCTTAGATGCTTTTTATGATTGACACTATGCAGCTTGGAATTCCATAAACCCTCAGAATTTTCCATAGACAACGCTACAGTCTACCCAGCTGTAAATGGGTACCTGACTTTGCTCGTGAGTTAGGGAAGGAAAAGGCAGCGAGAAAGGGAACTGGTCACTTCACCTCTCGATGCTGGACCCAGTATAGTGAAGTCTCTTACACTTCACTCCACTACGGCAGTATCTGCAATGGGACCACCCTTACCTTATATTTATTATTCACTGCCCAAATTATGATCCCACTACACGCACCATACCGATACCTGTTTGGAATGAATATTGAAATAATAATTTCCTACCATACATTTTAGACGAAATTAGAAAAATTTCATAAAATTTGTTTAAACACTATAAATGAATAACATTTGAAGCAAACATAAAAACATATGTACTCTTTATCTCTCCAGTCTTTTGCTCTATAAAGAAAGGAAAGGTGGAAATATCTGCCTAATGGATTATAACAACTACAATGCAGCGCGATACACCAATTTATTTTTTTCAGACAAGAATTACTGTCCAGTGCTTCCTGCCTGGGTTAAGTGCCTGCTACCTAGGCAGGAATCACTTGTCCAGTGTTCCCTACCTGATAGTAGGAAGCATTGCACAGTGCGCGTTGCCGGTTAAGTCCTTGGTGCCTCCTACACCGGCGGGATGCTGACGATATCACCCTTAGTATGCCGTATGGTCAAGAAAATATGGGCCTAACACCATATTCCCAATATGCGCCTCAATGTGTATGTAACGGGATTCTTATATTAACATTAGATGGAAGTCATGTCTTAGAAGTAAACACATTTGAAAACACTTAAATAGTCCAAATTGTGGGCTGAGCTTACCTCAGATCAGTCCATTAAAGTTGAACTATTTGTGTTAGATATACTGTAGTTATATGTCAAAGATGATGAAGAAAACTGGTTGAGTAATTTAAATGAAATAATGAACCTTTGTGACTGTCTTACTTGTCCATATTACTAGGTCAAGAATCATGCGCACAAACTACAGAATCGTCCTTGTGTTCTGCATCGTCTTCATTGTCTTGGCCTGCATAACGTCTGCTGCTCCATGTAAGGATTATATACTAACATGTTTACCTGGTTGCATATGGGGGTTGGGAGTTGGGGGGGGGGGGGGGGGGGGGGGGGGGGGTGGGGGTGGATTCTAGTTAAAAAAAAAAAGATTAAACATTTTTGTAATTACGTTTCAAAAACAATAAAAATAAAAGTTTTTATTACTCTTGCAAAATTAATTACATAAGTTTCAAGAAGAAGGAAAATCTAATCTATATTTTAGAACTTCTGTGTGTGTGTGCGTGTGTGTGTGTGTGTGTGTGTGTGTGCGTGTGCGTGCGTGCGTGTGTGTGTGTGTCTGTCTGTCTGTCTGTCTGTCTGTCTATCTGTCTGTCTGTCTGATTTTAAAAAAAAAGTTAGACATAGGCCCCCTACTTAATTTTTATTGATTATTAAAAAAAAAAAATATTGTTATTAAAAAATGTAAAAATATTATATTATAGAATGTTAGAATGACATCTAAAAAATTCGTGTTAGAACAGTTTGGTTTTTGTTGTTTTGTTTCACGAACGAAGTTTTTGATTTGGTTGTTCCATATCCTGTTTTCAAAATATAAACAAAAGATCTCCGTAGAATTATATATGCTAAATTATAAAATGCCACCTAAGAAACGATCTTCATCTGGAAACTCGGATGGTGCTCAGAACAGAACAGATACGAACTAGGCAACAGGCTGATGCAGCCAGAAAGGCAGCAGTAAGACAACAGGAGACACCAGAACAGAGACGAACTAGGCAACAGGTTGATGCAAACAGGTATGTGCTGGTGAGAATTCGACCATATACTACAAGACAGTGCCATCGAGGTGCTTTCAGTTATGACCCTGACCATGACACTGCATTTTTAAAAAATAGTAAAAATAGGCCCTATGTCTAGAGTCTGTAACCACTGTGGGGCCAAGAAGTGGGATAAAGAGCCACCAGGCATGTGTTGCTCCAATGGCAAAATCCAATTATGCATGCTTTCAGATTGACCGCAGCCTTTGAAAGATTTTCTTATTGGTGCAACACCTGAATCAAAACATTTTTTACAGAACATTCAAAAGTATAACCGTGCTTTTAAAATGACATATTTTGGGGCCAATATCATCACATCAGGAGGATTCATGCCTTCTTTTTAAAGTTCAAGGACAAGTGTACCATAGAATTGGATCCCTACAGCCACTACCAAATGAAGAGATTCGATATTTGCAGCTTTATTTTATTAGTGACCTTCAAAGCCAGGTACATAATAGAAGCAATAACGACCAAGGAACAAGATTTGACCTCATCCTCAAGCTGCAAAAAAAAAAAAAAAAAAAAGCTACATTCGACCAATAGTCTCGTATATCAAAAGTTAAAAGTAAGCCTTGGAGTGTGTACCTACACCGGAATTTCAAGTCATCATTGACGCTGACAGGAGGTCATCTGGAGAAAATGCACGCCGTTTTAATGCTCCGCAATGCAATGAGGTTGCTATAATAATGAACAACTGTATGCAAGATGTTCAAAAGTTGGAAGTCCAAATAATCTTTTTATTTATACCCTTACTGGAAAGACAAGCAACATTGTGTGTACGGGGGTGTTCAGTAACAATACTATTCATTAATTGTGAACATGTATTTTTGGGGTATCTCGCTAGTGTATATAACAGCAACATCTGCAACTCACCTTCAATGAAAGATAACAAATGCACCAAACGATACACCAGACCATTTTTTAAGGACACAACTAATTAATCAAGTCTTACCTCTCTTTTAACAGACGAAAGACATCATTGTCGTAAATTTCCGATAGGTGATTAAGAACAATGTTAGGTCCCGTCTGAATAGAACTGACAAAGGTGATGACTCAGTGCGAGATAAGGTAATCAGATAGATTTTCACTAGTGAGTTGGTGAAAAGGTAGAGTCTGACCCTGGATTTTAGAAGCTGCTCTAGTCCAGCCTATCGGTTACGACTAAAATTAGTTCTTCAGACAGTTCCCTTTCTATATTAATATATATATATATATATCCACCACTCACATACACACACACAGATAAGTGACGACAATTACACGCACAAACGTGAAAACTATAGTAATGGAGTATGGATATTGGGACTAGCTGACCGACACTGGTAATATGTTTTATGTTAATGTTTATTTTTCATAAAAGAAACTTCACAACAGTTATTATAAAATATCAAAAAATACAAAAATCATAGGTTACAGACTTAAATAAAGAAATAGACCCACTAAGTGTAATTCCCTCTGTAGAGACACAATCCCACAAGAAGAAGTTAATGAACCCCCAAAAGGTTAAAAGAATAGCACTAGGGTCTAGGATTTTACTATGCTGTAAACAGAGTTTCTACATTAATCTATTCCGAGATGAACAGTATTAGCAAAACATCATAAGAAATAAACAAAGTGAGTGCATGGATTATACAGTGAAAGAATTATTCATCTCTTGTTTCTCTCGCTTCAGACAGACAGTGGCCACATTTTCACTCTTACCTCATACGTGCTTTCACAACATCTGGAACATCTCCATGAAAAAAAAACAACCACAGATCCAAGGTTTGGTGTTGGCAAAACAAGCCCCAGTTTCCCCAAGACTGATTAATCTTTTTATTGGGAAACGCTTGCTTTGATATTCCTTCTTTAGGATTCTGTTTATGTCACATCAATTAGTCCAGGTAGGAAAATACTTAAGAGCTTTAATGTTCACAGAGTCAGTAGCTAGTAAAATTTATACTTGGAGAGAATGTCAGAGGGGTAAATCTCTCGGGATAAAAATCCTTGTTACACCACAAGTGGTTGGTTGTCGGTAATGTTAATTCTTGGAAATTTCGCCACAACGGGCTGAAGGTATATGAAAATCTGGGTAGCTAAATGTCCAGTTACAGTTCTTATTAATGTCATATATTTGCTCTCTCTCTCTCTCTCGGTGTGACGACAAGAGAGCCAAACAGGTCAACCTCGAAGACCCGATCTTAATTAAGAATGTTTTTGGTACTGTTGGACTTAGACCCGTTTCTCAGATTAGATTAAAAGCCGCTGGTAGGTTTTGGGTATGTGACCCAGTACTAGATATAGGAAGAAAAAAATACAAAATACTTTGCCTCGAAACGTCCGCTGCGGTGACTGGCTGCTCTGCTAGATTCCGCATTCTTGTCTCGGAGATACAACCCCCTTTGCAGGGTAGAGAGACTCTTTTCTCCTGGCATTGCACCCTCGCTACCCGACAAGAGGCTCCCTGGGGTTGCAACAAAGCCCAAGACCGCTCCTCGTCTCGGAATTATAACTCCCTTTGCAGGGTAGAGAGCCATCAAACCTCGGAACATGGCACACACTCCAAAGTGGGACTGGTGCAATATGCTTCTGAGTCTAGGATGCTCCCTGGGGTTGCAAGAAAGCCCACACTTGACAGCCATATGGTAGCGGTGGCTTCGCCACCGCGCCAATATGCTGCCTGGCTGCGTGTGCCATGGCCGGTGACTGATGCTCGTGTCAGTCTTTTCTCGGAGATATAACCCCCCTGCACCGGGTAGAGAGTGTCAAACCTCTTGGTATCGCCCGCACGCCAAAGTGGGCCTGGTGTACCATACCGCTGAGTCTAGGATGCTCCCTTGGGGTTGAAACAAAGCCCACACCTCACCTCCCATAACTGGCTCAAGGGTATGAGTGAATAACTCGTCCCCTAAAGGGCAAAAGAGTGGATAACTCGCGCCCAGGGAATCAAAACAAAACAAAACCCGCGTAAAAGTATAATATATTATTATCCACTTCGGTTATTAATTTTTAATTATAAACCACAAGTATATATATTATTTTTGTCGTTTAACAAACACCCCGTGAAATAACCGCTAGTCGTTTACAAAATTACTCATAATGGATTAGAAATAAATATATTTTCGTCAGTACTCATAATGAATAGTGCATTTACTAGACGATTTAAAATTATCTCTTACTGGCTACTAGCAATTAGTTAAATTAAACACTTAGCTATATGTTATTTTAAATCACTAATCAATTAGCACAGAAATCCTAGTGAAATGTTATGACGGGCTTTAAAAATTAAATCCCTCCTTACAGAAAATCTAGTGAAATAAAATGCCGGACTTAACAATTAAATCACTCAAAATTCTAGTATAATATTTACCGCAACACAAGAATTAAAACAACTCCAAAGAAAACTTTGTAACTCCAAATAGTAAAATGGATTTAGAAATCGCAGCTAGATGTCTGAAAAATTTGTGGGTACTGGATAAATTGACTTGGTTCTACAAATATTCAACCTGTCCCCTCTCTCTCTAGGTGAAACATAGTCTGTTTGTAAACATTCCTCGTAGTTTATACGACATAGAGAAAAAGAAAATGTGTGTGGCCAGATTTAGAGTTTGACAGATATAAAGAAGTGAAGGGGTCTGCGTTTAACAAAACGTCATAACTAATTGAGGAAGCCAGGTGGAAAACAATGTAGATATATGAAATCTATTTTCATAACCTCTGTCACAATCATTAACAGGTCAGTTAATTTTTTTTTTTTTTTTTTTTTTTTGTATACGGGCAACGCTGGGTATATCTGCTAGTAATCAATAAAAATATAGTTTGTCCCAATATATTGTTTTGTCTTGCAAACTTGACGCATTAGAAAGGCTGTTCCTTGTTCTGCAATCAACGGGTGTCGTAATTTTTATCTGAGAGGGTGCTGATGGATATTGGTCCCTTTAGAGTGTAGAGGAATATTGAAGGCTCTGTGAGAATAAGGATTTAGGAGAATGAGGTAGTAGATTCACAAGCGCTGGGAAGAGCAAGGACAGTCTCTTATTACGACAATATCTGTTTCTCACAGACTATTCCTATCTCTCTTCTGAACAAACAATTGTTTGTCAGTTCCAGTCGCTCAGGCGCACTCACCGATTTGGTGATTCTGTCGCACAACGTACATGAATACGGTCTACACAGATGGAAATGTTTGGAGTTTTGGGCCAGCCGACAACCAACACAAATAAAGATTAATACCTTTATTATCATAAAGCAGTCACAAATAATTATACATTTACAGTCAAAAATCAAAGGTTACAGAATACAAATATGATAAGGGAAGAGGGGGGTTTGAGGAGAAATATCCCATCCACCGTTTCCCGTTTGTATTTACTAACAGACAAGACCCGGTCCAAAAGACAAGAAGGGGGGGGGGGGGGGATCAGAGATAGGCAATTTAACCCACTGGTAAATCTATTACTCTGAGGCAAGGGGTTACAGTAAAGGGGGGGGGGTGTAGAGGAATAGCTAGGGTTCTCAAATGTCTCCCTTTAATCATACAAATTTTACGGGAGGGGGGAATGAACACAGTTACACAATCCCGCTAGGAGAAATCCCGTACAAGGAATATAATGCACCTTAATACTAGGTCGAACTAATTAAAAGGGTAAAGAAAAGATTAAATCTCCTTTCATTCAAAAAAAAAACACACTAGGGCTGGCCATCCCACAAACACACACGCAGACTTACCAAAATGGTGAATTCTGTCACTCTAGGAATTATTTACTACCGCAGCAAATACCGTGGAATAATGTACTGGTCTTCTTATTTCTTCCGTGTCAGGCCCCAGATTTAACGAGGTAACAAATAGTCTCAAAAAATCGCCAGACGGTGAAGCGTAAAGGCTACTGTTGGTTTAGATAAAGTTCCTAATGAATGGCACAGGCATTTGGCTAGGGGGGAGGTAGGGTGGGGTTCCTAAAATGGCCACAGCTGGGGGAGATAACTTTTTTTTTCCGTAATGTCACAAGTTAAAAACCCTGAGGTAAGTTCTTCTTCGAGGGGGGGGGGGGGGAGGGGGGTTAGGGGGGGGGGGGGGGGAAATCCACTGAATATACTTGACAGACAGACAGTGTTCAGGTAGGTCTATGTTTTTTTTTCACAAATAGGCAGTGAATAAAATATGTTCTGCTTCCAGTTTACTTTAAGGACTAGCCTATATGAACTAGTATTTTAAAAGTGTTTCTTGGTGTGGCTTTATTCTCAAGTTAAATTCAGAGGAGCGGGGCCCATTACAGGTCGCCACAAGTTTAGCTTTAAAAAGGTTCATATGTTACTGGGAGTTTATCGAATTGAGTTGGCAGAAACTCTGTATATAATTAATAATTGCTGGGATTGCAGGTTGAATGATCGTTCTGAATGAAGATAATCAAACAGAGAAATGCATTACACAATCTTATTACAAATCATATTACAGTTAGCAATTTTCTGACACGCGATAATTTACAAAATCAGTTAAACTCTCCGCCGTATTTTCTTTAAAATCACGTTTATCAATTTAGAACTAAATCGACTTTTACTGGTTTAAACTCTCGTGAACGTTAAAAATAATTAACGCGTTAAGTGCACATCTATCTATACAGAATAAACTGGATTTACTGGTTATAATTCTCTTTAACGTCTGCAAAATTAATTTACGCGTTAAGTGTATTAGGAAAGTACTTTTAGCTGTAAAATTGGTTTGCACTAGAACTTTGAAAATGGGTTTATTAATAAGGTTAAATTTACACCACAATCCAATGAAATAAATTGAAATAGCTAGACCACTGATCACTCGAAGCTAATGTATAATTACCGTAGTTCTGCGCAGAAAAGAATACACTCCAATAGTCAACGAAGGTAGAATGAAATCTAGCAAGAATCCGACTATGCTAGTGAAACTAGGATTCTGTCAGAACGAACGATAAAATGCAGTTTTCGGAGTTCTTTATTTATACTTCTCAAATGTAAATTAAATAGGACGTGTTAGGTTTTCACACTTTTCTTGAAGTCGAGCAGAATCCGAGTACCTCGCCGTTGTGTTAACCGCTGCGATTCTTCGTTTCCCCCGGTCTACCGATTTTCTTCGTTTCAGGCTGCTCGCATGAGAGTGCGAAAAATTTCTCGGGAAGCTAACTACGTTAGCTGGGAGTTCCCTGATTTCTTTAGATCGTATACCGCCTCACGTTGAATTCTGAAGATCAGCTGCTTTGATCCAGGCGTGTAAAATTCTCGTGGAAATGCTGCATGCGGGTTAAAGTTTAGATACAACAGATGATAGAAAGGAGTTCTAAAAGTTATGAGAGAGGCCAATATTCTGTTATCATCCCTCGAGTCAGGGAAATTCATTTGTCATACTTAGAGGTACGTCACAATGGTACCCACTTTTCAGACATGGAAACTCGTTTTCATGTTTGTTTTATGGCAATGAAGGTGCCCTGATCGGTAGCTTTGGATGATTGGCATCGTCGATTTTCTTCTCTTCCTCCGTGGTCCAGTTTCTACTCATAAGAAGTCAGCTCCGACATTCTGTTTTCCTGGATTTTATTCCACTTTGAAGGAATAAATGAGAGAAACACTCAATAGCAAGGCCAACGCATTATCCTTGCGTGAATTCCTTATTGGCACCCAGGAAAGCTAATGGAGCATGGTCTGTTGGAAACCGTGTGAAAGAAGTACCATACAGAAACTCTATGAATGGCGTCTGATGCATGAATCAGAGCGAGACATTCTCTTTCAACGACACTGTAGTTGCGTTTTCCGCTTTATTCAGTTTCCGACTGCCGTAAGCTACTGGAAAAGCAGGTTCGGGTCACTGTCCTCGACCCACTTGCAGCAATGTTGGGACCCAATGCCCTGACCTGACGCGGCTCAACTCTCAGTACGAAAGGTTTCTTAAGGTCAGGTAAGCGGCCCTTAGGGATGGGTATGCCGAGCCGATCTGTCCTTTTCAAATTGTGCTGTATGCATGTTTCGGCACTTTTGTTCCACATGACGAATTATCCAGGACAACTTTCGTTGGTGAGGTCAGTCAGAGGTGTGACTGTCAGTCCGTTAGGGAGTTCTGATTGTGATTTCTGATAGTAAAGCAACTATAGTGATAAGAATGACTGATGGTCTTTCTTCGTTCGGGGTCTTTTTGCTGCCACCATTTTCTCCACGTTCTTCTTAATAGGCCAACTGCATCCGTGAGAAATAGTATGCCCCAGGAAGTCCAGCTTTTTCAAATGCGATGAGCCATTTGCTTAAGTCTGGCTGTGAGACCAGTTTCCTGTAGTCTCTAAGGAGCATAGCGACTGTAGCAATATGTTCTTCGTAGGATTTCGATGCAATTAGAAGAGTGTTCGTACATGAAATTATGGATGTGGGGACTTTGCGAAGGGTTCTAAAAGTCTTTCTCATCATCCGTGGGGTGAAACACTCTGGTGCGTTATGCAAACCGAACGGCATCACGTTAAATGTGTAATGTCCTTCACTAGTGCTGAAAGCTAGCAATGGTTTAACTTCCTCCTTGACTGGTATTGATAATAACCTTTACTGAGGTCAATCTTGGAGAAAATTGTTGCTTTGCTGAGCTTGGTGAACAACTCAGAAAGCGTTTGGAGCGGTCAGGCATGGAGTATTCCGTTACAGCATTTTGTAGCAAGCCGGTAATCAATAGCACAGCGGCTCCGAACTTCCTTATTGGGCTTCTGTAACAGCATCTACACTGCGAACTGTAAGTGGAGATGTTAGACTCGCTGATAAGTTCCTGCCTGACGCAGCTTGTCTATTTCTCGAGAAGGTGCATCCAGGCTTTGGCCGTACGGAATGGGGGGTATACTCTGGTTCGAACAGAGGTAGTGTCGCGTTTGTTAAGATTTCATGTGTCAAATTCGTAAGAGATTGTTTTCGACCAGGTACATCCGTTAAGACTGCACTGTACTGCTTTGGAGTAGCGCCCTGGTTTCTGTTGTGTTGTTTCTACGTGAGAGAATTATCGCCGAACTTGACATCTTTAAAGGATTCTGTGGGTTGCAATGGATACTCCATGTAACCATCATAATCATCCTCGTCTTCCGTTGCTATGGCGACAGCCAGGAGATGCTCGGAGGATGGCACTGGTCTTTCCAGATATTTCTTGAGCAGATTTATGTGGAAGACCCCCTCCTTTCCTTTAATGGGAGATCTTGTAATTAGTACGTGAGATCTTTTAAGGACCGGTAAACGGCCTTGCCATCCGATGCGAAGTTTATTGCTTCGGTTGGAAGTATGTAATAAGACGTTTGTCTCCCTGGTTGTAGTTCTCTCTCTTTTGCAGCTTTGTTCGTATCTTTTAGTATGTTTAGCGCGGGCTTTCTTAAGGTTGGTGTGGTCTAGATCCCATCCTAAGCTTTAACCCTCCTTTCCTTGAGCTCAGATACATATTTGCATGCAGAGACGACTGTCTCGTCAGCCTTTTGTCTGTCAGGGACCGAAGTAAGGTTCTAATGGCCCGTTAATAGGTCTGCCAAATAAAAGTGTAGCAGGCGGGAATCCCGTAGACGCTTGGGGAACCTCTCCGTAGGCGAATAAGGCAGCCGATATATATAGGTCCCAGTCTTCCGGTTTCTCCTGACCCAGCTTACGTAACATGGTGGTGAGGCTGCCATAAAAACGTTCCACGAGCCCATTTCCGGCCGGATGGTAGGGACTTGTGTGGATATGTTTGGCCCTCAAGATCTTAAAGATCTCCTCCATTAACAGGCTACGGAATTGGGATCCATTGTCCGTCAAAACTTGTTGAGGGAATCCCAACCGTGTAAAGATTTGCACAAGGGCTTCTGCGACATGCTTGGAATCTATGCATGTTAGCGGTACAGCTTCGGCCCACATTGTGCAAGTGTCGACTAAAGTCAGGATGAACCTGTGCTTTCTTTTGGTCCTTTCCAGGGGTCCAATGATGTCGACAGCAACCCGTTCAAATGGAGTCCCTACTATTGGCATTTGCCCCATGGGTACTGGGGGTGTCAAGTGCTTGGGTGCTACCCATTGGCACTGGGCGCAGGATTTCACATACCTGATAATGTCAGAGTTCATTCCTGGCCACCAATAGTGGGTTTTTATTCGCTGAATAGTGGCGTTTTGTCCCATATGTCCGCTAAAGGGAAGAGAGTGCCCCATTTCCAAGATCTGGCTTCTGTACTGCGTCGGTACTAGGAGCTGGTTATTCCCCGTGTCCGGGTTGCCCGTTCTACGATACAATACGCCATCTTTAGAAAAGATGTCTCCGTTGTGTCTGGGGTCCTTAGCCATGGGCAGTCTTTTAAAAAAAAAAAAAAAGCAGGGCTCCAGATGTAGGGTCCTTTTGTTGCGCCTCCTTCAGTTCGTTCGGCAAAAATTTGGCGCAGGCTCCCTCTCCTTCTTGGCTTGCCCTCTTGTGGTTACCGCTGCCACAATCGGCTCCTTTGGTCTCCCAATAAACACATATCTACATCCCAGGATAACTGGGTAGATAGGATCATCCATAATGGCCGCTTTAATAACCCCTCTGACAAAGTCAGAGTGTATTTCTACCAGTGCGATAGGCAGCGTCCTAGGCGCATCACTCTTAAAAACTCCACTAAGTTTGACGGTTTCCTCTGTCTCCTGACCTGGTTTGACTAGGTGTCTAGCAACAATACAACTAAAACTTAATCCAGTGTCCAAGAGACAAGTGGTTGAGGTACCATTCAAAATTACAGTTCCTCGAGTTGAGGGTCGGTCTCCCTCAGGTTGAGAATCACTGACATTGACTCTACCTTTCGAGGCTGTATGCAAGCATCCAACGCGGTTAGGCCCGATCTGCTTGCCCTGATCAGACGTTCCTGGTGTAGGGGTCTTTCCTTTTCCTTGACCTTGGTGGCCGCGCTGCCACGTAGGCTTGGTGGGTTGATCAGAATTGTGGGTGGGGGGGGGGGGGGAATCGGTTTTGTAGAAGATTTCGATTTTTCCTTGGAGGTCTCTGGGTATTATTTTCTCGTTGGTTATAATTTGAGAGGGAATTAGAAGAGAATAGGATGAATGCTCTTAGATTTTGTTTTCGAGCTGGCTCCTCTGTGGGTTTACGTTTAGTGCTGGGAAGTTCCCCAGGCTCCATTGCATTGGTATTATAGCGTTCGGCCCTTATTGAGGATGTCCTCAAGCCTGACTGCGCCCTGTTCAGCCAAAAATCTACGGGTTTCGTTTGACAATAAGTTGCCTTTTATCTGATTCCACAATCACAGAACAAGTTCAAGTAGTCTAGCGTCCCTCATATGTAAGAGGTAGGTCAGATAATTCAATGCGCACTTTGTACAAATAGCCCGTGAGGACGTGAAGAGAATTGTGGGAATGTTTCCGTTGCTCTCTTTTTCGGCTGTTCCTGAACATTTGCAGGATTTTCGGGCACGGTCATCTCGCAACCGTTCTAGCAAGGCCTTTTTTTCAGCATGTCCACGTAATCATGTTGGTTCGGTTCCCAGCTTCGTGTATACGTCATAAGCATTAGCTTTTAGTGGATCGCCATTGAGAGCTTAGTGTTCCAGGCGGGAAACTCTCTAACCCATACCAGATTTCGCGAGCCTTTCGAATTTTTCTAGGTAGCTATGTCATAATTTTTTCTATTAGGGCTAGGAAAAGAGATGACTCTAAAGCAAAACGACATCGCGTAACTGCTAATTGGGCAGAATGAGTGCTGGAGAGTTCACATTGACGCTGAGAGATGGGGCGAAGAGACGGGCTCTCCGTTATTGCGCGTAGTAGAGGCACTCCGACGCTCTTCTAAAGCCTTACAAGCGCTAGTTCATGTTGTCTTTCTCGTCTCTCTCTCTCTCTCTTTCCCTGCGGGCTTCCCATCTTGCTCAATTTTTTCTGCTCCAATTGAGTACGATCGTCCCGCTTCTTTCTTTCCTAGCTTCTGCCCTCTTTCTCTCTCTTTTTTCTTCCTTCTCTTCAGCTTCTGTTCTGTTGTTTCTCTTCCTTCTCTCTGCTTCTGTCTCTTTGTTGCTGCGCCGTCATATATTTGTCATTCCTGGTTGATAAAACAGATTCGCCGCTTCTGCGTCTAAAGCCTGAGCCTCTTTCGCTTCCAGCCTCAGGAATGGGATCTCTTATTCCTAATTATCTCTCTGGAATTCCGCTGCTGTAGCATGGATTGAAGAATGGATGGCATTCTACATATTAGAGTATTAGTTAAGAACAGATCAAGGAAGGGGAAAAAAACTCAAAGCCGGGCTACGAGAAAATACCGGAAGTAAAAAAATAAAAATTTTTACATGAATGACCTCGTGTGTTAACTTCATCGCCGCTATTAATGTCACTTAAGAGCTTTTAACGCAAGCAACTATGCAATTAACTTGGTAAGTTACCACTAGAAAAGAAAATCTACTATTATAATTATCAGTAGACGAAAAAGATTTAAATTAAACCAATTTAAAAGGGAAAAAAATTAAAAGTAAAAAATTTTCCCCTCGAAAATGTTATTTTCTCTAACAACACGAAACTCCGTCCTGAGAAGTTCAATTTTTATTGAGATGGAGGGACGTTGTTAAACAGAAGATTCTTAAAAAAGTCAGAACAAGGAGCGTCTTTAGCTAAGCTCAACTTAATATCTAAGTCAAACTTCAAAAAAACCCTTTAGTGACTGTAAAAACAATCACGCAGTCCCAGCAATATATAACCAAAAATTTTCAATTCCCTCTGCCTTAGAGAATACCAATGGTGTACAAATCTTTATTATCACTAACTGGCCTGTTCCTGTGGATAAAAAACATACCTGTCATTAAATATTATTGGTGGTCGGCCCAAATATTCTGAACGCCCCGTACTTGGTCTAGGCGGACCGTATCTACGAGCGTACTTTTATAAGATTATTAACCTACTTTCACAAAGACAATGTCAACCACACTTTGATTTTAAGACTAGGCTCAGAATTTCGGGGACGAGCTATACCATATATTGTTCGTAATTTGTATACTGAGAGGGTGATGATTGGATATTGGTCCCTTTAGAGTGGATAGGAATATTGAAGGCTCAGTGTGAATAAGGATTTTAGGAGAATGAGGTAGTAGATTCACAAGCGCTGGGGAAGAGCAGCAAGGGACAGTCTCTTATATTACGACAATATCTGTTTTTCTCACAGACTACTCCTATCTCTCTTCTGAACAAACAATTGTTGTCTGTTTCCAGTCGCTCAGGCGAACTCACCGATTTGGTGATTCTGTCGCACAACGTACATGAATACGGTCTACACAGATGGAAATGTTTGGAGTTTTGGGACCCAGCCGACAAACCCTAACACAAATAAAGATTAATACGCTCCTTTATTTTATCATAAAGCAGAGACTCACAAATAATTATACATTTACACAGTCAAAAAATCAAAGGGTAGAGAATACAAATATGATAAGGGAAGAGGGGGGTTGGAGGGAGAAATATCCCATCCTACCGTTTTCCCGTTTTATTTTTACTAACAGACGCGCGAAGACCGGTCCCAAAGCAAAGAAGGGGGGGGGGGGGTGATCAGAGATTAGGCAATTTAACCCACTGGTAAATCTATTACTCTGAGGCAAGGGGTTACAGTAAAAGGGGGGGGGGGGGGTGTAGAGGAAAAGCTAGGTTTCTCAAATGTCTCCCTTTAATTCATACAAATTTTACGGGAGGGGGGAATGAACACATCGAGTTACACAATCCCGCTAGGAGAATAATCCCGTACAATAGGAATATAATGCTCACCTTAATACTAGGTCGAACTAATTAAAAAGGGTAAAGAAAAGATTTTTAAATCTCCTTTCATTCAAAAAAGAAAACACACACTAGGGCTGGCCATCCCACAAACAACACACGCAGAACTTTACCAAAATGGTGAATTTCTGTCACTATAGGAATTATTTACTACACGCAGCAAATAAACCATGCCGTGGAATAATGTAGAACTGGTCACTCTTAATTTCTTCCGTGTCAGGCCCCAGATTTAACCAAGAAGTAATCTGGGTGGTAATTAGTAGTCTCAAAAAATGTGTCCAGAAATCGACGGTGAAGCGTTTAAAGGCTACGTTGGTTTAGATATAAAGTTCCTAATGAAATGGCACAGGCATTTTGGCTAGGCGTGAGGTATGGTGTGGTTCCTAAAAATTGGCACAGCTGGTGGAGATAACTTTCTTTTTCCGTAATGTCACAAGTTAAAAAAAAACACTGAGGTAAGTTCTTCTTCGAGGGGGGGGGGGGGGGGGGGGGGGGGGGTTAAAATCCACTGAATATACTTGACAGACAGTGTTCAGGTTAGTAGATCTATGTTTTTTTTTTCTTCACAAATAGGGGCAGTGAATAAAATATGTTCTGCTTCCAGTTTACTTTAAGGACTAGCCTATATGAACTAGTATTTTAAAAAGTGTTTCTTGGGTGGCTTTATTTCTCAGTTTAAATTCAGAGGAGCGGGGGCCCATTTACAGGTCGCCACAAGTTTAGCTTTAAAAAGGTTCATATGTTACTGGAGTTATCGAATTGAGTTGGCAGAACTCTGTATATAATTTAATAATTGCTGGGATGCAGATTGAATGATCGTTCAAATTGAAAGATAATCAAAACAAGAAATGCATTACAAATCATATTATAATCTGACACGCGATAAATTACAGTTAGCCTATTTTCTTTATTAGCGTCGTCAATTTAACAAATCGGGAAAACTCTCCGTGAGTTAAAATAATTAAAAGCACATCTATCTATACAGAACTAAACTGTATTTACTGGTTATAATTCTCTTTTAACGTCTGCAAAATTAATTTACGCGTTAAGTGTATTAGGAAATACTTTTAGCTGTAACATTAGTTTGCACTAGAACTTTGAAAATGGGTTTATTTAATAAGGTTAAATTTACACCACAATCCAATGAAATAAATTGAAATAACTAGACCACTGATCACTCGAAGCTAATGTATAAATTACCGTCTGCGCAGAAAGAATACACTCCAATAGTCAACGAAGGTAGATGAAATCTAGCAGGAATCCGACTATGCTAGTTTTTTTTTATTTTTTTTTTCGTACGCCCGCTAATACTCGAGGCGAAATCTCAGGTTATTATTTATGTCTAACCTGACATTGATTTTTACGTGAGTATCCCTTTATTTCTTGTCCCTCGCCATTCAGGCAAATACTCGCCGATTTCGGAGGTACCCATTGCAGCTGGGTCGGCTCAGGAGCCGCCAGTCCCTGGTCGACGACACTCCTTCAAATGTCTCGCCAGGTCTCGAGTTAATCCAGTCCAAATCCCGGTCGACGAAAAATCCTCAAATGCCGTCGCCCGGGTTTGATCCTGTATCACCCGGTCGCCAGAGCGGTGTTGTAACCACTACGCTAGCGCGGCTCCCGACTATGCTAGTGAAACTAGGATTCTGTCAGAACGAACGATAAAATGCAGTTTTCGGAGTTCTTTATTTATACTTCTCAAATGTAACTTAAATAGGACGTGTTAGGTTTTCACACTTTTCTTGAAGTCGAGCAGAATCCGAGGTACCTCGCCGTTGTGTTAACCGCTGCGATTCCTCTGTTTCCCCCGGTCTACCGATTTTCTTCGTTTCAGGCTGCTCGCATGAGAGTGCGAAAAATTTCTCGGGAAGCTAACTACGTTAGCTGGGAGTTCCCTGATTTCTTTAGATCGTATACCGCCCCACGTTGAATTCTGAAGATCAACCTGGCTTTGATGCAGCGTGTAAAATTCTCGTGGAAATGCTGCATGTGGGTTAAAGTTACAACAGATGATCAGGGGTTCTAAAGTTATGAGAGGCCAATATTCTGTTGTCATCCATCGAGTCAGGGACATTCATTTGTCATACTTAGACGTACGTCACAACGGGGTTAGAGAAATAAAAGTGGACAACAACAAAAAACACACATACACAACAGACAAATTCGGGGAATGGAGAAGACATCGAAAGAGCTTGAGCTGATGGCACTTGATTTGTTTTATGGGACTAAATTCCAGAAAGGCTGGTGTGAATACTTCTAACACACTGAACAATGCACCAAGAAAAGATGCGAACCCATGCGTGTTCTTTCAATGGGTATTCAGTTTAATTTTCACAGTGCAATGCGCGCCTTTTCCGCGTGTTCTTGAAAAGGTGGTGCGATAGTTTCACTGGCTACAAACTGTCACTAAGAAAATTTGTAAGTTGGGAATGATTATTTTCGTAATAAGTTTTTTTCTTAATGTCGTTTTTTTTTCATCGCGTAGCCATTTTGGTGGCATATTATATAACTTTTGTTGTATTTAAAAACACATGCACACAATAAAAATTTGTTTCCGTTGATCTTACTCTCAAAATTTATTTTTCCCCCACAGATATTCAACAACCTGGCAAGTCAAATACAGGAGGCTATCAAACAAATAATAGTTTCAATAGTGGTTCTTCCTGGAGCTCAGGTAGTTCGTGGCATTCCTTGTTTGATTCTATGAAGAAACGAACATTGTCACAAACAATAGCCTACAATTTACGTTCACAACTGCTAAAAGAAATGTGTGAGCGTTTACGACGGCTGGGTGACGATCAGGCTTTGAGAATGTACTGCAGCACTGGTACTGCTGGAGTTATGTATGCCTAACAACTTTTTACACGCTTTTATTTAACTTGCCTTGTATGTCACTTTTGTATCACTTTCAAATCTTGCAATAGATTTTTCAATCACTTCCAGATGAGCAATAGCTCTGAAACGTGTCATAGTTGTGTATTCCCCATGACAATACAATAATCAGTCGTAAAAATAATAAAATGAAAAAAATTAAAAATAATATTCATTTTTTTGGGGCCGCATCATTTTTTGTACTGTAGGAACATTCAAGGGATATAATTCTCGACCGATCTTTCATCTTCGGTAATTTATAGATTACCGTTTGCTAGTACAATTTATTCGGATAATTTTCAACCTTTTCAGATTATTATTTCATTCTGCTGAGAACATAACGAAATCCTACAGCAGGTTAAAATACAAATAGGAAAATAAAAAATCATTGAGTATTTCAAAATAGATGAGGCCATGCATGTGCAGTTTCTTTCTTTTTTTTTTTTTTTTGGACGCTGTCCATTTAGTCAATGCTAAGGAGTGTTGTATACAATTGGTAGCGATACAAAGGAAGTAATGAAAGTGTGAAACTTACTGTGCTAAAGTGGTCCTATTTTTACACGCTTTTATTTAACGCCTCTTGTATGCAAACTGATGATTTCATTAACGGATCGATTACATTTGACTTAAATTTAAAAAAAAAAAAATACCAAAAGGAAGAAAATAAAAAAATATTTATAAAAATATTTTAAACACACGCTTTTACTGCACTAAAAAGGCAAAAATAATTTTTCAAGGAGTTTATAGCTTACAGTCAAAAAATGTAACATCAAATTGACAAAAAGCGTGGGGCGCTGATTCTGCATGAAATTAACTTCTGCTTTATACTTCATTAGACACATATGGATAAAATATATGATAAGCGCTTAAGCTTTTCATCGACCTATAATTCATCGGGGGGTGGACTGGTGAGTCATCTGAATGAGAAGCAGGAAATTCAGTAATGAATTGTTTCATGAAGAAGGTGTCCAGAGTTGAGTTTGTGACTTTCTCTGCTCACGGAGAAATTCTTAGTAGGGAGCAGCACGTTCCATTAGTTTCCTCCTGACCATAAAGCTCCTGTCCTTGCTAGGATTATCTTCAAAGGTCATAAGGCATGAATGAAGAAGTTGGAAGGCCTCCTTTAATCGTTTCGCTGTAGGTTGTCGGCCTGATGGTTGTTGCATGGTAGTGTAAATTGCTGGGTATTCTTCCGTGGAGATTTTCACCGGCGCCAACAGTTTTTCATTGCTCAGTTGTACTTTCTGAGATTCAAGCAAATTTACAATTTCATTTTCGTCAACACTATCTAAACCAGCTCTTGATGCCATTCTAACACCATCTTTAATAGCTATGATACTATTTTCATCAACACTAAACCTTCAAAGTCATGATAGAATTGAGAGCACAGTTTTTTTTCCCACACACCGCTTATGCATCGCCATGGAACTTCATTCCCTGCAATCTTGATTAGCAAAAGTGCATCTTCAAAACTGAATGTCTCCCAAAACCCCATTAAAAAACATGCTAACTGGCATCATCCTGCTTTCGCGCTCTCGTTGGCGCGCAGATAAAGTACAAAAAATATGTCAAAATTTCGGGTAGCGTAACTTCGTGTTTGGCGGCTAAATAAAACAACAATGCCTAAAAATTGGTGCGCAAAAGTTCAAATTCGCGTAAACCGAGAACTGCCTTTATTATATACACTAGCAATAACCCGTCAAACTTGACGGGTTTTAATTATATTGTGCTGTTTCCGTTCCCAGATGAGCAGATAGAAGTACATTCCTAGAGTTTTATTGGTTTCTTTCCATTATACAGTGTAATCAAACTGTTCATGAACACCGTCTTTCTTGATTGTAACTACTTTCGGGAGAGTATATATAATGGAAACAATACAAATTTTCAACACGGTTGCATTCCTCAGCTGTGACCAACGTACATACAACAAGAATTATGGTATTTTAGATTCAATTTAAAAGTTCTTTGATGACAACATTTCGTAGGAAAGTGCGTGGATTGTTTTCAAAGAGTGTTCCCTGATAATAAGTGGTTTTAACAAAAACTTTCAAGTTTTCATGATTTCTACATCGGGTGAGTGCTCATGCACACCAATTTTTGCGTACTTTTTCTTTGTCGAGCGCTACTAATTTCGTGAAAGAATTTAAAAAAAAAAAAAAAAAAAATAAAGTATTTGTATTATATAACACCCACGCCGCGCAAGTTGCACACCGTGCGTTGCGTACTTTTTTTTCTGGCGCGAGTTACTATTTTGAGTGAGACCGACCGACGTAACATACATCGGTATTTATGTTAGTTGTGTGAGTGGGATATGGAGAAGGCCTTGGCTTATTGATCACTTATCGACCTTCACCTCCCTGCGGAGCATAGGCTTCCAACTAATTTACTCAAAGCTATCTTTATTCTTTTTTCAAATTCTGTCACCAGCTCTCTTCTCCGTGTGTTTACGATGGGATTAACTTACTAGATGGAAAACGTAATGTCACAGCTGTGCAGATGGTATAGTAGAGGGAGCGAAATGTTAGAGACTGTACTTCAATAGGTCTCAGCTTTATGAGGTGGGGTGACCTTATTCAATCTGTTGCGGTGACGTCACTATATAAACATTTAGAAGCTTTTAAAGCGCCATCCATAAGCCATTTTTAAGCGCCTTATAATCTCTTTAAGCATCGTGTTGGCTCCGGCTTTTTCTGTTTTCTCTGCGGCTCAGATCTTTTATTATTATTATTATTTTATTATTATGCTCTATAAAGCATACATTTATTTTCATTACAGTTATTAAATAACACTTTTTTACACAATTTGTCATGCACCAGGATGGACTTCGCTTAAGATAATACAACGATGATCACAGTGTAGTTAGTATTGTATTTAAAAAAAAAAAAAATGAAATTGGGCTTTTTCTACAAAGCCAATTACTCATTACTCAGAACTTTGTTTTGTGTTACAAATGTTCTTTGTAGCATCTCAGCTTCTTTATATATATACTTGTAGTGTATTAGATGTACAACTTTTCTGTAGCTTTCTTATATATATATTATGTGTTGTATATATATATGTTTGTTTATATATATATATTTGTGTGTGTGTATATATTTTGTTTGTTTGTGTGTATATATATGTGTGTGTGTATATGTGTGTGTGTGTATATATATGTGTGTGTGTGTATATGTATATATATTTGTGTGTATGCATATATATATATATATATATATATATATATATATATATATATATATATATATATATATATATATATATATATATATATATATATATAATAATAATAATAATAAATTCTTTAAGCACCAAACACGGCGCATAAGGCAGAAACCAGTGCTCTCCAGGTTGTTCGTTGTGACGCCACTCCTCTTAGCTCTTGCACATTATTTAGGCCCAACGTTCTTCCTTCTCTTATTATTGTTCTTCTGAGTGTTTCTTTTGGTCTTCCTTTTTTCCTCTTACCCTCAGGAACCCAAGTGAGCGCCTGTAGTGGTATTCTGTTGTTTTGCATTCGTAGGACATGACCGATATATGACCATCGTCTTTTCCTTATATAGTCGGAGACATATTTCTGCCTAGAGTCTTCTCTTATTTGTCGATTAGTCTTGAATTCTTTCCAACTGATGTTCATGAGTTTTCTAAGACATTTGTTCTCGAATGTATTCAGCTTGTTCTCCAATGATTTTGTTATTTTCCAACTCTCACAGCCGTATGTTAACACTGAGATAACATTTGAATTAAACAGACGAAGCTTGGTATGTATATTCAATGATCGTAATTTCCAAATGTTAGATAATCTATTGAAGGCGCTAGCTGCCAAAGCAATTCTAGTATGGATTTCTCTTGTTGTGTCACCATCCTGAGTCATTTTACTGCCTAAATAATTGAAACTTTCAACTTTCTGTAGTTTTTCCCCGTTCAAGATGATATCAAAGGTCTCGTTAGAAAAGTTCATAGCTTTAGTTTTAGAGGCATTTATTTGGAGACCTATTTTAACCGAGAGATGACACAAATTATTTATTGCTTCTTGGGATTGTCTTGGTGTTGAACTTAAGAATGCTACATCATCTGCGAAATCCAGGTCCCCCAGGAATTTTCCATTTGTCCATTTTATACCCAATTGTTCATTGTGGGTATAGTTTCTCATAACCCAATCAATAGCTATTCCAAAAAGTAGTGGTGACATAATACAGCCTTGTTTCACCCCTGTTTCTACTGTAAACCATTCTGTATTCCCTTTATTTGTTCTAACACAACATCTTGCATTGTCATATAGCGCTTTGATTATATTCACATATTTTGTTGGAAAACCATAGATTGTAAGTATCTTCCACAATGATGGGCGGTGTAGACTATCAAAGGCTTTTTGAAAATCGACGAAGGTGATAATAAGTGGCGATTGCCTTTCCACTGATTCTTCTATAATTGTTCTTAGTGTGAATATTTGATCAATACATGATCGTTTCGGCCTGAAACCCGCTTGTTCTTCTCTGATCTTTTCGTCAGCATGCAATTTAAGTCTTTCTAACATCATGCAACATAATAATTTTCCAGGTACTGATAATAGAGATATACCACGCCAGTTATTACAGTCTGATAGATCACCTTTCTTCGGTAACTTTACAATAATACTGTCTTTCCATTGTTGTGGTGGTTGTTCTTCTCTCCATACTTCATTTATAATATCTAAAATTCTCAAGAGGTTGTTGTCATTAACTGCTTTAATCATTTCCCCTGAAATTTCGTCAACTCCAGCAGCTTTAAAATTTTTTAATCTTTTAACGGCTTGTTTGATCTCGTCCAGCGTGAATTCATCGCAAGTTATTGGCAAGGTGGTTGTGAGTGTTTCATTATTAAAATCAGGTGTTACTGTTGGTGGTGGTCTGTTTAGCACCTCCATGAAGTGCTCAGCCCATCTCTTCATTTGTTCTTTTTCTGTTGGTATTGAATTCCCTAATTTACCTTTAACAGGTGTTTCCATAGCAGTAGGCTGGTGACATAGTTGTTTTGTAATTTGATAAAGGCACCTACTATTACCAGTTCTTGCAGCATTTTCAGCTTCTACGGCCAGTTCATTGATGAAATGTCTTTTATCTCTTCGAGTTTTTGTCTTCACTTCTTTATTTAACAAGTTATAAGTTAGTTTGCAAGATTCAACTGCATTATGTGTACTTGCCGCTAGTAGTTTAAGTTTTGCTGTTTTCCTTTCTTGTATTTTATCCCAAGTATCTTCTCTCATCCATTTTTTCTTTTTATGTACTAGGTATCCGGTGGTCGCTACTGCTGCTTCTGTCATTGCTGTTCTCAGTTGTTCCCATTTAGTATCGATTGTCTTGGTGGTGATATCGTTGTCAATTTTGCCTAAAGCATCGAAATAGTTGTTCATTTTGACATTATATTCCTCCTTTATATCATTTGATTGCAGTCTGTGTACATCTATTCTTCTATTTTTATTCTGTTGGTATAACTTCTTCAGTTTAATTCTCAGTTTAGCTATGCAGAGGTTATGATCGCTTCCGATCTCTGCACCTCTGTATGCTCTGACGTCTTGAACTGATGAGCGAAATTTAGCGCTTATGCAGAAGTGATCTATCTGGTTCTTAGTTCTGCCATCAGGTGAATTCCATGTTATCTTGTGGATATTCTTATGTGGAAAGATGGTGTCTGCCACAACGAGGTTTGATATTTCACAAAGTTCTAGAAGTCTTTCGCCATTTTGATTCATACAGCCTATGCCATGAGTACCGAGATATCTTTGTACTCCATCGTTGTTGTCACCTACTTTGGCGTTAAAATCACCCATGACTGCTATTATGTCATGCTTGGGTATTGTGTTGATGGTACTTAGAAGTGCTTCATAGAAGTCATCTTTTGTGGTATCAAGAGCGTCGTTAGTTGGTGCATAACATTGTACAATTGAGAGCTTGAAAAATCGTGTCTGAAATCTAGCTAATATTAGCCTCTCATTGATAGGTACCCAGCTGATAAGCGATGCTGCTGCTTTCTGTGTCATTAGGATGGCTACTCCCTCTGTGTGACGATTATCATTACTACCAGAGTATATAATTTGCTTTTTTTCTTCTGAAATATATTTTATGCCCTTCCCCGTCCATCTACACTCGCTGACACCCAATAAGTCCAACTTATAATTATCCATTTCTTTAATTACTTCTTCCAATTTTCCGTCTTGATACATAGTCCTTACATTCCAGTATCCAATTTTAAAAATCTCCTTAGCCCCCAAGATATTAGAGTGAGTCATGTTTACTGTCGAGCCTGGTTCTGTTTCGGTAACAATAGCTTGTTTTACGATAGTGAATTGTTAACTCACTGATCAACCCTCCGATCCAACCGACCGATTCGAGGGTTTCGAGGTCAGTTATAGGAAAATATCTACACCACTAGATACTCTGGTGTATCTTTTATTCTATAATTTAACATAACATGGTACTATCCATCGAAATACACACATTCCTGATGTTTTTCTTTCGGCGTCTAAGGTGAGAAACGAATTTCACCTCCATCTTGGAAGGGTAGATAACATATATATATATGTGTGTGTGTGTGTATATATATATGTGTATGTGTGTGAGTATGTGTGTATATATATATATATATGTGTGTGTGTGTGTATGACATTTTTTATCATCTTCATCATTATTTACGTCTTGGCTCCTTACGGCGCATTGATCTACCACAGCAGCTGGTCCCCTTTCAGCAGGGGTTCCCAACCTTTTCTATGCCCCGCACCCCTAGGAAATGTTTGATTAATGTTCGCACCCCCTACAAAAAAAAAATATCACGTTGATAGCTCAGTTGGTTAAGCGTGAGACTCTTGACCTTAGGCTTCTTTGTCGCACCCCTGAAATGCCATCTCGCACCCCCTGGTGGTGCTGGCACCGCAGGTTGGGAACCCCTGCCTTACAGGAAATTTGCACCAGAGTATTCATGTGTTCTTACAGCAATGTTTTCTGTTGCCATTATTTACAAGAGTTGTTGCCTGTGCCACACAGAACTTCATGTTTTTCGCCTCTTCTTTTCGCCTGAGAGAACGCTTTGACTCCTGATAAAAAGAGAAAGGCACCTACATGGGCAATGGATAGGACACACATTTAGGAAACCTGTTGATAGCATTACAAGGCAGTCCTTGTTCTGGAATCCACAGGGAAAGAGAGGCAGGGGTAGACCAAAAAAAAAAACACATGGAGAAGAGAAATGGATACAGAGGTGAAAATGATGAGGAAAAAATGGAAACAACTTGAGCTGATTGCACGTGACAGGAGGACTTGGCATGTGTTTGTTGAAGGCCTGTGCTCTTTGGGGAGCTAAAGGGTATTGAATGAACGTACATAGGGCATATTTATGAGAAGTGCAGGAAAGGAAGGCGGGGTAATTTTATATAATTATTTACGAACAAATATTGGAAGATGAAATGAGGAGCATACGCTGAAAAGGACACATTCCTCCACTTCTGCGTTCAGTTTGTAGTCATGCTAAATCTGCAGGCCTTTCGCCAGGACAAAATCCACAGTCTTTTCCAGGTCAGCAAATATATAAATTAAAAAAATAGAATAGTATGAAATCAATTTTACAAGTAACGGTACACAGGAAACACGGGACGTATCGGGTTTCACCCTTTGTCAGCCAAAGTTACAAACAGGTGACGAGGACAAGAATTACATATAGGTACTTGTTGCGGTCGCTCTTGTAGTGGTTGAAGGCTGTGTTTTCTTATTTTATTCAATAGGGCCTTTTTAGTTCTGGTCATTGATTCATTAAATTCTTGATCGTGCTGTTGTTGGAAAATTACGCGAATGTGGGTCAATAACATTCTCCCTGTCATAAGGTTTGAACTCAGCAACTTGAGTAACTTGATAATTCATTTGGATTGAGTCCGTACATGTTTATTACAGGTTACACATGAAGAACAAATCCACACACGTTGAACATGAAAGTATATATTAAATCCTACATCGTAGATGCTATCTATGCATCGCAGTCCTTGTCCAGTAATATGCAATACTATAGTCAGAACGTCATAACTATATGTACGCGCGGTTGGAGCACCCAACGGCCGACAGTGAGATTATGCGTCTGACAAGATAAACGAATATGGACTGCTATTTCTTCCTTCCTTGAATTTAGTTAATTTACTAACCTCCATAAAATTCCTCTCTTCTTAATATTCTTGGACTGACCCATGTCCGTACTGCAGTAACATATGTGCGGCAATATCATGCCTACATCTAGAAGGATTAGAGGACACGTCTATTCAGTTCGACGGTCAATACAAAAGGGTCCGGTAACCTAGTCACCCAGCGTGACCTTACCGACGCTACCACGTCATAATCGATCGTGTGTATCGCGTTCAATAAACTAACAATTATTTACATTATATTAAATGTGGTCACCCCAAGGCTGCACGCTGCTAACCTCTAGCAGACGATGCTAATAAAACCACCGTAACAATTCCCTGTACACTGGGGGGAAAAAAATCGATAGATTTTTTTTTTCATAACCTATCTGAATGAATAATTCCGAAAAAATTTAACAAAAATGCGACATATGGCCTACGATGTTCTGACTAGAACAGTGTCGTGGTCATGTCGACTAACTAACAGTCATATAATCTACTAACGGTCATGTTATACAGAATTGTTATACACAAATGTTATATTAACTAAAAGAAAATGTGTAATGTTGATATATATATATATTACTCAATTAATTTTAAAGTCTATCGAAATGAAATGTCACGTCAAGACTAATCTAACTAATTAAAATTAAACTAATTAATTATACTAAGTGTGTATTAAGAATCAAGTTGTTGAAAATCTAATGCAAGAAAATGAAAGACGATGTTATGAGAAAAGACAAGAGAGAAAAAATCAAATGAGAAGTAAAGTAGAGAAAGAAAATAATGTATAAATTTAACTTAGTTATGTGTGTTTGATATTAATTATCTGTGTTAAGTGGGTAATACCTATCTAACTTAACTAACTAAATAATAGACTAGTATCTAATGTGTCAACATAATTATTAAATATGCAATATGATTATGTAATTCTAAGAATATTATATCTAAGAACATTACTTAGAATTGTGTGAGATTCTTTTCTTTTATTCATTTTTTTTTTTTCATATTTCATATTTTTATCTTTTTCTCACATTTCATTTTAATTTCCATTACTTTAACTACTAAGTTAACATTAATTAACATTGGACATGTAGATCCATCCGTAGTATTGATCCTTGTGAATTCCCATAAGAAAAATTGTTCTGATTCAGAATAAATATAGATATTCTTAACGTCCAAGAATTCCTATCACAAACTGCAATTAGTTCGAAATGTCATCAAGTATTATTTCTGACATTGTCTCAACTAGTTTCATCCAGAACGGACACTAACCAAAGTCCTGGCGTAAATACGAATACATTGTCTCTTGATTTAGTTCATTTCGTATGTATATAGTAAGCAGATACTTGGTTTGTAGTCAATGGTTCATTTCTATGTCGAAAATGCAACTATAGTACTAAGTCTCTTGGGTAAGTTTCTGTGAATAGTATTATTTTTTTATGAACTGACATCAGAAGGGTTTCTAGAGAGAGTATCTGCCAAGATGTTCTCTGATCCTGTAATATATTCGATGGAGAAATCAAAAGGTTGAAGGAGGATGGCATATCCTGTCAGTTTCGGGCTCTTGTGATTGCCCAGATGACAGATAAGAGCTCCCTATCGACTGTGGAGTACTTGACTTCTGGTGGCTTAAGTTTGCGTGAGACGTACAGTGTTTGATGAAGGACGTCGTCATGATATTGGAGCAAACATGCGCCAATGCCGTAATTACTCGCATCTATAAGGAGGATAAACTTTTTGGAAGCATCAGGTAGTCTCAAAATTGGTGGGTGTGAAAAGATATCGATTATTTTACGGAAATATTCTATTAAACTCACAAGTCCATGTCACCTTCACTGGCCTGTCTTTTTTTTTAACAAAGATGACAAGACAGCCGTGTTATATGACAAATAAACCTATGCTGTATGGGGCTGAGCATAGTTGAAACATTTAAACAACTTACTGTCTCTTGTAGGCATGGTAAAACAAATAAGACAGGAATACGAAGTGTTATCGTAGATAAGACAACACAAGTGTCACCTAATAGACAAGCCTACAAGATCTAAGTCATATAAGAATAAATGACCAATAAAGAAAAGAAATGACGACTGACTAGTGCTGAGTCATCAAAGTTGTGACGATCAGTGTTACCGTAACCTGTTATATGCGTGACGCAGAATCAGGTACTAATTTCAATCTCAAAGAATGGTGGTGAAAATAAACGCCATTGTCAAGCTCGATAACCTTTCGAGCATCTCTGTTGTTGCGAAGTGTAACCAGAGCTTCACCATACCTGTTATTGGAAGGTGGTAACAGACGCACGAACCTAACGTCTGCCGTGTATTGAAAAAAATTGCCAAGTGTCTGTCATGTAGTACCTTGTGGCAGATTGCTAACTAATACGGTACGAGAATATGTACCCTTTCCAATATAAGTAGGACCATTGTCACTCACATGGGAAAAAGATTGATGTGCAACATGAGTTAATTGAGGTACCTTGCCATGTATGTCCCTCATATAAGTATTATTCTTTCCATAGACTGGTATAGTATGTTGGACCTGAGTATAATGACCCTTACCCTGTAATAATGTATTTGTAGCACGTGTAGTCGTAGAAGGATCACAAGAACGACCTACATTCTTTTGTTTAAATGTGCTGGTATTAATTTTATTAGGTATCTTTCCGTTATTATTAACTCCAACATTATTTTTCACCATATTATTCTTCTTCGTAACATCTTTCTCAATGTTGACAACGGCAACAGTTTTCTTAGGATCAGTTGTAATCTGATCCTGTCGCCAACATTTATCCTCAGAATTGGCAGTAGTATCTTGTCGAGGGAAAGTATATTTCCCCCGGAAAGATCTAATAATATTCACTGGGTGTGTAGACACCTTAGTATCACACTTATTACTGACTGCCTGTCGTAAAATACGTTTATCCTCTCTGTTGTTCGACAATGTATTTTTACCTGCCAGTACATCAAGTAGACAATCGACCCTCTTTCTTAATTTATTCCTTTCTGAAGTCAGAAAAGCAATCCCCTGCCTCTGTTTCTTATTTATTTTATCCAAGTTAATGTTTATATTCTTCTCATTATCCTGTAAAGAATCGAGTCTGATCAGTGCTGTTGACAGTTGATAAATCTGTTGTTGTGTTTCTTTTCTCAGGTCAGTATACCTGTTTCTCAGCTAGGAGTAACGTTTCTAATGCAGTCACCCTGTCATCACTGAAACAATCATCACTCGATGTAGATATAGTAACACTAATACCAGACTCTGTATTCTCTTCTTCATTTTCTGATTGCACTTCATCTATTAAATTCACACAAGTCTCATTACTTCTATGGGAATCAACCATAAGTGCCTTATTATCTTCACGCAATAGTGCCAAGTCATGCGTGGAAGATTTCACTTTACCCATCTGGTCATTCAGCAGCTGTTTCACTAAGATTACCTCGTCGTCCAACTCTTTTTCCTGTCTAAAACAAAATTCATGAAATGTATCATTATTTGTCCGACATACATCCATTACATTATTGTCATCAAATGATGCAATATCATTTTTCCTTATTTCTATTTCAATCTTAGATTTAATGCCCCTATTTAGACAGAACTGTTTATATTGTTCCTTATCATAGTAAATGGATCCCAACTGCACATCATCAGTGAGAATCAGCTCGCATTGGATGGCCTGATTTGTATGACCATCTGCTCTTAACTCAGTATCAATCGTATTATCTGCGATTTTCTTAACTTCCTTAATTGGTTGCAATCGAGCTACTTCTGAAGTAAGCTCTTGAATTTTAACACTCTGTGTGTGAGTTTCTAGCTTTAAAGCTACATTTGTCTGATCAATTGTTTTCAGTCGACAAACTTCAGATAACAACGACTGAATGTGCGCACCCTGTGCATGTAGTTTTCGTTGGTAGGCTGCGGCATTATCTTGTGAAATTTTCAATGTGAGTTTCTCAACCTCAGACTCTAACGCTTTATTTTTTTCTATAGTGGATTCTAATGAGGTCCTAGAATTTGCAAGCCCCACTTCCAGTGTCCTCAATCTCGAATTATCAGTATTGGTTTCAAACCTTAGTAAACTCGCCTCATTTCGCAAGTCATTTATAGACTTTTCTTAACTGGCAATAATCTCCAATAATTCTTCTTCTCTTTTCTCATCAATGGTTTCTAAACTTGTCATTCCTTTCTGCTTATTCCATGTGTTGTGCGTTTGTTGATCATAATCATTGTCGCCTAGAATAGCATTATGAATGTTATTCATTATGAAACCACGTTGGACATGTACGTACCGTTCCACAAAAGTACGAAACACTCCACCTAGTAAGTCTGCTATGTCCCTAGCTATAATCATATGTGGGACAGAATGAAAATTACTATCCACAAAATTTGTTAAATCGGATGCTGTACGTAAAAAATTATCTAATACAAAATCTTCAAGGTATTGACCCTAGAAATCATCATTAATCCCTTCCTGGAGGAGATTCCTCAGAAAAGACATTATGTCTGACCTAGACGTATTATCTGATACCATATCATCAACACCTATTTCTTTAACAACTAACTCACTATCAACATTCTTTTCTTGTATACATTCTGCCCTCAAAGTAGTGTCAATCTTATTTAACTCCACGGCAATACTCTTTGTTTCATCAAGCAATTTTCTTAATGAACTAACTTCAGACCTTAGTTCACTATTTTCCTCATTGAGTTTATCTAGTTTCATTTTATTATCAGTTAATTCTGTCTGATATCTTTTCTCTTCTGACATATCATTCTGTAATTTCAAACGAGTAATCTCAGACTTCAATTCTTGAATCTGAGTCGATTGTGTATGACACTTACAACTTAAAGATGCACGTTGTTTTTCATTCTCAACATTAAGACTATTTGTTCTTCTCAATGAGATTACCTCCTCCTCTAACTTCTTATTCTGTACAGTAATAGAATTAAAAAATTCCTTATTATGCGCTGTCACCAGCATCATCTGATTCTTCAGTGAAGAATTTTCAGACTCCACAACTAACAATTTCTTTTCGTACTCTATTTGGAACTGCTGCATTTCACTAGTAATGGCTTTTTCATTAACTTGATGTTCTGTTCTTTTATGACCTTCGTGAACATCATCAAATATCGCATGATGGATGTTCTTTAATACCTGATCATGCTCGACATTAATGTAGCGACTCAAAAATGTAAGAAATTTCTCCCCCAGTAAATCTGGTAACTCTTTAGCCATTGCTATATGAGGCATGGAATGAAAATTAGCCTCAGCAAAATTCTTTAAATGTAATGCAGCTTGACATAAAAATTGATCCATTATATATTTCTCACATTCTGGGCCTTTTAATTCATTATAACGCCAACTATCAATATATATCTCCTCCAACACGGAACTCATGTCCACTATATCCGTATCAGAATCCATAGTGACTCACTCACTTAATCAACTATTACTATTAATCACCAATCCAAATTAATCAATTAATTATATTCTTGTATTATTAGTTGTAAGTTCCACAACTATATAATATTTTGTAATAATATTACGTGTACCCACTAATATAGATCATAAATTGTTATGATATTTATTTATTTAAGATGCTGAAATGATATCATGCACTTAATATTAGTATTTAGTAATTATGGGTATTGTCCCAATATAATTAAGTTATTCAATCAATGATATGTGCTAAGTCAGAATATAGTACTGGGAAAATGTACTAATGAACATATATGTCTGTCATATTCAAGGCAGACCATAAATTTATATTTAATTATCAATATCTATTATATTATTATGCCCTAGTCATCATATCAAAAGTGCATCACCAGTGTGTTGAACCACTACTGCACATTGATGCAAAGTCCCTGAGTCATCACCAAATTTTCTTAAAATTTAATTAAATTCAATTACAAGATTATTATTAAACAAATGATAATATTAGTATTATATGAATAATGTATGAGATGAAGACAAACAAAACGATTCATCAACCAAAGATTTACAAAACAGTATTACGATACGACAAAGACATTTTCACAATAAAAATGCATTTATAAACCAAGCAGAATAAACCGGAAGTAATGAGAGGTCAAGGAGAAAACCGAATGGAGAATTAATCTACGTACCCAAGAAATAATGACTTTTACATGGACACATAGACAAACTTTAAAATACACATATTCATAAATAAAAAATAGTTAGGTCAGGAATGACGAGAAGGTTACAAACATGATACAAAACTGAATAAAATACAACTGAATATGATCCAATACACCATTAATTTACAACACTGCACAGCTAACGGATAAGGTCAAATAATGGCAGGTACGAACGAACAAGTCATCGGAAAGTCTTCGATGGGTTCTTCGCTAAATGCAATTAATTAACAGCCTATGGAACAATCAGGACGATGCGATTTTCACCAACAGTTTAGACTCATGTCTTGAACTGTTTGCTCCTCGTTGGTACGTAACTGTTTTCCATTTTTTTTGGTCCACTGAGATCTTGTATTCTTCATAAAAAACTGGACTGCGCTGACTTTGTCCTTTCAAAGTGGGCGATCTACACATGATTATGTGACGTCAGGTTGACATTTCGTGGTAATGCGTGTCACGTCATATTTATGCAAACCATGTGATTTTCTTGTAATTGTAAACAGTTCGTGAAAGTTTGCGAACAAAGCGAAAAAATTTTTCTTTCGGTTCCCCAGCAATGGCCTACCAGTTGTTGCGGTCGCTCTTGTAGTGGTTGAAGGCTGTGTTTTCTTATTTTATTCAATAGGGCCTTTTTAGTTCTGGTCATTGATTCATTAAATTCTTGATCGTGCTGTTGTTGGAAAATTACGCGAATGTGGGTCAATAACATTCTGCCTGACATAAGGTTTGAACTCAGCAACTTGAGTAACTTGATAATTCATTTGGATTGAGTCCGTACATGTTTATTACAGGTTACACATGAAGAACAAATCCACACACGTTGAACATGAAAGTATATATTAAATCCTACATCGTAGATGCTATCTATGCATCGCAGTCCTTGTCCAGTAATATGCAATACTATAGTCAGAACGTCATAACTATATGTACGCGCGGTTGGAGCACCCAACGGCCGACAGTGAGATTATGCGTCTGACAAGATAAACGAATATGGACTGCTATTTCTTCCTTCCTTGAATTTAGTTAATTTACTAACCTCCATAAAATTCCTCTCTTCTTAATATTCTTGGACTGACCCATGTCCGTACTGCAGTAACATATGTGCGGCAATATCATGCCTACATCTAGAAGGATTAGAGGACACGTCTATTCAGTTCGACGGTCAATACAAAAGGGTCCGGTAACCTAGTCACCCAGCGTGACCTTACCGACGCTACCACGTCATAATCGATCGTGTGTATCGCGTTCCATAAACTAACAATTATTTACATTATATTAAATGTGGTCACCCCTAAGGCTGCACGCTGCTAACCTCTAGCAGACGATGCTAATAAAACCACCGTAACAGTACTACAAAAACATACGATGATACACTGTCAGGAACTGTTTAGACGATGTTCCCAGTTGTCAGGAACAATATTATGGTGGGTGTGGGTTGTATGTAGATGAAGATCAACAATGGCTCGTACGAATTAACCCAACGCCACTGGTACAGTTCCATAACATGTATTAGACTGATAGATAAATCGTGGAAATCAATTACATGTAGCAAGCATACTGACTCACCTCCAGGCTGACATTGCCTGCAGGAAATAACTCTGAACTCTCGTGTTCACGAACTGACTTTACAGGAACACACACTAACAGTACACATAAAGTCCTTTGTGCGGCATATCCCCCTCGCACAATCATAACACCATCCAGGTGTGATCCACTTATTATTAGTGGTTGGCGGCATTACGCATCGCCATCTAGATTCTCTCAGAATCTCATCCAGGCGGGAATTCAACAACGCCTGTATTATTCCAGTACCGCTACAAGGCGGGAAACGCGTCGCCTTTCTTCCGGTAGCTCTAGGGGCGGACACTGCAACCCCCTATACTGTTCTCCGCGAATAGGAATATCAATATGGTTCCAACAGGAACACTTCCAGGCGGTACAATAATCTTCGCCTGTACAATAGGTAGGACCTACACAATATAATAAATATATCCTCACATATTAGAATAATCACATCTGTGGTTTTCCACAGTCACACAATACGAGCTCACAGCTCGGCTACTAACCACAGACTCGAGCGTACAGCTCGGCTGCCAAAACACAGACTGTCTCAGTCACTCCAGACTTGTATTCACTCAAACGTTCTCTTCCAGCGCACGCACAAGTCACAACAATGCTGACATAAAGTCAGACCTTAACTCAATACCTGAGTTACACTTAACCAAGTGTTAACAACAGTTCAGTGACCTTTAACACCAATCACTATCATCATTTACACTCATGAAACTGTTCTGTGACATCCACCAAATGAGTGATACACCAAATGAGTGATACAAGCAGATGGAAAAAGTAAACAACAACGATCATGAGCGAAAAAAGAACAATACAAATGCAAGAAAATCGTAAAACCTGAAAGAAATATCTAAATAAGAAAGTAAATAATCAACGAAACGTAAAAAGATAATAAACAAAACTATTAACACAAGAACAAAGTCACTTAGCTATATTCTTAGAATAATACACTAGGATGGCTTGTCAGATAGCGTCTAGGAAGTAACGTATAAGATAGCGACAAATAGAAAGGATATGAAACGAAACAAAACAAAAACATAAAAAGATAGGTTAGATCTGAAAAACGACGGCGGAAGAAATAAAGAAGTATGAAAAAGAGACCAGAATTTATGCAAAATAATGCAGGACATTAAGGCCCTTGGGAGATAGACTGCCCATTTGAAAAATGAGGCGATTCTCCAAGGAAAAGCGAGTGCGGTCATCACCCACGCAAGAAAGGAGGGCAGTAACATTTATATCCGAATTACCTGAATGGTCAGGCCTAATAAAATGAAGAGCCACCGCTGTAGGTTTGCCATGATAAATGTCATTTAAGTGCTCACGAAAAATGTCTGCCAAATGTCTGCCCGTTTCGCCAATGTAAGTAATGCCACATCTCTAGCATAAATCAGTTTTCTGGATTCGCACGTGAAAGACTCTCTAATAACAAATTTGCCTTTCGGAAAAGTAACTGACTGAGTTTGGAGTACAAACGGACAGCTCTTACATATACGGCGTTGGCACGGTTTAGTACCAAAGTGTGAAGGGCTAGTGTGTCTCAAGCGCGGCTGCCCCATAGCTTCTGCTTGAGCTCAGCACCCCGTGGCCAGGTCAGACGTAGTGGATCATTATGGGTTGGGCAGTTTTGGAGAATGTGAGGACACATTATTAAGAAAGCATTCAGGCAGTCCCTGTTCTCGAACCCACAGGGACACAGAAATAGACGGAAACTAAAAATCATACGGAGAAATGAACAGGAAAAAGACATGAGATTGATAAAAAAAGACATGGAAACACCTGAAACCGATGGCACAGCACAAGAAGTCTTGGCCTGCTTTGATTCTTCTTCTTCTTCTTCTTCTTCTTCTTCTTCTTCTTCTTCTTCTTCTTCTTCTTCTTCTTCTTCTTCTGCTGCTGCTTCTTCTTCTTCTTCTTCTTCTTCTTCTTCTTCTTCTTCTTCTTCTTCTTCTTCTTCTTCTTCTTCTTCTTCTTCTTCTTCTTCTTCTTCTTCTTCTTCTTCTTCTTCTTCTTCTTCTGCTGCTGCTGCTGCTGCTGCTGCTGCTGCTGCTGCTGCTGCTTCTTCTTCTTCTTCTTCTTCTTCTTCTTCTTCTTCTTCTTCTTCTTCTTCTTCTTCTTCTTCTTCTTCTTCTTCTTCTTCTTCTTCTTCTTCTTCTTCTTCTTCTTCTTCTTCTTCTTCTTCTTCTTCTTCTTCTTCTGCTGCTTCTTCTTCTTCTTCTTCTTCTTCTTCTTCTTCTTCTTCTTCCTCTTCTTCTTCTGCTGCTGCTTCTTCTTCATTCTTCTCTTTTTGTGACGGTATTGCCTCCCCTGCTTTGCAGTAGTGGTCCAACAGTGGCCAGAACTCAAGAGTGTCTAAAATGGGCTTCAAAGGTATCTACCTACGCATAAAATTACTCTTGGCATAGATGTAGATAGAACGGTAATGATACTTCTATTACAAAGGGAGCACGTTAATTCTAGAATCTGATAACAACTTTTGTGAAGGAATTAAGCACTTATTAATTTCAGCTCGTTCAAGCCCCTACCCCTGATTTACTCAGTGGAATTCTTACTATTCTGGTACAGCTCTGTTTAGAGTGTGTGTAGTAAATTGACTGAGACAAACATGCAGTAACTTTAAAATGATTAAAGCGAAGTTTAACATTACAAATAACAAAATTTAATAATCACTTTAGGTTTTAACAGTTTGAAAATAAATTGAATAGTTTAGAAGAAAAGTTTCATCATTGACTTATAGTAGAGATGATGGGGAAAAGTTTACTTTGGCAGCGTATATTTTTCACTTAGCTGCCAATAGTAGTTCCTGCTGCCGCAAGGAGTAACGCCCAAGCTGGTCCTGCGTCTGTCTGTAAGACTCTCTTACGATGGCGTCTCGCACAACGTCAGTCCACTTCTACCTTCACTTGGTTCCAGAGATAGTACTTTTTGCTAGTACCACCAATAACTTTGATAAAGAATAGAAACGAAACGCTCTTCTGTGTTTTGCGCTTCCCGGCACATACTTATGTACCCCCTTCCTTCTATTCTACCATCCCATTTATCTCAGAATTTACCCTCGATGAGAATTAAATTTAATCCCTCGGGATAAACTTTCTTTACATTTAAATTGAATAGCTTTAGCTTTACATTACATTTAAATGAAAAGGTTAATAATAAAGATAGAGTCTGTTAAATTTATATCTCTACTGAATGAAAAGTTTGAAACTTTCATTAACTTTAAAATGAATATTTTCACAAAGACATTTGCATTGAATTAAAGCTTGAAAACTTACATTAATTTTTAAGTGAATATTTTTTATGGACACTTACACTGCTTTGAAACTGTAAGTATTTATACTTAGAATGTACATCATTTCTTTCATCTTTTCCTCCTTGCTCCATACGAACTTGGGACTACTTTATGCTTTTAGTTCTCTTTAAGAAACCAGCACTAAAGCAATTACCAGCCCGTGCAGTGGTGGTTCATGAATCATCATTCTATACTCTGAGGTTGCCAGCCTCAAATGACTTGGTCATCCACGAGCGATTTTCACATATTAAAATTCACATGGTAATATACATATATATGTTAGTTCACATGTTAGTAATAAAATATAGAATGTAAAATGACAACTTACGCCAATCCTGGCTCACAGACTTTTAGCTCAGATGAATAAAAGAGACTAGAATCGGCCTCTTACACGCGTCCGGGGTGTCGTTAATTTAATAAGTTCCCTCTCTGACTTTGTGTGTGGTCCTTCAGTTTCCTCAGTCCCGGTTTCCTTATTTAATATGAAAGAGATTTCCTGGGCTATGAAAGTCCGTCCAAAATTCTCCAATAAAAGGTGTCGGTATGTTAAGAAGGAATTCTGAATTCTAGGCTTCACTCTAGCAAGGTCTGGTATCTTGGCAAGCGATCTTCACAGTGGAATAACACTGAAATGTTTCAGATTATATTCACGATCTCCCACGCATCTGTTTGTTGTGGAGTTAAATAAACGCCCCAATCATTTTCAAACAGGCGGGTGAGGGTGTGGTACTTTCAAAAATATTTCACGTGAAATAAGGTGCGTAAAGCAAAAGGTCACGCATTACCACATATGGCAATAAGACATACGATGCCTTTCGTACAGACTCGCAACATGTCGTTAACCTCATATGACAACGTGTGTCAAAAGAAACACTTCATTACTTTATCAGAAAGTAATCTCTTATCTGTGTCTGTCCATCAGTTGTCTCCCCGTATTCCAAGCATTGGTGATGTGCGCACCCGTCTTGTCGGTGATTAGGCAGATAGCGTTGGGCGATGTACGTGTTAATCCTTCGTGGCCAAGATTGGTACAAGGGAATTTTACCAACCTGCCTCTCGTAATAGTATCTCTACATCTCCTTGCAAATTTGAGGTGTTTATCATCCACAAGGAGTGTCAGATAACAGACAAGATAACAATATACTGAAAGTAGTGAAAGAATACTTGAAAATATAAACTATCTGCTACAAAGTATAGTGTCGTGGTTGAGTTTGAGTGTAGAGTATTTGTCGAGTTGGACAACAGTAGTGAAATCGACAAGGGATAGTGGACTGACAGAGTTATAGATTACACACACAGAAAGGTGTAAATAGGAGATGGACTTAGGACAACCTGGAAGAAGATTTACCAAAATGATCTCTCTCTCCAAGCCTCAACTCACTTTTCACTGTCTAAGCACCTCCTGCTCTCTCTCTTTTCTCTTATCATACATAGAGATTATAGTAAAGAGCTAAACAAGTTAATTATGGATGAAAAGGGTCGGGAACAGCGTATTAATAAAGGTGTAAACTTTATTAAAGAAGAAAAAGCATGGAATTAATGCATATCATCACAACAACATAAAATTACATCAATAATCATCAATAACCAAAATATGCAAAATACACCAACAACCACACACACACCACCATTCATAAAACCTGTAGACCACAGAGAGATGAAATAACTGAGTGTCAGTCCGTCCGCTTTCGGGACCATATGAAATAGCTCCAGTAAGTGGTTTTTTCGTACATATCCTCCATGGGTGATGGAATTAACCTGAATAAAATCACTGTATAGGCGCTATCATTGGTGATTCCTCCCCTAATTGCGCGAGGTGGGCTGGAAGACTCTATTTACCTTCTGTTTACCAAAATGAATAAACTGCGTGGCAGTCCGTCCGTTTTCGGGGACCAGATGAAATAGTCCAGACAGTGTGTTACTTGTAGATCCTTCGTGAGGGACTATGCCTACAAAACTGTCCTTGTTGGTACTATCATTGGTGACTCCCCCCTACTGGCGCGAGGTGGGCTGGGGGACGCTGTTTATCTCCTGCAGACCAACTGAATGAACTTAGCGACAGCCTGTCCGCTTTCGGGGACCAAGGGGAATAGCTCCAGTAAGTGGTTTTTCCGTATATATATCCTTCAAGATGACTGAAGTGAAATACCGAACTTTCCTTGTCGGGCTAAACGTTGGTGACCCCTAATTGCGCGAGGGAACACTGGAACTCTGTCCATAGATGGCTGCTCATACGTGCGAGGTTTAAAGTATCCAGAAAATACACCAGAAGAAGTCACTTGAGGACAAAGAGACCCAGGCGCGCTTATCCGGCGCTAGGCTCTGCTTGGCTGTAAATCCTGTTTAAACTGGTTTGGCTGTGGTTTACTGAGTGCCCCGTTTAGGCACAAAAAAGGCGGGTGATATGGAATTCTGCTATAGGCATGCTGGGTGGTTTTGATATTCTGGAAGCCGCGATGCTCTGGCTGGTAATCCAATAGGCGAGTAGAGAACTACTACTGCATTTGGCGATTCCAGATTTTGCGTTGGCTCCGTTGCACTGCGTGAGCTTAACTTGGCGTTGACAAAAAAAAAGGGTTTTGATTCAGGAACGGGGTTGACGATTCGTTGCTAGATGTATACAGAAACCCTCTATATCGAAGAGTATATGACTTTCTTCGCCTGACTGAAGTCTGCTCTAGCGATTCGGTCTTCCTGAAACTGAGACCCAAAAAGAGACACCCTTTTACATCAAGCAAATAATAAATCACACTAACTTTATACAGAAAGTTTCGCTCCACTATGGGATTAAATTTATTGTAGTTATTGCTATGATAGTTTAGGGCTGTCTTTAACCATGTCTCCTGTTCCTTAAAAATATCAATTATCAACACGCACCCGCATAGGCTTAATATCTTTTGCACCCCCATGTAACTGTCATTAAATGTTCTGACAGCAAAATCTCCTCCTCTTCTCCCAATCTCAACATACAGGAAACCTAACCTGTAGTTACAGTTAAAAGAATATGCTTATTCATCTTACAACATTAAATGAATTTACATAAACAGATTACAGCATTTGACATTACACAAATAAATCATATGTCCCTTTTGGGGAAACAAAATATTAATATCCCACAAAATGAGTACAAAGAAAATGCAATGTTCTTGCTATAATAATACAGTTGTGGCTAAATCATAAGATATAATTATATCTATGCCTGGTGCATGCTTTCTGTGAAAGTTATGGACTAGTGCCTAGCCACACAAGTAAGCATAAAATGATCCTCCCTTGCCACTAGAAATATCTATCAAAAAGGAATAAGTGACTATCTCCTATAATCCAGAGTTATTACCTGCATCTCACTATTCAGTTTTAAAGTGAACAATCCACACCTGACATTATCTTACAGAAATGACAGTTAATTTTTGCTGACTCTTAACCCAATGGTAAGCATTCGTGGACTGATTCTACGCCTAATATCTGTTATTGTAAGTTTAACATTTAACCCATGATAAACCGTAACAGTTTAAGCACCACTTAATAGGCCGTAGACAGCGCTACCTTATCACTGAATAAATTACTAGGAGAAGTCCTCAGAAATAAATTCACTTCCCTAACAGATATATATAAAAGCTAACATGAATCTAATATTATAATTATAAGATATGTCAACTCACCCCGAAAATGACTAGAACATAGGCAAACACATTCTAGTACTGTGTTAAAGTTTGCCTTATCTCATGATGGTCATCTACGGGCCAGGAAAATTTACGAATGTCTTTGTCTATTAAAACCAGTCTACTCTTATAGATCACAAGGGACGCTCCCCCCGGACACCTGGCCTGCATATTTCTACAGAAGTTCGGCGAAAGACGTAATCTAGAGTAAGACAAAAGAAATCGTGCGAAAGTTCCCCAGGTATAGAAATGCATAACATTATGCTCTATCTTGTCTAAGGGGCGAAAACCCAAAGACTGACAGCGGGTTTGTCTCCCCCGGTTTCCAGGATGCATAATATTATGATCCGAAGCAGCGTTCTGGAAGCCAAACACAAGGACCCTTTCGCTCGTGATCAAAGGCTTTAAACGTAAGAGATATTCCCCTGGTCAGACCAGGTGCGGCTTAGATAATATTATCGTTCGCTGACCGCTACAGGCCGGAACGTAACCAAACCTCGGGTGGGGTTTGAGAAGGTGAAAAAGTTTGGCCACGAAGGTAGAAAATGAAAGAAAAAGAAAATACAAAATGACGAGGAAAACCAGGACATTTAAAAAGTAATCAAATTATGGACAAGATGGTAAAATAGATTATCGGTCACGTGACATATAGCAAGAAAGAAAGAAAGTGCGACAATTGAAAGCACGCAATAAAATCAGTACCACAAATGCACCGATTATTGCCGGAGTGGAACAGAGTTCTAGAGGTGTCGCCCCATTCTGTCACACTTCTTCATAGTAAAAATATACACAATAACTTAACTACACATAAAACAGAAAATGTGCGTTAAATAAATTTATTTTAACAAAATATTTGTTTTCGTAGACCGTGCTAAAAAAGAAAAACTGTGGTTCGAAATCTGCGAAATGAAAATATTTAACAAACTTAAAAAACATCCAATGTCAAATTTACTCAACACTTTACTCCCCCCACACACACACGCACATGTTTTCACTACAAAAATGTTTTAAAATGTATTTTGTCTCACTAAGTCAAGAAACTGCGAGCAGACACATTTTTTTCTAAATACACTAACGGTAATGTTCACAGTCTACAAATTTGAAATGTTATTCATAGGCTTTCTTGTGGCATGTAGGGTGAGAGTAGATATTAATATACTGATGTCAGTGTCGATAATCTACTACTGAAATACATCCTACAATAAGTTTAGACTCACTGATTGAAAGATAAAATTTCTCAGATTCATACTGATATATATATGTATATATATATATATATATATATATATATATATATATATATATATATATATATATATATATATATATATATATATATATATATATCAGGGCCGTAGATAGGACTTAATAAGGGGGGGGGGGATTTCGGCACACAACATGTTTGGTACAGCATAATTTCCCCACATATGTTTTTCACCAAACCCTGAAAAGGAGGGGGGTGTTGAACCCACCAAAAACTCCCCTGTATCTACGGCCCTGAATATATATAGATATATTTATATATATATACTACTCGTCAAAAGTCAAGGGCCACCCTATTATTTTCAATACACTTTTATATAAGCGCATAGAATGATTAAATGAAGGACGTTTTTAGTAAAAATGGGTGCAATATCTTCCTCTGACAGTCCTTTATGCACGTTAAGCATAAAAACAACTCGCCGACAACCATGGTTATCACGTGCAATTTGGTTTGCTGACCATAAATTCACATTTTTAATCTGTTTTTTTCAAACTTCCGTACAACCAAACAGGTGAAGTAATCGTGCTGATTGACATTCCACGTGCAATGGCAACTTTTCGTGAACAGAGTTCACTCTTAATTTGTTTTACAATCAGCAGACTTAGGGTAGTTTCATCACTTGCAAAAAACCATGCCACCGAGAAGAAGTCTTGACACCTTACAAAGAATGAAGGCTATACCGAGGGTTGAAAGTGGTTTATCTGTCCGTGAGGTTGCTAGACGGTTTGCAGTGTCACACTCTACTATCCAAAGAATTTTGGAGAGATTTCAGGCCACAGGAAGTGTCGAGGATCGCCACCGGCCAGGTCGCCCTAGATGCACCAATGAACATGATGACCGTTACCTCTTGTTGTCAGCCCTGCGCCTTCGAACAGTGACTTGTTCCACTCTAAGATGTCAGCTGAGACAAACTGTAAACGTTAATGTCAGTCAAAGCACCTTTCGCAGACGTTTACATGAATTTGGACTGGCCGCTCGACGTCCTGCAGTCAGAATCCCTCTTACTCCTGCTCTTCGCAGAGCCCGTGTTGCTTGGTGTCGCGAGCACATCCGATGGACAAGGCAACAATGGAGTCAAGTTCTCTTCACTGATGAATCTCGCTTCACTGTGTCATTCAATGATGGCAGGATTCGAGTTTGGAGACGACCAGGGGAGCGATTTACTGATGACACAATTCGAGAGGTGGATCGTTATGGTAGGGGTTCTGTCATGGCCTGGGGAGATGATAACGCTCGACCCCATCGAGCTCGTATGGTGAATGAGTCTATTCAGCAACATGGGATCATCAGGATGGCGTGGCCAGCTCATTCACCTGACCTTTCTCCGATTGATCACCTCTGGGATGTCCTTGGTCGTAGATTGTCAACAAATTCCCCCCCCCCCCTTGCCAATGGATGTTGCACAGCTGACTGCATTTCTGCTTCAGGAATGGCAAGCTGTTCCTCAGGATACTCTTCGGACCCTTGTGGACTCGATGCATCTACGCTGTCTTGAATGCCTTGCTGCACAGCTTCATTGCGTTTGAATGTGTGTTTCCATTTCTTTACGTGACATGTCAATTTGGTATTCAATAAATGCCGTTTTGACTGATACCAATTACGTTTATATCAGATTTGTTTTATGGTTTCAACCAGGGTTTTTCTAAGTGGCCCTTGACTTTTGACTTGTAGTATATATGTCAGCAAAAGAGAAGTTGGTAAGAAGACGAAAATCGCTGTATACCGCTCCACCTATGTCCCAGTCTTGACGTATGGATGCGAGTCATGGGCAATGACTACAACCCACAAAAGCCAGATCCAAACCTCAGAAATGAAGTATCTGAGGAAGGTGGTTGAAGTAACAAGAAGAGACATGGTCCGATACCAGACGATACGTCAAGGCCTAAAAACCCAACCCTTGCAGACCCAAGTAGAACAGTCCCAAATGAGATGGTTTGGCCATGTCTGCAGAATGGGAGAAGATCAACTACCACGGCAAGCATGTGAAACAAAGAGCCAGGGATCCAGACCTCCAGGACGACCCAACGTCCACTGGGAGGACAGCATTAGACAACCTTTGAAGGACCGAGGACTAGAATGGAACCAAGCAAGGAGGAAGACATCCGATAGCGCTCTCTCTTACAAACCTCTACACCTCACGGTAGAAGAGGAACGACTGAGTAAGTAAGTAAGTGTATATATAAATAAATAAATAAATAAATAAATAAATAAATAAATAAATAAATAAATAAATATATATATATATATATATATATATATATATATATATATATATATATATATATATATATATATATATATATATATATATATATATATATATATATATATATATATATATATATATATATATATATATATATATATATATATATATATATACTGAAGCACATTAAAAACGCACCAATATTATATATACTGATGCCGAGAAGCTGGAAAAAAAAAGTGTGGGAATGGATTTTCCCCGTGTTTGTCATGAGGTAGAGAGCGAAAGGCTGCTGGAATGGAAAGTGCTTGATTCAAACCACGGGTTTGTGTACAGACTACATGAAAACAATGAAAGTTACACGTGCAACACGATTCCCAACAGCTATGACCCTGAAAATTTATACGTGTTGTGGCAGTATACTCGGTATAAAAAGGCCGTTGAGACAAAACACCCAGTACATGTGTTTGAAATGCTACGACTATCTGAAAACGACCGCCAACGAGCCTTTGGTATGTTGGAGACCGGAATGAGCTCGCGGGTCATTGCCAGAAGGATGAATTGCCACCACTGCACTATTGTACGTCTCAATGAACGTTACGGAACCACTGACAGTGCCCGGGATAGACTTCGGAGTGGCCAACCACGAGTTACTACCCCTGCGCAAGATCGTAATATTGTGCTGAGTCACCTAAGGAATCGTTCTCTCCCGGCAAGTCAAACAGCAAGAGCAATAGTGGGTAGAACTTGGGCAAGTCTCTCGAATGACAGTCATTCGACGACTCAGAGATACAAGCCTTACTGCAAGACGACCTTATGTTGGGCCAAACTTGACTCACAGACATCGTCAGCAGCGCCTGCAATGGGCAGAGCAACATGTCAGATGGACTAGACTGCAGTGGAATGCTGTCCTATTCACAGACGAGAGCAGATTCAACATATCCTTTGCTGATGGACGTATGCGGATTTGGCGAAGGTGTGGAGAGTGCTTTGCAGATTGCTGTGTTCGTCAGCACAACCGATTTGGAGGTGGCAGTATTCACATTTGGGGAGGATTCAGTTTTCACCATCGCTTGCCTCTTCAAGTTTTCCGTGGAAATGTTAATGCTGTGACATATCGAGATGAGGTTATGGATGCATTGGTTGCTCCTGCGTTCACAAATTATCCAGACTTGCAGCTTCTCCAGCAGGATAACGCACGTACGCACACCGAATGCAGCAATATCTACAGCAGCAGAACATTGTGACAATTGATTGGCCTGCCCTATCACCAGACATGTCCCCTATAGAACATCTGTGGGACGAGCTTGGACGCAGAGTCTACAGGCAAGGTTCTCCAGCTAATCTGCAACAGCTCGAAGCTGCTTTTACACATGCATGGGACTTGATTCCCCGGAATTTCCTTCAGAGACTTGTACGTTCCATGCGGAGCCGCTGCCAAGCTTGTTTGCAAGCACACGGTGGACATACCAGATACTGAGGATAGTGTGAATGAATTTTTTTATTGGTTGCATTTTTGGTTTTCTCCCTTGCCTGCACAGAATGCAATTAATTTTATAACAATCGAAATATACAAATTAAAGACCAGCATGGATTCATAGGAAAATGAATAAAGATTCCAAATATGTAAACTTGTAAACACTTATATTTACATTTCACAATCTGTTCCTGGATTATACAGGTGGTGCTTTTTTAATGTGCTTCAGTATATATATATATATATATATATATATATATATATATATATATATATATATATATATATATATATATATATATATATATATATATATATATATGTCACAGATGGAAATAGTGCAGCAGTGATCATCCACTTTTGCCCCTCCCCATCTAGTTTATTTTTTGCTACAGGAACGCCGGATTCACAAGTGCAATTAACACGTGAGCCGTTTGGCAACTAAGCACAGTGGAACACAGAGAGAGCGCGGAGCATGGCGTAATAGATTCTTTGATCAGGGGCGATGTTAAGTCTGAGACGGACCTTGAATTGTAAAACTTTCAGGGGAATTAATTGCGTAGCTGATATTCGGCAAGGAGGAGATGATGAAAGTCAAGCCAGAGAGGTTGTCGGAGGCAGAGGTGGTAAAATTACTTTTGATTCAAGAATCGAACAGCAAATGGGCTCGGGTCTGGCAGTAGGTGTGACTTTCGCATTAAAGAGCGATAGAACGGAATTTACGGATATATACCATGTCTCTCCGATAGCCATGATCAGTTGTTCAGAAATCTATCTGAAATTCACTAGCTCGATATCTTAGATTTCTCGTACAGAGTGAAAATTATTAGATTTTCGTGGAGTGTTTCATTTTTCTGATTGCGGTAATTTATATACTAGCCTTTAAGCGATTTAGTGTGTTTAAAGTTTCATTATATTTCACTGAGATTTTCTGTGCTAATTAAATAACTTATAGCTAAAGCTTTTCCAGCCGTAAAGTAAATTTATTTACTCGCTATTTCCTAGTAAGAGATGTTTTAAATTGACTAGTACTTACATTAAATAACTGTCTACTGACGGTATATATTATTTACTTCTATCCATTTTATATAATTTTTTTAATGACTAGTGTTCATATCACGCGTTAAAAAATGATAGGATAAGCTAGACACGTGTGTTTTAAATCTAATTTATAGCGGATTGGTGAAGAGGTCCTATTTTAACACGTGTTAGATGTGATATTGATAATTTGGTTAAATGTTTATATTTTCTTTCCTAAAATCTAGGCTGATCAACCTGAGTACTAGCGGCTTTTTTAATAGCCATATGAACTTATGATCATACGAACTTATAATATTATAAGCATCCAGGGATCATTAATATTGATGAGCATCTTGCTGTGACCTGTGTGGTCCAATTTTCCTCATTTTTATGAGAGAAACCAGAATAGAACCATTAAATTATAATATTAACTGGACCAGAACTATTACCAGATTTACTTATATCAATCTCATCAGCCAGCTGTTTCGAAATTTATTGTCAGCAACATTTGTGTAACTTAACTTAGCGTCTCAGCCACCTGAGGCTAAACAACATAGGAACTATATATGTTCTATTCATCCTACGTCGGCGATCACCACGCATGAACCTTACTCCAACCAACTGAAGGCATAGATAACTTATTGTATCCAGGACAAATTAAATAATTGACTCTAGCGACTCCCGTGAAATTTGCAGTCAGCAACTACGGCGAGTCTGGGGCTGGATTTGGCAAAACTTAAATTTTACACCAAATAGTCTTATTACTTATTAGTTTATTTCCTTGGAATGCCTGCGACAACTACTGGGGTAAGCAAAAGTCTGAAAGTGGCCACTGAATGGGTGTGAATTGAATGAACGGAGAAAGAAACTTATGTTTTTTGTTAACATCATATACTTATGTGGTTTCTTCTTTCTTTTTTTATCTCACTAATCTGAGTAGTCACGGGATAGATTACATTAGGAAACTGTTCTTTTCCCATACTGACTCTCTCATAACTTATTGTTAACTTTTTGATCTTTTTGTTAATTAACCTCTGTTGGGATCGTCTTTTCTTTTCCTTTACCAGAGGGGGAGAACCTATTTGATTAATTTCTTCTTTTGCAATTTTGTCTGTAAACCATGATTTAGTAATGTATATGCTTATTGTTGTGATCTTCTATTGATAATAAACTTTATTAAACCTTTAGTTATCGTGTCGGTCAAACCCCTATCCATTATATTTTATTCATAGTTTGTTTTCACGTTCGTGCGTATTTGTCACAGAATTGTGTGCATTTGAGTGTAGTTTAATCTTGTATTTCATTCAAGGAGAGAAAGTGCGTCTGATTTAAATATCGTCGTCCAGATAGGCTGGATTAGATAAATTATTCTATCCAGAGACTGTCCTTTCTCCTCCACGATCACCTGGTGATAAAACTATTTCTTTCCCCTTACTTTCACGTAGTCATCACTATCACCTCTGCTCAGACAGGACTATAAACCTCTATTACCTATTTGATAAAATCTACGACATAATAGTCGCTCGTCGCGGGACTGAACTCTTGTCAGAGTCTAGATAAAGTCTAAAGTCTGAAATTGAATCTGAATTTTCATCTAGATAGAGAGTGTGTGAGTTTGTCTTGTGAAGTTAGGGTATAAAAATTAATTATCCCCTAGACAACGATCTTAGATCTAGGTGTTGACCACACACACATATAGCACTGGTTTTCTTTCTACAGCATCATAGAGTTACGTGCAATTTGTTCTAATAGTAATCTTTGTTAGACATATGAGATATATGGTATTTTGTTCAAGGCCACTAGTACGCGTGATTGTTTAACAATCACTGGGTTTTTTTTTTAAGCAGCAGAGTTTGAGCAAAGCTAAGGACAGATTTCTGACTTTACATCTGGTTAATAACATCCCTTACTCTAAACTGACTTCTAGAGTGGGCGAGATTTGGTGGATTTATAATATAAGGGAAAAAAGTTTTTTTTCTCCTGCATTTTATAATTAATAATTTTTTTTTATCCACCGTTAGTAATAGTAGTTTTTCCAGTATTAGACTGATCTTCCATTTATTTGGCTTAGTCGTCTGTATTATGAGTCTTGTGCCAGGTAATAACAGCGATAGATTAGATAACTGATAACGGGACAGGAGGTATCTCAGTGAAAGAATAACTATTTTTGTTTGCTTGTTTTTTTTCTAGTAAAGGTGGTTAAGGATAGAGTTTTTCTCTCCTTCTTTTCTTCTTTCTTTCTCGGATTAACGGCATTTAGTTATTAGCCATGGCTGAGAGAGCTAAACTTAGAGCCATGCTAAGAGAAGAAGCAAAGGAGTCAGGATTGCAAGGAGAAGAAGTGACCACGTTTGTCAATGTAGAACTTGACAGATATGACGCGGAGAAGAAAGTAGCAGAAGCTAGGGAGAAGAATGATAGAGCGGAGAAGAAGGAAGCACAAAATAGAGCGGAGATGAAAGAAGCGGAAGAGCGCCAATCTCAATTGGAGCAGAAGAAAATTGAGACAGAGGGGGAAGCTCGCAGAGCAAAACTCGAGGAAAGAGAGAAGGAAAGACAGCATGAGGAAAGAGAGAGGGAAAGACAGCATGAACTGGCGCTTAAGACCCTAGAGGTCTAAAGTCGTGATGCTATGTCTTCCTCCAGCAATGGAGAGTCTCCACCTCAGTCACAGTTAACTGATCAATCCAGTACCCAATCTCCTCAACTCGTAGCTATGTCTTTCGCCCTGGAATCCTTTCCGAGCCCCAATGAGAAAATTGACTCGTTTCTCGAGAAATTTGAGAGGATGGCGACACTGTATGGGTTAGAGAGTTCTCGATGGTGTCTAAAGCTTTCGCAGGCTTTAAAATGTAATGCTATGACGTCTACGTAAAACTGGGAAGCAGCCATCAAGACAACTATGACATGCTAAAGAAGGCTTTACTGGAGCGTTTCGAAAAAAACGCTCGCAAATTTTTGCACCTGTTCAGAAACAGCAGAAAGGAATGCACGGAGACATTTCATCAGTTCTCTTCACGCTTGACATGATATTTGACAAAGTGCATGGAACTTTCCAAGCTCCCTCTCACTTTTGAAGGACTTTTGGAATTTGTTCTTAGAGAACAAATAAAATTCACTTTGTCAAACGAAACCCGTAGATTTCTGGCTGAACAGGGCGCAGTAAAGTTGGAGGACATTCTTAGTAAGTCTGAACGTTACGTGAATGCTTTGGCCGAGCTTCCCAGCACGAAACGCAAGCCGACAGATGAGCATTTTCGGAAAAATTATCCAGAGCCGTCTTCCCATTCTTCCCAGCACCATAATCAACGAGAAACTTTGCCTCAGAACGCTCCCCAGGAAAAATCGAAATTCTTTAAAAACTGATACCCCACCAACAAGAATTCTGATCAGCCCGACCGGCCTACATGGCACAGCTACCAGAAAGGTCAAGATAAGGGAAAGACCCCTGCCCAAGGGACATCTGATCAGAGCAAGCACACCAGGACAAATATAATCGGTTGCTTGTTAACAGACTCGCAACGGAGAATTAGTGTCAGTGATTCTCAACCTGAGGGTGAGAGGCCCTCAACGCGAGGAACTGTTATTTTGAACGGGACTTCAACATCTTGTCTTTCTGACACAGGATTATCTTTTGACTGTATTGTCGCAAGGCATTTGGTCAAACCTGGTCAAGAGACAGAAGACACCGTCAAATTATGTGGAGTTTTCAAGAGTAATGCACCCATGACGCTTCCCATCGCATTGGTGGAGAAACACTCTGATTTTGTCAGAGATGTTATCAAAGCGGCTATTATGCATGATCCTATCTACCCAGTAATACTCGGATGTAGATATGTGTTTGTTGGGAGACCGAAAGAGCCGATTGTGGCAGGAGTAACCTCAAGAGGGCAAACCAAGAAGGAACGGGAGCCTGCGCCAAATTTGTTACCTAAGGAACTGAAAGAGCCGCAACAAAAGGACCGTACCTTGGAACCCTGCTTTAGGAAACTGCACATGGCCAAGGACCCCATACACAACGGAGATATCTTTTCCAAGGATGGCGTACTAAATCGTAGAACGGCAACCCTGATGAAGGGCATAATCAGCTCCTAGTACCGACGCAGTACAGAGCCCAAATCCTAGAAATGGGGCACTCTCTTCTCTTTACCGGACATATGGGTCAAAACGCCACTATTCAGCGAATATCGACTCACTATTGGTGGCAGGGAATGAACTCTGATATTATCAGGTACGTGAAATCCTGCGCCCAGTGCCAACGTGTGGCACTCGAGCATTGGACACCCCCAGTTCCCATGGGTGAAATTCCAATAGTGGGAACACCATTTGAACGGGTTGCTGTTGACATTGTTGGACCCCTAGAAAGGACCAAAAGAAGGAACAGCTTTATCCTGACCTTAGTCGACACTTGCACAATGTGAGCTGAAGCTGTACCGCTAACATGCACGGATTCCAAGCATGTCGCAGAAGCCTTAGTACAAATTTTCACGCGGTTTGGATTTCCTCAACTCGTTTTGACGGATAACGGATCCCAAGCCTGTTAATGGAGATCTTTAAGATCTTGAAGGCCAAGCACATCCACACAAGCCTCTACCGTCCGGCAGAAAATGGTCCCATGGAACGCTTCAACGGCAGTCTTACCATGATGTTACGTAAGCTGGGACAAATGAAACCTGAAGATTGGGACCTTTTCATTCCTGCAGCCTTATTCGCCTACAGGGAAGTTCCCCAGGCCTCTGCAGGTTTACCACCAGCTACTCTTTTATTCAGATAAAATAGATGAGGCGGGAAATTTTTAGGCCACAAACGGCTCCTGGGTCGACCCAGCCCCAAATGGGTACCAGAGCAACTCTGGGAAGGTTAAGGCGGCCGGCGTGATGCCGACCACATCACCCCTAGTGTGCCGACGGTCAAGATAATATGGGCCTAACACCATATTCCCAATATGCCTCAATGGGCGTGTAACGGGTTCCTTTTTTTTTTTTTTTTTACTCTTTTATTCGGTAGACCTATTAAGGGGCTACTAGAAGCCTTACTCCGGTCATTGACAGAACAGAAGGCCGACGAGACAGTCGTCTCAGCCAGCAAGTATGTATCGGAACTTAAGGAAAGGTTACAACTAGGATGGGATCTAGCTACAACCAACCTTAAGAAAGCACGCGCAAAGCCCACTAAACGGTGCAATAAAGCAGCGAAGGAGAGAGAACTCCAACCAGGGGAGAAAGTTTTGTTGCTACTTCCAACCGGAAGCAACAAACTGCGCATCGGATGGCAAGGGCCGTTTACCGTCCTGAAAAAGATCTCAAGAACTAACTACAAGATCTCTATTAAAGGAAAGGAGAAGGTCTACAATGTAAATCTGCTAAAGAAATACTTGGAAAGACCGGTGACGTCCTCCGAACATCTCCTGGCGGTCGCCATATCAACAGAAGATGAGGAAGATGACGATAGTTGCATGGATTATCCATTGCAACAAACGGAATCTTTCCAAGATGTGAAATTCGGTGACAATCTCTCTGAAACACAACAGACAGAAACGAGGGCGCTACTGAAACAGTACACAGCAGTTTTGACGAATGTACCTGGTCGAACACATCTCGTAGAGTTCGATATGAAACTGCCAAACGAGACACCTGTTCGGACCAGAGTATACCCCATCCCGTATGCTACAGCTGATACGTTACGCGTAGAAATAGACAAGCTACGTCAAGCAGGAATTATCAGTGAGTCTACCTCTCCTTACAGTTCCAGTGTAGTGCTGTTACAGAAGCCCAATAAAAAAAATTCGGCTGTGCATAGATTACCGTTTACTTAATACTGTAACGGAATTCCAGCCGGAACCTCCCCAAAGCGCTTCTGAGCTGTTCACCAAGCTTTGCAGGGCAAGAATTTTCTCAAAGATTGACCTGAGTAAAGGTTACTACCAAATACCAGTCAAGGAGGAAATTAAGCCCCTGTTAGCTTTCAGCACCAGTGAAGGACACTATACCTTCAACGTGATGCCGTTCGGATTGCATAACGCACGGGGAGTCTTTACCAGAAAGATGAGAAGGCTTTTAGAACCCTTGCAAAGTCCGCATATCCATAATTTCATGGATGACATATTAATTGCATCGGAAACCTACGACGAACATATTGCTACGGTTGCTATGCTCCTCGGGAGACTACAGGAAACTGGTCTCACAGCCAGACCTAGCAAATGTCTTATCGGATTTGAAAAGCTTGACTTCCTGGGGCATACCATTTCTCAAGGCTCCATGTGGCCAGTTGCCAAGAACATTGAGAAAATAGTTGCAGCAAAGAGACCCCGAACGAAGAAAGACACACGTTCATTTCTATCCCTGTGTGCATACTACCAGCAATTTATTAACAATTTCAACGGGCTAACGGCACCCCTTACTGACCTTACCAAAAATGGGCGGCCGGAAACAGTTATTTGGGATGCTAAGTGCGAACACGCTTACAGCACTCTCAAACGACAGCTGTCCGAATACCCAATTTTACGGCTACCTGACCTTAAGAAACCTTTTATATTGCGGATCGACGCTTCGGGTCAAGTCATCGGGTCAACTCTGCTACAAGCAGATGACAATGATCCGAATCTGTTATTCCCAGTCGCTTATGGCAGCCGAAAATTGAACACAGCAGAACAGAACTATTCCACAGCGGAGAGAGAATGACTAGCACTCGTGAGTGGTATCAGGAAACATCACGAATACCTTTACGGCGTTTCATTTACAGTGCAGACGGACCATGCCCCACTGGCTTTTCTGGGAGCAAATAAGGAATTCAACGCGAGGATTATGCGGTGGGCGTTGCTCCTAAGTGTATATGCTTTCAAAGTAGAATACATACCAGGAAAACGAAACGTGGGAGCAGACTTTATGAGTAGAAACTGGAGCATTGAGGAAGAAAGGGAAAGTGAAGATAGCAATCTTTGGGAAGATACGGATAACAGCAGCGCTATTTTCATAGATGAGACATAACGGATTTCATGTCTTCAAGCCCAGACCAAATGTCACAGATGGAAATAGTGCAGCAGTGATCATCCACTTTTGCCCCTCCCCATCTAGTTTATTTTTTGCTACAGGACCGCCGGATTCACAAGTGCAATTAACACGTGAGCCGTTTGGCAATTAAGCACGGTGGAACACAGAGAGAGCGCGGAGCATGGCGTAATAGATTCTTTGATCAGGGGCGATGTTAAGTCTGAGACGGACCTTGAATTGTAAATCTTTCAGGGGAATTAATTGCGTAGCTGATATTCGGCAAGGCGGAGATGATGAATGTCAAGCCAGAGAGGTTGTCGGCGGCAGAGGTGGTAAAATTACTTTTGATTCAAGAATCGAACGGCAAATGGGCTCGGGTCTGGCAGTAGGTGTGACTTTCGCATTAAAGAGCGATAGAACGGAATTTACGGATATATACCATGTCTCTCCGATAGCCATGATCGGTTGTTCAGAAATCTATCTGAAATTCACTAGCTCGATATCTTAGATTTCTCGTACAGAGTGAAAATTATTAGATTTTCGTGGAGTGTTTCATTTTTCTGATTGCGGTAATTTATAGACTAGTCTTTAAGCGATTTAGTGTGTTTAAAGTCTCATTATATTTCACTGAGATTGTCTGTGCTAATTAAATAACTTATAGCTAAAGCTTTTCCAGCCATATAGTAAATTTAATTACTCGCTATTTCCCAGTAAGAGATGTTTTAAATTGACTAGTACATACATTAAATAACTGTCTTCTGACGGTATATATTATTTACTTCTATCCATTTTATGTAATTTTTTAAATGACTAGTGTTCATATCACGCGTTAAAAAACGATAGGATAAGCTAGACACGTGTGTTTTAAATCTAATTTATAACGGAGTGGTGAAGAGGTCCTATTTTAACACGTGTTAGATATGATATTGATAATTTGGTTAAATGTTTATATTTTCTTTCCCAAAATCTAGGCTGATCAACCTGAGTACTAGCGGTTTTTTTTATAGCCATATGAACTTATGATCATACAAACGTATAATATTATAAGCATCCAGGGATAATTAATATTGATGAGCATCTTGCTGTGACCTGTGTGGTCTAATTTTCCTTATTTTCATGAGAAACCAGATTAGAACCATTAAATTATAATATTAACTGGACCAGAACTATTACCAGATTTACTTATTTCAATCTCATCGCCAGCTGTGGCGAAATATATTGTCAGCAACATTTGTGTAACTTAACCTAGCGTCTCAGCCACCTGAGGCTAAACAACATAGAAACTATATATATGTTATATTCATCCTACGTCGGCGATCACCACGCATGAACCTTACTCCAACCAACTGAAGGCATAGATAACTTATTGTATCCAGGACAAATTAAATCATCGACTCTAGCGACTCCCGTGAAATTTGCAGTCAGCAACTACAGCGAGTCTGGGGCTGGATTTGGCAAAACTTAAATTTTACACTAAATAGTCTTATTACTTATTAGTTTATTTCCTTGGAATGCCTGCGACAACTACTTCTTCTTCTTCTTCCGTCCTTAGCCGCTGACCGACAAAGCAGTCCGTGGCCAATACGCCTAGTGGCGTCTTAGGGCAACAAGAAATTAATTGTTGTTCCGTTACGCCTAATGGCGTTTATAGGTACAACAAAAATTAAGTGTTGTTTCCGTAATCATAATGGCTAGCAAGCGGGTGATCAGCCCGCTGTGCCCGAACTTGCCCTCTTGTGTACTCCCCCTCTGCCGCTATAAAACCGCCACGCCTTCGAGACGTCAGTCCAGCCAAATGACTCGGGACCCGAAGGTCCGAGGAGAAGAGCAAAATCCGGTACAGGCACAGCACCTTGCACTGCCTCTACTAAACTGGGAAGACCCGGCAACCGGGACCACACACAGCCTCGAGAGGACAAAGATCGCCTGAGGCGGAACTTAGACATGCATGGCTTAATCTTTGGCGACAACTACTGGGGTAAGCAAAAGTCTGAAAGTGGCCACTGAATGGGTGTGAATTGAATGAACGGAGAAAGAAACTTATGTTTTTTGTTAACATCATATACTTATGTGGTTTCTTCTTTTTTTTTATCTCACTAACCTGAGTAGTCACGGGATAGATTACATTAGGAAACTGTTCTTTTCCCATACTGACTATCTCATAACTTATTGTTAACTTTTTGATCTTTTTGGTTAATTAACCTCTGTTGGGATCGTCTTTTCTTTTCCTTTACCAGAGGGGGAGAACCTATTTGATTAATTTCTTTTGCAATTTTGTCCGTAAACCATTATCTAGTAATGTATATGCTTATTGTTGTGATCTTCTATTGATAATAAACTTTATTAAATCTTTAGTTATCGTGTCGGTCAAACCCCTATCCATTATATGTTATTCATAATTTGTTTTCACCATCGTGCGTATTTGTCACAGAATTGTCTGCATTTGAGTGTAGTGTAACTTGTATTTCGTTCAAGGAGAGAAAGTCGTCGTCCAGATAGGCTGGATTAGATAAATTATTCTATCCAGAGACTGTCCTTTCTTTTACACGATCACATCGTGATAAAACTATTTCTTACCCCTTACTTTCACATTGTCATCACCATCACCTCTGCTCAGACAGGACTTTAAACCTCTATTACCTATCTGATAAAATCTACGACAATATATATATATATATATATATATATATATATATATATATATATATATATATATATATATATATATATATATATATATATATATATATAATTTTGGAGAGTCATCCCTATACATTATGTAAAGATATGATTTATGTATGATTGATTATATGTGAACATATCAAAAAAAATTTTATCTTAAAAAATGAAAGCTAATCGTTAATATTTTCATAGCATATATGTTGTAGAAAAAAAAATAATTTTCAATAATTATTCAGTGTTATTCAGCAAAATTTATGTAATTTCGAGGTACGTAATTACAGCTGCAGCACAAGCTCGAGCAAGCTTATCTATACCCATCCTTATTTATACAGTAATTGAAACTTGTTTCTTAGCAATTTCAGATATTACGTAAGTGGTCATTGTAAAATTCTCCCACGTCAAACAATCTGCTCAGCATGTTCCGGTTCGTTAAATTCGAATAAACTTATCTCGTACAAACAAAGATCACCAATCCACGCCGTTTTATATTGCACGTTCAACACGCCATCGATTAAGTTATTTCGAGTGCTGAGTACATTCAAGTTGATCTGCCAGATGATGATCTCACACACTTCTTGGACGGGAAGAGAGATGCAATCAAATTTCCACCTGCCAGTGCAAAAGGGCTTTGGGAACAGCTGGACGAAGCCTTGGCAAAAGAGTTGGATAACAACCTGAAGCAGATTCTTTGGAGAAGAAGCTGGAAATCTTCGGCGACATAATATATCTGCACTGTCGCAAAGTGTTCGGAGTGAGGGAGGCAAGGGAAAGTAACTCACCACGAAAAAGTAGAAGACAAATTAAAATAGAAGAAATCAGGAAACAGAAGAAGCATGCCCGAAAACTGTTCAAGAATGCAGTTGCCACAGAGAAGTAAGGGTTACGACAAGTTTGGGAGCACCTGAAAGGCCAACATAATCCCCTTTGTAGAGCAAAAAGGTTGTGCAGGAAGAGAAAGAAGACTCAAAGGGATAGGGAAAGATTCTTTAGGGAGCCCTTCAAGTTTGCCAAAGAACTGTTTGAGCAGCCACGGTCGGGTACGCTAAACATCAGGAAAGAAGACCTGGAAGAACACCTTAGAATGACATATTCATATGGTCGCAAAGATGAGCCGCTCAGCAGCATGGCAGGCCTTAAATGGCCGAGTAAGCCAGGAGCTGAATTTAACACCAAGCCCCCAACGGTGCAAGAGGTAGAAAGCATTGTCCAGAAAGCTCGGTGCAAGTCAGCAGCTCCAGGTCCTAATGGTGTTCCATATGTGGTGTATAAGAGATGCCCTGAGGTGCTCAAACGACTGCTCCGTTTACTGAAGAATTCGTGGAAAACACAGCTTGTAAGCAAGGAATGGAGAAAAGTGAACGGAGTCTACATCCCGAAGGAACAAAATTCCACAGACATCAGTCAGTTCAGGCCAATCTCACTACTCAATGTGGAAGGGAAGATATTCTTCTCAGTGATGGCGAAAAGACTCACTACATACCTCCTGGCAAATGGGTACATTGACACTACTATTCAGAAAGGATGTATCCCAGTTACACCAGGATGTCTAGAGCATGCCACAATGATCTGGGAAGCAATCCAAAAGGTAAAGTCTGACAGAACAAACCTCCATGTAATCTGGTTGGATCTAGCGAATGCTTATGGATCCGTTCCACACCAGATGTTGTGGCAGGCCCTAGAAATGTATCATGGTCCACAAGAGATTGCAGCAATACTGAAGCTGTATTTCGCAGGGTTTTCTGTCAGATTTTCAACCAGAGAGTACACAACGAAGTGGATTGGCCTTGAAGTTGAAATTGCGATGGGATGTACCATCTCTCCGATACTATTCGTGATGGTTATGCAGGTAATCCTCAATGCGGCTGAAGGAATGGTTATAGGTCCAAAGCTCAGTGGAATGTGTCACATGCCACCACTCAAATCATTCATGGATGACACAACAATTCTGACATCAGATGAACATCAGGCCCGGAGGATGTTAGCACGCCTGGATGAACTAGTCAGTTGGTGCAGAATGAGCTTCAAACCCAAGAAGTCGAGAAGCCTATCAGTCAGGAAAGGGAAGATAGCAGAGGTCATATTCATGGTTTCCAACCAAAGAATCCCTACTGTCATTGATAAACCTGTTAAAAGTCTTGGTAGGGTGTACGATGCCTCATTAAAAGGCTCGAAGGCAGTACAACATACAATAGAAATGGCAGACAGAGGACTACAGATCATAGACCAAAGCAGACTCATGGGAAAATTCAAACTGTAGTGCCTCCAGTTCATGTTGATACCGAAGTTGCTGTGGCCACTGTTTATATATGAAATAAGCACAAGTACAGTGGACGCTATAGAGCAGACGTTCAACAGGTTCATGAGAAAATGGCTAGGGGTACCACCAGGTCTGTCAGATGTAGCACTGTACTGCAAAAAGTCAAGACTTCTGCTTCCCTTCAAGTCAGGTGTTGAAGAATACAAAGTTGGAAAGGCAAGGCTTGCAATGATGCTACGCGAATCCGCTGATGACGTGGTTAAGTCCATTCAGCCCACACTGAAAATTGGAAGGAAGCGGAGAGTGGAAGAAGCTGTTGATGCTGCCCAAGAGTCACTCAAACTGAGGGAGTTAATCGGATACACGCAAACGAATAGACGGGGATTTGGTCATGGAGACATCCGCTGGTGGTCCAAGGCATCAAGCAGGGAGCGCAGAGACATGGTAGTTCAGGAGATACGAAGAGCTGAGAATGATAAGAGGTTGCAAAAAGCAGTGCAGCAGGTCCAACAAGGCCAATGGACTACATGGGAAGGAGCCCTGCAGAGGTCCTTGACATGGAATGATATATGGCATATGGCACCTCTTAGGCTCAGCTTCGTTGTTAGATCAATGTATGACCTGCTGCCGTCGGCCACCAACCTTGTGAAATGGGGAAAGTCAGATGATGACCAGTGCCCCCTGTGCCAGGGGAGCAGACACTTGAACACGTGTTCTCAGCGTGTAAGGTGTCATTAGGGCAAGGGCGATACACTTGGCGCCATAACAAAGTGCTAAATGAGCTTGCTGCGACAATAGATCTGGCAAGGATTAAGGCGAATAGCAAACCCAAACCAAGCATCGCAAATACATACTTTCTGAGGGCAGGAAAGTCAGCACACCCCAAACCGAGTAAACTTGTTAGCAGTTTACCATCTCTTCTTGACTGTGCAAACGACTGGGAGATGGCGGTAGACCTACCTGGACGAGGGGCATATCCAGAGAGTATCAGAAAATCGCGGAGACGGCCGGATATAGTGCTTCATTCTTCAGCAACGGTTCACAACATACTGATTGAACTGGCCGTGTCATTTGAATCCAGATTAGACGAGCAACATTCGTTCAAAGCGGCCAAGTATAGTGATCTGGCCGCGGAACTGAGACACGATGGGTTCACTGCAAGGGTCATGGCTGTTGAAGTGGGCGCAAGAGGGCTTGTGGCTGCATCAGTGTATTATTTATTGAAACTGTTGGGGCTGAGGGGACAGTCGAGAACAAGTGCACTGAAGAGGCTTAGTGAAACTGCCGAAAAGGCATCAGGGTGGCTGTGGAACAACCGCAATGGGCAATGGAATTCGTGACAATAAACGCTGCGGTACAGAAAACACCAAAATTTTTGTAAGTCCACAATACGCTGAGTTATTTGGTGTACTAGTGAAAGAGCTGTGACTGGGGGGCAACAGGCGGCGTATTATAAGGGGTGTCAGGCACAGAATCTCAGTGGCTAGACTCGTCGGCTTCGCGCAGGTGTGTGTCCTTAGTTGTGATGTGCGACGGAACGAACGGAATAATTTGTCTTCTCTTTGTAACTTTCACAATTGCCTCCACGGCTGGCGGAGTTGTGGTTTTTAAAGTTGCTACCATAAGTGAAATGGGTTCATTTTCGATACAAGACAACAGGAGGCTGAGACGCTTGGGAGTCATGATCCAAGTGGGCCCGCTCCCTTAGAGTGTAAAGGAGTTTATCGGGCCGAAACACTTGTCGGACGGGGGACCCCTTCTGATGATCAGATTGCTTCCTGTTGTATCGCTCTGTAAAGAGTTTCCTATCATCATTTCGTATCTGATTGGTTGTTCTAGTGTGACAGTCAGGGTTGTTTTGACGTGTATGTTCAAAGAAGGTTTAGTTAACCGGAAAGCAGTGCCACTACAAGTATGCTGTTATTGAAGCCCGTGATGAAGTAGTGGCAGTACTATCCATAAAATATATGAAAACGTAAAGTTCACAGTCAGCCGCACTTGCAAACAATTGATGACACTCTTACTTACTTACTTAGTCGTTCCCCTTCTACCGTGAGGTGTTGAGGTTTGGAAGAGAGAGCGCCAGACTATCCTATCGGCTGTCTTCCGCCTGGTCTGGTTCCATTATAGTCCTCGGTCCTTCAAAGATTGTCTAATGTTGTCCTCCCAGCAGACTCTGGGTCGTCCTGGGGGTCTGGATCCCTGGCTCTTTGTTTCCCATGCTTGTCGTGGTAGCCGATCTTCTCCCATTCTGCAGACATGGCTAAACCATCTTAGTTGGGACTGTTCTACTTGGGCCTGAAGGGGGTGGCATTTTAGGCCTTGACCTATCGTCTGGTTGCGGACCATGTCTCTTCTTGTTACTTCAACCACCTTCCTCAGATACCTCATTTCTGAGGTTTGGATCTGGCTTTTGTGGGTTGTAGTCATTGCCCATGACTCGCATCCATATGTCAAGACTGGGACATAGGTGGAGCGGTATACAGCCATCTTCATTTTCTTACCAACCTCTTACTTGCTGAGGAATCCTCGATTTATGGCCTGAAAAAGTCTCCCAGCCGCTGCTTTTCGAATGGCCAACTCTTCTTTGATGCCTCCCTTTCGGTCTATAATAGCTCCGAGATATTTAAAGTGGTCGATCTGCTCCAGGACCTGTTCTCCCAGCTTAATCTGATGTCTTCTTTCTTCTCGTGATATCACCATGGATTTTGTTTTAGAGCTGCTTATGACCATCCCTCTCTTCTCCAGCTCTTCCTTCCAGACTTGCAGGTTGGATTGGAGATGTGCCTCTGATTTAGCAATCAGGGCAACATCATCAGCAAATGCCAGCTCTGAAATACAGACCTGTCTCATCTTCCAGTACCCCACTGAATACTTTCTTGTTCTCTCCTTACATGCCTTGATGACATCGTCCATGAGGAGTATGAAAAGATAAGGTGACAGGATATCACCTTGTCTTACACCAGTGGTGGTCCTGAACTCTTCTGACTTATGGTTTGCTGTCCTCACATAATTTCTGCAAGACTTGTAGAAGCTCTGTATAGCATGAATCAGAGGTGCTGGAATGTTCTTCCTTGCCAAACAGTCCCAAAGTTTGCTCCAGGGGACCCTGTCAAACGCCTTTTCCAGATCTATGAAACAAAGATGGATCTCACTCTTATACTCAAGGGCCTTTTCACTCAGCTGTCTGAGTGTGAAGATTAGGTCTTGAGTACTTCGGTTTGCTCGGAATCCGCACTGGACCTCATCCAATTGAGGCTCAGCTAGGCATCGGAGTCTCTGCTCTAGGATTCTAGAGTAGATTTTACCAGGGACACTGAGAAGGGATATGCCTCTATAGTTTCCACATTGTCGATTGTCACCCTTTTTGAAAATTGGTGTTATAATGGCAGTCTCCCAATCCTTTGGTATGGTCTTGTTGCACCATGCTGCCTGTAGGACCCTTAAGAATAATAGGTCGCCTGATGCTCCCATGTACTTAACCATTTCTGGTGTTATACCATCATGCCCTGCTGCTTTGCCCATCTTGATTTTCTCCAGTGCTGCCTTCAGTTCTTCCATCTTTATGTCATCTTCATCACCATTTGTTTTATCTTCTGTGCTAGTGGTTATCATTTCTGATGCTTCACCATGCTCACCATCCAGGAGTTCTGAGAAATATTCGTTTCATCTTTCCATTACTTCCTTCGGGGCAGTAAGCAATTTGCCTCGCTTGTCCTTTATAAATTTGAGAGGGCATTGTTTTTCCTTCCTCATGTTCTTTAGGGACTTATAGAACAATTTCTGGTTTTCTTGCGCATCTTTTTCTAGCTTTTCTCCAAATTCTTCCCAGGACTTCTGTTTTGCTGCTAGCACCGTGTTCTTTGCTTCTGTTCTGAGTATCATATATTCTCTATATTTCTCTATTTGTCCTGCTGTGTTTTTAGATCCTAAGTATTGTTTCTTCTCTCTTATTTTCTCTTTGACTTCCTCTGTCCACCAAGGTGTCCTTTTTCTCTTGTTCCCAAGTCGGACTTCACCACATGCTTCTGCAGCAGCTGTCTTTATGATGTCCTTAAATTTAAGCCACAGGGTTTCCAAGTCATCAGGTAGTTCTTCTGTGTTTCTCACCGCTGTAGCAATAAGCCCCTGATATCTGGTCTTAATTTCTGGCTCTCTCAGCTTGTAGGTCTTAATGCTCATTTCTTCCGTTCGTTTACCTGGTTTCTTGCGTAATGCTGGGCAGTTCTTAGGCTGAGCAACTCTTTCAGTTGTTCTTTTGATTGTAAGCAGATAGTGATCACTTCCAATCTCTGGCCCCCTCCAGACTCTAGCATTGTAGTGAGATACATTGATACACCGATCAAATAGTTAAAATTCTACGTGTTTAGAAAGATAAAATAATGTATAGAGATAAATAGGTAAGTTGCGCTTCAGCATCGACACTGGCGCCAGCAGTCGTATTAGTTTTTTAATAAGCCTTCACGCAAGTAAACGATACCCTTCTCTCACTCGATAGTACTAGTGTTTCAAAATTCGTCCTTGAAAATTAACTGTAACAGTTTGCCAGCCAAGGCACAAGTTTTTCAAGCAAGAATGAAAGAAGAAAACGGGGAAAGAAATAAACGGAGGAATGCAAGTAAGAGACGGGGGGAAAATTCGACCATTAACACGTGTTGGTTTGAATCGCGACAGCGCGTGGCACCATGCTAGTAGCATATTTGAATAAAACGCCACAAATCCACTAGCCCATCCCCTTATCGCCATTCACGCAGCCTAAATGTATAACCACTTAGATAAGGCAGACGATAGTGTATAAACACTCACACAGCTCTCATTTCATGTTACTAGTGTATTTTCTGACGAAATACAGACAAGTTGTTTTATTTTGAATAAAAAAGATAGAGAAGGGGGGAAAGATGGCGGACTTATGGAAAAGTATAAAATTATCATCATACATATTTCAGCTCTTATAATACAAATAAACATAAAAACATCTCCCCCACCTTTTTTTTAAACAGAAAAAGCTTAAAATATGCTGAACGAATGTGAGCAGAAAGATGATGATGATGTAAATGGGTGAGTTATTCTACCTGCAGGAACCGTAAGTTGATCTCATACAGGATTGCCAAATGGCGAGGCAAGACATGATCCAGCAGACCAACTGGCCAGCGCTCTAGAGCTTCTGGCAGAACAGTATGGTTAGTGTATGCACAAGTTCTTGTGGTGATGTTAACAGTGGAAAATATGAAAATCCAAACGACAATGAATAGGGCCATAAAAATCATATATATTGATATCTAACATTCTTCTGGTCAATAATATATTTCAATACACAAAAATGCCCCATTATTAACGAAGATATCATCAAAAAAATATATATGTTTGGACAGTGTGACAGCCTTGCTCATTTTTTATAACACTTTTTGGGGGGACGCGTTTTTGAAAAGAGGCAGAAGAGGGTAGTCAAATCTGATTGGTTAGTATAGGAGTACGGGAATGAGGTTATTGGTTGGCCCAAAACTAAATATATTTTTGCAGACTAACACATAGTTGTTTATAATTTTGTTTTGTTAAATTTCGATTCAAAATTGTTAGTCGCATGAGCTAATTGGCCAGTCCATTAGATTAATGAAAATTTTGAAGGCTTGACGCCATTTCTAGAAAATCATTCCCTTCATAAGGACGAAGAGATCAGAAGTGTCACTGTTTTTAAATAATAAAATATAAGTGGCAGTCTGGACAGCGGCTAATTTGTATGAGCCATCAGTGTATATTGCCAGTCATCGTTCCTGTGTATTTCAATGATTTTGTGGTAAGAAAGAATTTATTAACATTATTATTATTAAATTTGGTGTGTGAGATACTGCTATCTTGGGAATGTTTTACGGCTGTAAGTACATAGGTCCCTAGCCGACTCAGGCAGGGCCTTTGGGGTTGTTTGCAACAAAATGGAACTCATATGAGTTGTATAATACAAACAGGTATATATATATATATATATATATATATATATATATATATATATATATATATATATACTGCTATGGTGGTCGTGGCTGGTGATGTATCGTGCTGTAATATGACTAATCGCGAATGTGTGACATTGTAGTTCGTCAAGGTGGACATCTATGTATCAGTGCAGACTGGTAGCACCACACGTAACGTACCAGAGTGTGTGTGGCATTCATCACCTTGAAGAATGTAGATGTGAAGTTGATGGAAGCATATGTTGTACCTGTTACAAATATGGAGTCAAAATATAGGTGAACAGCTGTGTACGTTTTGATCATTTATTATGGTCACAGCAACAAGACAAAGACAACTCCATGTAAGCATGACGCAGGAACATGGCGGATATGAAAACAGTTCACAACAATGGCATGTACATAAGTTCCAATAATTATATGATTATCAAAGTGTTGCAGCCTCCAAGATATCTCTCAGTCTACAACTAGCAGAAAAACCCCGTATTACACAACGGGTAAATACTGTATAAACATCCCACAGTTTCATTCTGACTCATCTTAAGTCATTCTTCTTAAGTCGACCTCCCAAACATGGCGGGCGACGAAATTAGCATAGTCCATCCCTCTAATCGGACGTATCGAAGATAGGCTGTCCTTTCGAAGATAGGCTTATACAACTCCCTTGTACATCAGGCGAGTTTTCATTTTCAAAGTTATGATAGCAATAACTAATAACCCATCTGTTCTTCCACTCCAGATAGTTATATATATTAGGCCTCTATCAAACAGTAAACACTGTGGATTCCTCTTCTGTAGACATAAGTGTCTAAGTTCAAAATATACCGCTAATCATGCGGGTTGTAGAATACTAGTTATACTCATGGGTCTCTGTGTGTAAATCTAGAAAAACAGTCTTAGATGGCTCCAACGATCGTAACAAGAGGAATACTCTGCCTCCCAACCATTTGTGAGCTCTTGTCACTGGTTGACTCAAAAATATGATCCTTACAAAGGAAGTGTGAAAGTTTCGTTATTTTACCTTGATACGAATTCCTAACACAACTTCGAAGCAACTGTCGTCTTCCTGATGAACAGAAATAACACAGGGGACTCTAAATATAGTGGAAGAGTTTCCATCCCCAAAAGGCAATGCAGAGAAGTAATCAGACATTCCGTCTGACAGACCCAGAACAAAAACACGGCCTCCCGCCGGAAATCTTCATAAAAAACTCCCTTAGTTTGGACATGCGCAGTTCGCATCCCCTCTGACCTATCCAGTCAGCTAGTGTCACCTTTTAAAGAGAAGTAACTACATATTTACTTTCCCTCAAAGCAAAAGATGAGTATTCGCCCCTTAGATTATGGTTCCAATGAAAAATACATTAGACCCAAAAATCTTATTCAAAATATAACAAGCATACAGACAGACTACATTATCAGTTATGAAAAACTGCACGTAACAATAACGTATTACCTAAATTGCAACAAACGACTTACTTAGATTAATATTATTGATTGGTAGTCTGTTTGTGGTTGTTGTAGTGACCCAGTCCTATTTATGTGATAAAATTAAAGTGTATTTGTATTTACACTGCATCACATCTTCATTACCCTAGACAATTAGACGTAGTCACATAACTTATAAAGAGAAAATAATTCGCAGACTGAGATCATAGGGTGGTAGCAGAAAGGCTCCCTGAAAATATAATCACCACCCATTAACCTCAGGGACCTTCACAGCTGACCTCACTCTGTAGACAATTAATAATTAACAGTATAACATCTAAACCCACCACAAGCATCCCGGACATATTTGAATGACCTCCTCCTAACAATGGCATAGTCGATCACTGACTTCTCATTCTTTGTTGGTTCACACCTAGTGTATGCATGTATGCGCTTATGGGGGAACTTTGTGTTGTTAATGATCAGATTCTGCTCACTGCAGAATTTGAGGAGTCACTTTCCATTGTCATTGAGAGTATCTTCTCCATATCTTCCGATAACTCCACCCCATCTAGCATGGTCATTTCCAACTCTGGCATTAAAATCTCCGAGCATGATAACTTCATCTAGGCAGTCATCCACTGTCCTTTGAAGCAGCTCGAAGAATTCCTCCTTGACCTCTGCTCTCTCATCCTCATTTGGCCCATACACTATGACCAGGTTGACTATGGTTTCTCCTTCTTTTAGTTTTACAACCATAATGCGCTCCGAGACAAAGTTCCATCCCTTGATACTATCTTTCTGGTTTTTGGCCACAATGCAACCCACGCCCCCTTTAGCTCTTTCAGATGTGGGTAACCCACTGTATAGCAGCGTGTTGCCATCGAGATCCATGACTCCTTGTCCCTTTTTCTTTGTTTCGGTAATAGCCAGGATTTCTAGTTTTGCTTTCCTCATCTCTTCCACCAGCTCCTCTTCTTTCCCATTTATACTTCTTGTGTTATAAGTTCCATAAGTCGTAGTCCGTTCCAGTTCGTCGCCTTTAGAAGCAGTCCGGTTTCCTCTCTTATATTTCGTGTAATCATAGTTTAAAGCAAACAGGTGATTGGCCTGTTGTGCCTTTGCATGGTGGAGGATTGATGACACTCATGAAGGTTATTTATTTATTTAGAAAAAGGACGAACATCAATATCAAACGTTGGCAGGTTAAATAATATATGAAACTCTCCTCCTTCTGTTCAAGCATGTTATATACAGCAATACAACAAAGTTTTCTTGAAAGTTTCACAAATAATTAGTATCAACATTAGCATCTCTTCAAGGGTGCTCAAACAATCAGCATTCTTCTGGGGTAAATAAATATTACACAAACATAAAGGTATGTTTTCAGGCACTCGTGAATAATAGAAGTAGAAAACTAGACAACAGAAAAACAACAGACGTGAGTGACTTACCGGGGAATCGAACTGGTTGGTATGTTAGACCTGCCTATCGCAGGGGGGATAAATTTATATAACAGTCCAATGCTGCTATATCTGACACGTACCTTTAGTTCTTGTGCACAGTTTGCATCAGTGAAGGATTTAAGACATGACAGTTTAAATTTCCCATTTCAATGTAAACATCCTGAGAATCTCTTCAAAACAATCTGTTATTAACGTTACCGTTCCTGTCTATGTGAATTTAAATACCACAGTGTTTCTCAACATCTTCTCGTCATATAACTCAACTGCAATCCTCGTCACTCATTAAGTGCTATGCATTAGCACATCATAATTATGCCATCCACATCACAAAATAAGTACCGTACTATCTGCACCCGCAGAGTGAAAACGTACTCTATGTGATCAACGAGTATTTCTCAATAATCCATTTCACATGCCATCACTTGTATCATCTCTTCAAATAATAATAGATCTGCATCCGCAGAATGATACTATCTCATTTCTTAATATTCCACATCTTGAAAACCACTGTCCTAATGTTCTTTACATATAGAAATAAACTGTTACTAATGTTTCTCTTACATCTGAAAATATATCTACGAAAACATGTCACTAAAAGTTAAGTTTATATTCTACAAAAAAATCACACGACTGCTAAACGCAGTGTGTGATACCTTCTCGCGGCAACATTTTCGTTCTGAATCAATTGAACACTCTTCTCTCAAGATATAATTCTAGTTCCTAAAAAATGGTCTTCAACTTTTTCGTCTGGGTCAATCACCTGTAACATTTGTCCTCTAAAAATAACAACCAAAATTATTCACTAATTGGATTCTACCCCTGACTCGGCATCCTAGTAAAATAAGTTTCCCAGGTTTCTCTAGTCTAGACAAAAACGCGCTTTACACTCGTTCTTAAAGTCGTAAACAAATCATTTTGCGACCCTAAGGTTATAGTTCCGAAAGACTACACGTGGGAAACAGTTTAGTTATTCGTTAATCGTTTCTTGTCTAACACTACTTTGCTTTTTTTATTGTTACTAATTCAGTTTGTACTCTTTTGTTATCAGACTAACTCAATCCAGGACATTACCGGTGTTTACAAATAAATATGTCACTCTTCCTATAATTAGCCCACCGGCAGTGGGATCAGGTCCTTCACGGACCTGATCCCACTAACTTGATATGCTAATGACTGTGCGTGTGTGTCGGTTCACAAACGGAAAATCCTGTCTTTTCTTGTGTTCATTCCCATTTCCTGCAACACTAGTGTCAACAGTTCACATCTGAAATACAGAGGAGACAACATACTAATAGCAAGTGTTGGTTCTTGTTTAGATAACTTCGTATTAAACTTTGCTGCCTTTTGAAATCAAGGTAAGAAACGACTACCAGACAGACAAAAAATGTAAAAGATAACTAGAATGACAGACTGATACATAATACAAACCCTCGACAGACAGATTAGATAAACAAACAGACAGAGGCAGACAGCCAGATTAGATAGACAGAGATAGATAGATAGATAGATAGATAGATAGATAGATAGATAGATAGATAGATAGATAGATAGATAGATAGATAGATAGATAGATAGATAGATAGATAGATAGATAGATAGATAGATAGATAGATAGATAGATAGATAGATAGATAGATAGATAGATTCTTAATGAGATAAATTAAAATAAGATCATTCTATCCCCACCCTCTGCTTCACCTAAATTATTTTTAATTTGTATAGCTCTTTTCACCAGTACCACACTTCTGATCCTGTTCTGCCCAAACATAAGTTATGGAAATACCTCATATATAACTTCCTGGTAGACGTCCACGTGTTCCCGTGTTTCTGAGCCACGTAATAACATATCGTGTATGCATTATATTGCAATTGAGAAGTGGAAATATAATCTAGCGAAATTAGAGTCACAGATCAGACCGCATCGCCACGTCAAGCTAGCAATTCATCAGAGCCAGAGAAAGAAGGATCGGGCAAAGGATTCCAAAATTATAAGTGACAGATCGAAGTATTTGGGCAACTTTAAAACTTAAAAGTAAACCCGCATTTTTAAATACAAAGACTGGAGACCTAAGGAATCAGATCACCCGTCATAAGAGGAATGCTAAAATTACCCAGACTAAGTGATTCGAAAGCATCAACGTGCTGTGTCCATTCTAACTGTGCCAAAAGATTGTGTTCCCAAAAGTTACTTTGGGGTAAGTGTAAAAATTTATTTTACAAATGGGAATTTGACATGTTTTTTGCTAATTGGTTATAAATGAGGCTGGCAACCTCAACATATTAAAATAGTATTTTCATAAATCACTACAGCAAGCGCTGGTGTTTGTTTATGCTAATTCGCTCAGAAACGCGAAAGCAGCGGCGACCCCAGACTCCGAATGGAGCAGTGATGAGTGATGATTACATCACATGTGCCTAAAGTGTATAATATCATTTTGTGAGATATATGTACCTGGGTTAATTGTAATTCTGGCAAAGCATTTCGTGCTGTCTAAGCACATATTTTCCCAATTTAATACCCATAAGAATATTGGTGATTTCTAATCATCTTCCCCGAGTTACGCTGTGTATACACAAAATAATTTAATTATTCAGAGAGGCTAAAATTGGTGGGTGGACATCGAGACAATGCACCTGTTAATCTTCCAACCAAGTGTACTTAGCTAGGGCATTTCATCTTTTTATTTTGTCTAAAGTTCGTGGTACTACGCTAAAAGACGAAAGTTTCGACTTCACTAGTTGTGAGTAGGGAATCCACACTAACCGCCTACATTGGATACGTTTTGTGGAGAAGTGCCCTCATCACAGAAGAATTGACGAAACCACGGCTGCAGGACTCACTTAGACCAGCTAAGTTTATTAAGGAAACAGCAGAAGGACAACTTTTGTTAATATCCTCAAACCAAGTCTCAGTGAAGACACTTTTATTTACCTCTAAAAATTCACCATCATTTCATCGTTATTTTAACCTGTTAAAGCTAATTGATTATTAAATTTGTTACATGTTATTTTAAAACTAAACAATCATTGTTGATTCAGTTATTATAGGTATGAAAGCAAACGTATGAGCAAGACGCTTTAATATATATACATCTAGATATATATTTACCTCTATAGAGCAAATACTTATAAAAGAATTTCGCTGGATTTACACCAGCTGGGGGCTTGAATGGGCTAAAACTATTGCTAAATTCTTCACAAAAGATCAGATATAAGTTAATAGTTGTGACGAGTAGGGTGTATGTGGGTGGATGTAGAAGATGACAACACTAATATACCGCTCGTCTAGCTCACTGTCTAAGGAGCAATGCACCAACTCCAATAACCATGTCAATCTCCGTGAATATATAATATCACAAATAAGTCACAATTGGCGCAGGACCATTACAAATATTGGAGATATAACAAGACTCGAGTATTCTACTATCACTCTGATCTTCGGAATAACTACAGCCACAAAATAAGCTACTTCATAAATCCACTGCACAACTCTGGCCCTCTACTCGCGCACTACGATAGACATCCACCTTTCTCTTCTCTACGCTCTTCGCTGTCTCCTGTCTACTCTCTACTGACTCAACACTCTACTGACTCAACTCTCTACTGACCCAACACACTACTGACCCAACACACATCTCTCTCTCTGTCTGACCCCTTTCATTCGTATTCACCAAACACGTGAAAACCTTCCACACTTCACTGAGCTTCATTCACGCATGACTATAGCTAGCAGCGTGTCTTAAGCAATGCTCACAACATTGCTTGTAACTAAAATATTACAACTCAAGCATACCCAACTCACAACAGCTCAAATGACTAATAAACTCCCGCTGGAGCATGGGAACACCCACACATGCATAACACCCTCAAAACACTCCGTGACAATAGTGCTCAGTCCTATACGGCATTGGTCTTGACTTCTGAATTATCTTGTGAACACACCCTTTGGATAGAAACGTCATTACCCTTCTATCTACAACTCTGCAAAGAGTAATCTTGTGCTAGGTAGACACATTTGAAGACCCATGTTAGATACTCTTGAGTTTTGGCCACGGTGGACCACTACTTCAGAGCTAACGGGAGGCAATCCGTGACAATCTTCCTCTATGAATTACTAGATACAAGAATTTCGGCCTTTATTTGGTTTATATTATTTGCTATTATATATTCCAAAACTGGGTCAAGTTTCGTGAAAAATATTTATTTCTATGAGTAGTTCGCGTGCCTTGCTCTATAAGTTATGGATATGATTCTGTTTAAGTTTGTGTTTTTAGTTTTTCTTTCCATATCTTTTTTTATAGCGTCTGTTCTAATATTTCATAACACAGGCAAGTGTTACTGGGTGTTTCTTTGTAGAATGATAATATGTCACTTATATTAATATATGTTCTCTATAACAGGCCACACTGGCCATCACTAATGTTACTGTGTGTTTCTTCCGTGAGTAAGGGTGGCACGGTTAGAACAAAGTTAATGCAATTGCTGATGAATACGATCAGCCTTGGTCGGGCTTCCAGGTTGCCGACAGGTGTGTACATATGTATATAGATATGGGCGAATGTCATGGGTACTTTAAGCTGCAACCATCCACACCACAGTAAAGATAGTTAGCAATAAACCAACGGGTAAGACCACTGGTTATTAACTCACAATATACAGTTTATTGACACAGTAAAGTAGACATCAGGAACAGCATACTGTCACAAGTTATAATGGCATACAAAAATCCATAGCAAATAGATTGCAGAACATTGTAAATCACAGCATCTCTTAAATATCCCGAGATTGGTTGCTTACACCGCAACTCACAATACAGTACATATGAGCCAACGTTATCCATGGCATTAGAATAATAAATTGTGTAAGTACTAAATCCATCAGGAAAGGAATTGCATACATTGCAATAATCACAATACTAGGTACATCAATGAGCCAACGTAATCCTTGGCATTGGAATAATAAATCTTAGAAAAAACTCTTCCCTTCAATAATATACTCTATATTAACTTCAAAATTATATTCCCTTCAATAATATCTTCTGGTCACACTAACGAGACGGAACAACCATCTCGAAGCTCTGCCAGGAACACACTAACCGAGATTATCATATTCTCAGTATAGCTCACTAATGTTACTGTATCTTACTCACGGAAGAAACACACAGTAACATTAGTGATGGCCTCTGTGGCCTGTTATAGAGAACATATATTAACATAAGTGACATATTATCATTCTACAAAGAAACACCCAGTAACATAAGTGGTGGCCAGTGTGGGGATGAGCTGAGCTCAGTACAGCTCAGTGAAGTCGCTCGAGCGCGAACTCACTGCTTTGACAACTGAGCTCAGCTCATCCTTATCTCCCCTCAAACTACTATTAACATTAGAACAGTTTCTTTATTTTTTAAAAACTAACACATGAGCTTCAAAGAGCTATGTTCAAGAAAAATATAGCGTATAAAAAGTACCAAAATAAAAATCAACTCGTTACTTTAAACGTGCTTACTAGAAAAAACAGCCCCGTACATAAAAAACCTTAACACTTAACTCTGACTCAAATATATGACTTAACAGCAAGACTCTCTGGAATAGCCACGTTAACTAACGATAAATTATGAATCGCTCACCGGTAATTCTGCTATAACTTTATGATTAATGCCCAGAATGGAAAATTTCTTTTTGGAATTTGAATAGCAATTACAAATACATGTAATTGTGACAGTGGAAAATTATTATCTTTGGTAATTTTCGAAGAAATCCGGATTTTGTCGGAAAATTAGCACAACAGCATTGAAATCCTCCGAACGTTACAAAAGTGAACTCAAGCGCAGACATCATAAAAGAAAAAAGTTAGATTTAAGTTGGGTATATAAGCCAACTTCAGTGAACTACACCGTATGCCTCAGTCATTTTAAATACTTATAACAGAGCTATTTAAGAAATATTTTACTGAGTTAAATCAGTTGGGGGCTCATGAAATCGAGCAAATTTCTTACTCCTCGTAGAAGGTCAGGAAAGATAAAAAGTTTACACGGCCTGGATCCTATCAGCCGTAGTACTTGATTTCTTAAATTCCTATGAGGCTCCCTAGAATTGAAACATCATTCTTCAATTCACATCTCTGACAAGAGTAATCTTGACCGAAAGATAGACACCTTTGAAAACCCTCAGTAGATACTCTGTTGGACCATCACTGCAGAGCACGGAGAGTAAATCCCGTGACACTCCATTTCTCGTCTCCGTGTATTTTTTAGTCTACCTCTGACTATTTTACCCTAGTGGTTCCAGAACAAGGACTGCTCTGTAAAACTATCCACAGGTTTCCTCAGTGTATGCCCCAAGCAGTGCCTGCTAGTATTTTTATCAAGGCAATTCACTGCTTGTTTTTTTCATGTTATTCTGCTTCCAATGTAATTTAGAGGTGTGTGTGCGTGTGTGTGCGTGTGCGCGCGCGTGCGTGTGTGTGTGTGTGTGTGATTCTTTTCTTCTGCCTGGTCACTTCTGTTTAGTTTCATTATGACTTTTAATTCCTTATTTGAGAGTGTAATTTAAAAAAAATATTTTAAACAAGGGCTTTTAATGCACTAAAAAGCTACAAATAATTGTTCACGGAGTTTATAGCTTGCAGTCAAAAAATGTAACATCAAATTGACAAAAAGTGTGGGGCGCTTAAGCGCTTATCATATATTTTATCCATAAGTGTCTAATGAAGTATAAAGCAGAAGTTAATGTCATGTAGAATCGCTTTTTCATCTTAGAATGTGGCCAGTGGGTATGCACAACCATGGCTAAGCTTTCTTTTTTTTCTTCAATGATCTATCTTCTGCCAAGTTATTTTCATGCATTAATAAATTAATTATTTTAGCTGTATTACAGATGTTTTATTGTGTGGATTGATAATATTTATTTATTTACCGTACCCGGTACATCTTAGGATCACAGATTTGAAAACATTTAAGTATTCTAAATTTTGTGTTAGGAAGTAAAGGTAAAAGATGCCGTTACACGCCCATTGGGGCATATTGGGAATATGGCATCCCGCCGGCCGAAATTCGGGTTTACTTCAAATCAGCCCATTAAAACTTAACTACTTGTGCCAGTGGTCGTTGTAAGTCAATAATACAGAGAAGAATTTTCAAATTAATTAAATAAGAAAATAATATATTCTGACTATCGTTTGTCCATATCACCAGGTCAAGAAACATGCACACAAAATACAGATTTGTTCATGTGATGTGCATCATCTTCATTCTTTTGGCTTCAACTTCAAGTAAGGATTATTCACTTACCTGTTTTAACTACTAACTACTTACCTTTTGTGTGTGTGTGTTTGCTAATTTCTGCGTCGCGCCTTTTTCGACAATTATCATTATGCTTGGAAATGCTTGTTATATCAAGACGCCCTCTTTTAGTGTTATTTATTTCATGATTGTGCGTACTATACTGAAGCACATTAAAAACGCACCACTATTATATATACTGATGCCGAGAAGCTAGAAAAAAAGTGTGGGAATGGATTTTCCCCGTGTTTGTCATAAGGCAGAGAGCGAATGGCTGCTGGAATGGAAAGTGCATGATTCAACCCACGGGTTTGTGTACAGACTACATGAAAACAATGAAAGTTACACGTGCAACACGATTCCCAACAGCTATGACCCTGAAAATGTGTACGCGTTGTGGCAGTATACTCGGTATAAAAAGGCCGTTGAGACAAAACACCCAGTACATGTGCTTGAAAGTCCACGACTATCTGAAAAAGACCGCCAACGAGCCATTGGTATGTTGGAGACCGGAATGAGCTCGCGGGCCATTGCCAGAAGGATGAATTGCCACCACAGCACTATTGTACGTCTCAATGAACGTTACAGAACCACTGGCAGTGCCCGGGATAGACTTCGGAGTGGCCAACCACGAGTTACTACATCTGCGCAAGATCGTCATATTGTGCTGAGTCACCTAAGGAATCGTTCTCTCCCGGCAAGTCAAACAGCAAGAGCAATAGTGGGTAGACGTGGGCAAGTCTCTCGAATGACAGTCATTCGACGACTCAGAGATACAGGCCTTACTGCAAGACGACCTTATGTTGGGCCAAACTTGACTCACAGACATCGTCAGCAGCGCCTGCAATGGGCAGAGCAACATGTCAGATAGGCTAGACTGCAGTGGAATGCTGTCCTATTCACAGACGAGAGCAGATTCAACATATCCTTTGCTGATGGACGTATGCGGATTTGGCGACGGTGCGGAGAGCGCTTTGCAGATTGCTGTGTTCGTCAGCACAACCGATTTGGAGGTGGCAGTATTCACATTTGGGGAGGATTCAGTTTTCACCATCGCTTGCCTCTTCACGTCTTCCGTGGAAATGTTAAATGCTGTGATAAATCGAGATGAGGTTCTGGATGCATTGGTTGCTCCTGCGTTCACAAATTATCCAGACTTGCAGCTTCTCCAGCAGGATAACGCACTTGCGCACACCGCATGCATTACGCATCAATATCTACAGCAGCAGAACATTGTGACGATTGATTGGCCTGCCCTATCACCAGACATGTCCCCTATAGAACATCTGTGGGACAGCTTGGACGCAGAGTCTACAGGCAAGGTTCTCCAGCTAATCTGCAACAGCTCGAAGCTGCTCTTACACGTGAATGGGACTTGATTCCCCGGAATTTCCTTCAGAGACTTGTGCGTTTCATGCGGAGCCGCTGCCAAGCTTGTTTGCAAGCACACGGTGGACATACCAGATACTGAGGATAGTGTGAATGAATTTTTTTATTGGTTGCATTTTTGGTTTTCTCCCTTGCCTGCACAGAATGCAATGAATTTCATAACAATCATGTACAAATGAATGACCAGCATGGATTCATAGGAAAATGAAAAAAGATTCCAAATATGTAAACTTGTAAACATTTATATTTACATTTCACACTCCGTTCCTGGATTATACAGGTGGTGCATTTTTAATGTACTTCAGTATATTTGTAGTGTGCAATATTAATTCTTAATGGTGGTGCTTTGTTATTATTGTTGGTGTTAAGAGTTTACATGTTGCATTTTGTTTCCCTTTCATCCTGCCGTCTTTTAAATCGTGGTTTTTTTAATTTTTTTATTTGTGTGACACAGTATATTAATGTACTGTTTTTTGTTGTTGTTTTTTTTTTGTACTTGAGGGACGTTTTGTCAATTAAATAATCCACATTCAGTTCTTTTTTTGTGTGTGTTATTTTTTGCAGTTCTTTTTAAATATACTACTCGTCAAAAGTCAAGGGCCACCCTATTATTTTCAATACACTTTTATATAAGCTCATAGAATGATTAAATGAAGGAAGTTTTAAGTAAAAATGGGTGCAATATCTGACAGCCCTCTATGCACGTTAAGCATAAAAACAACTCACGAACAACCATTATGATCACGTGCAATTTGGTTTGCTGACCATAAATTCTCATTTTTAATCTGTTTTTTCAAACTTCTGTACAACCAAACAGGTGAAGTAATCGTGCTGATTGACATTCCACGTGCAATGGCGACTTTTCGTGAACAGAGTTCACTCTTAATTATTTTTACAATCAGCAGACTTAGGGTAGTTTCATCACTTGCAAAAACCATGCCACCGAGAAGAAGTCTTGACACCTTACAAAGAATGAGGGCTATAGCGTGGGTTGAAAGTGGTTTATCTGTCCGTGAGGTTGCTAGACGGCTTGCAGTGTCACACTCTACTGTCCAAAGAATTTTGGAGAGATTTCAGGCCACAGGAAGTGTGGAGGATCGCCACCGGCCAGGTCGCCCTAGATGCACCAATAGACATGATGACCGGTACCTCTTGTTGTCAGCCCTGCGCCATCGAACAGTGACTTGTTCCACTCTAAGATGTCAGCTGAGACAAACTGTAAACGTTAATGTCAGTCAAAGCACCATTCGCAGACGTTTACATGAATTTGGACTGGCTGCTCGACGTCCTGCAGTCAGAATCCCTCTTACTCCTGCTCATCGCAGAGCCCGTGTTGCTTGGTGTCGCGAGCACATCCGATGGACAAGGCAACAATGGAGTCAAGTTCTCTTCACTGATGAATCTCGCTTCACTGTGTCATTCAATGATGGCAGGATTCGAGTTTGGAGACGACCAGGAGAGCGATTTACTGATGACACAATTCGAGAGGTGGATCGTTATGGTAGGGGTTCTGTCATTGTCTGGGGAGGCTTCTACAGACACGGCAGGACCCCACTCTACATCATCCAAGGCAACTTGACCGGCCCAAGATACCAGAACGAAATCTTGAGGCCAATTTTTCAGCCTGCTCTGGAGGCCATGGTTGGTAATGCCATCCTCCAAGATGATAACGCTCGACCCCATCGAGCTCGTGTGGTGAATGGGTTTATTCAGCAACATGGGATCATCAGGATGGCGTGGCTAGCTCATTCACCTGACCTTTCTCCGATTGAGCACCTCTGGAATGTCTTTGGTCGAAGATTGTCAACAAATCACCCCCTGCCAATGGATGTTGCACAGCTGACTGCATTTCTGCTTCAGGAATGGCAAGCTGTTCCTCAGGATACTCTTCGGACCCTTGTGGACTCGATGCGTCTACGCTGTCTTGAATGCCTTGCTGCAAACGGTGGTCATACCCAATTTTGAAATGTCTATTTGTCCAATATCTATTGTGTGACTTTTGAAAAGGTGGGTGACACACTTCACAGCTTCATTGCGTTTGAATGTGTGTTTCCATTTCTTTACGTGACATGTCAATTTGGTATTCAATAAACGCCGTTTTGACTGATACCAATTACGTTTATATCAGATTTGTTTTATGGTTTCAACCAAGGTTTTTCTAAGTGGCCCTTGACTTTTGACGAGTAGTATATTTTGTCTGTGTTGGCCATATTTCTTGCAATCCAGCAAGAAGTGTTTAATCGTAATTACATTACGTTAATTCCCTACTAACACGCCTACAAAACTCCTTTCTTGTGTATGATAGAAAACATGTGTTGAGGCTGCTTCATGGTGCGATTTTTATCAGGGCAACTTATTATTAGTTCCAGGTTTTGTCACACCATGTTGTACCTCAACTGAACGCAAGAAATATATGAAAGCGGTCGCGGTGAGATGAGTATCTAGGTATGATGTAGACAGATGGATGTGACGTCAGAGCGTCAAGATGTGTGTCAAAAAAAATGGCTTATGTATCAGCCAGTATATTTGTGTATTCAACGAATAGTTCTGAGGACAAAAGGGTAAGCTATAGGCTTAAATGAAAGGCATGAGAAAATGCCAGGATTATGATTAAATTCGATACGGGACTATAACTCCCAAGATATAGAAGTGCGTTGAACTAGAATTATATGAACAGTGTTATACTGGGAGGTCTCATTCCCCGAAGTTTCTGGGAGGGGAAATTATGATGTATGAATATTAAAGATACCGGGATGCTCAAATTCCCCGATGTTGTTGGAAATATAATTGAACAGTTGTTATTCCGGGAGGTATCATTCCCCGAAGATATAGGAATATAATTAGTAGAATTGTTATACCGGGAAGCGACATACCCCGAAGCTTATGGATTGATGTGGATTTGATTGGAGGATAATGGAGATACTGGGACGCTTAAATTCCCCCAATGTTGATGGGAAAATTATAATGAACTTTTGAATGGGACGCTAAATACCCCGCTGGAAATAGTGATTAATAAATAAGATTATCAAGATATGTGGACAGGAGAAGTCGAGTGACATGTTTAGAAAGTCGAATCAGATTTAAGTAAGACTGTAAAACAGAGAGGGAGCATACATGCCATGTTCGTAATTGTGACCTTGTTAGTGTGTACTTACTCGTTATTAAACTGTTGCCAAATCGTCCAAGCCCAGTAGTTTATTCAATCTCTCAAGGTTAATTTACACCGTTATTAACTTCATGCAGTACTTGAGATGTTGATATGGAAAGGTGTATACAAGACGGGTGGTTGCCAGAATATTCAACAATATAAACCAAAGCAAGAAGAATGAATTCTCACTTCTTCAATAATACAAATAGATCCTAGACAACAACAGAATTCGGGCAATTCCTACATCCCTTAACAGGTGAGGAATAACTGGGGGCGGTCGTCCGATAGCTGAAAAAAAACTGGGAGCTCAGTCCTGTCAAATTACTGGGAGCTGTCGTCCGATAATTTAAATAACTGGTTACGTCCTGTCAAATAATTGGAAGCCGTCCGATAACTGGCAGGTTGGTACTTGGGACATCAAGAAACGAATTTTCTTCATATTACGAATCTGAAATCAACTGAAGCTGGACTACTGCACTGAACTTTTACGCAGGACTTTTGTCATTTGAAAAACTATACGAGTATAAAGTGTTAATAAAAACTATACATTCACTAAACTTCACGGTGGAGGATGACATGTAACGGTTGCTCCTTGTAGAGGTATCAAAAATCGTTGACCTGACCTTGAGGACTGTCAAGATTCAACACTGCGACATCAAATTAATTCGGTTCGACCTTTACAACTCTACATTCAAGATTTTAAATACTGGCAAGGCACGCAAATTTCGATGTTGAACGATAAAGGACAATCTGGCAAATTTTACTCGATGACGTCATCAAAGCCGGAAAACTTGCAAACGAACGTTCGCTAAAATTGGAGTCAACAGGATTTTCGTCCATTTATGAATTCCTGAAGTCGAGGTGTGGCACAAACACACTGATTCCGTATCTGGAGAGGTTCTGAGATACAAAAAAGATAAGTAGAGTTATAAATTGTCTAATGCATGACAGTATTTGACCATTTCGGAGACGTTTGCTAGTCAACATCTAGTTCTACTCGTTATTTCATCTGCATGTCTATTTGTATAAAGTAAATGCTCGCTATTTGTAAATTTTCTTCGGAAATTTTGCAAATGACGATGTCCTGTTAGGTTATGTTTTGTTGGTTGTCCATTCAAAGAAAATAACAGTGGAATTTTAGTCTTTGACTGCATAACAGACATCAGTATTTGTTTAGATTGTTCCGTCAAGTCTACGTTATATTTTTTCATTCAATAATTTACGTAATTGGGTCACGTGTTTTCTATCATTCTTGTATCATTGTGAAATTTGACGATTTGCTGTTTTTGTTCGTGATTCTCTGTCTTGTTTATTTTACAAGTAATTATTCAAATTTGTAATTGCTTGTCAACATGTATTTGTTTCTTTTATTTCCTGTATATTTGTCGAGTAATGTGCTGTAATTCGACATATCACTTTATTATCATCATCATTGACCTGTGCCACTCTTTTTCACTGTGCTCGTCTCTCATTCTTGGTATGTTCATTCCTTCATATGGTATAAATTCAGTCAACAACATAATTTATTGTCATTAATTAATTAATTGAGATTAAGAGGAGATTTGACACTTGGTGATACGAATTAGAACACAATGTCATCATTATCAGAATTTATTGAGATGGGTTTGCGTTTAGGCAAATCTGGATTTGAGTTGGAATCATATGCTGACAAATATTATCATGATTATTTGGAACGTATGGAACGGAAGGAGCAACGAGATTTAAAGAAGCAGGAGCTTGATCAAGCAAGGGAATTGGAAGAGAAGAAATTGATTGAACAAGAAGCAGCTAGAGAGTTGGAAAGGGCAAAAATGGTTCAAAAAGAAAAAGAACAAGAAGCTGCTCAAAAAGAACAAGAAGCCACTCGAAGAGAACAAGACGCATCCAGAGAACTAGAACGGGAGAAAATGGAACTCCGTAAAATGGAACTACTTTAGATGGATCAAGCACACAAAAATGCTATGGAACTTCAGTCATTGAAATTACAGGCTGATAAAGAAAAAAAAATTGAGATTGCAAAGATTAATGCCCAACATACTGGTGCTAATCCACAAGGTTCTCAGGGTAATAATTTTAATTATCCTAAAATTAAATTACCAAATTTTGATGATAAACGGGACTGCATGGACTCGTTTATTATGAGATTTAAAATGAGGGCTATAGATTTGAAGATCCCAAAAGATAGGTGGCCTATTATCTTTTCAGACTACCTCACAGGGGATGCAATGCGTTGTTTCATGTCAATTGATGAAACAAGTCGATCTGATTTCGATATTGTTGCCAATACTTTGATGGCAAAATTTCAGCTCACTGAGGAGGGTTTTCGATCCAGATTTCATTTTGCAGTTCCGTCCAAGAATGCAGATTTTGGAGAGTTCATCTCTTCTATTAAATTGTACTTGGGTCGCTGGATAGATTTATCGGGTATCAATAAATCTTTTGATGAATTATTTGACCTAATGCTCAGGGATAAAGTTTTATCTACCTGTGGCGCAGATTTTGTTAGTTTTTTGCAGGAGAGAAAGCCAAAATCTATCAATGAATGTCAAGAATTGGGGAGAAACTACATGACTGCACATCCAAACAAGGAAATTCGTAAGGTTTCCTTTGATAATGCATTACCTGTATGTGTTTCGTACCACGACGGAGGAGTAGGTGACCACCGTTCTCGCCCAAGGAGTATAGAGGGCAGATATAGGAGTGATTATCGATCTTCCTTTCGAGGACGGTACAATTTTCCTCGTCGTCAGTCACCATCTCACTTCGGTGGGTATAGATATTCTAATTACTCTAACCGAGGTCGTGGACAACACTACGGTAATAGCAGTGATAATATACATCACAGATTTGATAGAAGAACTTCAAGTGAACGATCCAATGGAAATGGTAGGTGTCATTTAAGTGAAGTAAACAATAAGCACGGTAAACAATGCAATCACAAACCTGATCACAAAAATGATTGTAAACTGGCAAAAGGGAAAGCAGACCATGCTAACGTCTGTACCCAACTTTGTTGTCACGATAGTCATGTTGAACAGGCTAATGCATGCATTGTACGCTCAAGTAAAGATAACAATTGCACTGAGTGTAATACACTTTATGAACCAGGTGCTAAAACTAGACTTTTGTGTGGGCATATTTTACCAGCGATGTCTGTCTGCGATTTTATTGGTCGCCTTACATTACACAAAGGTTTTATAGGCGACAGACCAGCCACCATTCTTCGTGACACGGGATGTACGATTGTCGGGATACGGAAATCGTTGCTAGATAAATCATCATTTACAGGAAAGTCACTGAAATGCGTTACTTTTGGAGGTAACGTTGAATGGTTTCCCATGGCAAAGGCGGAGATCGACACACCTTTTTATTCAGGGACTGTACTCGTGTGTGACTTGGAGAACCCTGTAAGTGACGTGATACTAGGTAACATTCCAGGTGTAAAAGACTGTTCACCTGAGGAAATTACAGAGTGGGTCAGCAAACACCCATTGATGGCGAATGCGGTCACTACAAGAGCTCAGAATGAAGCAAGCATTTTGACCGATACATCTCCATCTGTCATGGAGGAGTCGCCACTGAGAAATGCTCAAAACATTTCTCCGATTATCTTCACACAAAAACAAAATGAGGATGAATCTTTAAAGAAATTATTCACTTTGGCTGAAACAAAACAAATTAAGATTACTAAAAGATCATCATATTGGTTTGAGTTTCGCAACAAGGTTTTAATCAGATGTTTTAAAAAGGGAGATGATCATGTAAAGAAACAGATTGTGGTACCAAAAAGTTTTACACCTTTAGTTTTGAATACAGGTCATGACGTACCTATGTCAGGACACTTGGGTCGTAATCGGACTTTGTTTCGAATTACTACAAATTTTTATTGGCCTGGTATCAACACAGATGTAAAAAGATATTGTAGATCTTGTCATACGTGTCAAAAAGTCGCACGCAGGGGTAAGAACCAGACTGCACCCTTGCAAGTCACAGATGTGCCTGTGCGCGCACTTAAGAAACTAGCTATAGACATCATCGGTCCATTGTCTGTAATGTCGGATCGAGGTTTTCAATATATTTTAACGTGCATCGATTTGTGCACTAGATGGCCTGAGGCCATACCGTTAAAAAACATTAGTACCATATCAGTTGCGGAAGCTTTGAACTTGATATTTACAAGGATAGGTTTTCCTGAGGAAATACTGTCGGATAGAGGGACACAATTTAAGTCGGAACTTATGAGCGCGATAGAAAGCTTATATTCCATAAAACATTCATTCACAAGTCCTTATAGACCAAGTGCAAATGGGGTTTGTGAAAGATTTAACGGCTCGCTTAAGTTAATGCTTGGGAAAGTTACTGATGCACACCCTCGGGATTGGGATAAGATTCTCCCATCGGTTCTCTTTGCTTACAGAGAGATCCCTCAGGAGAGTACTGGGTTCTCTCCCTTTGAACTCGTGTATGGCGCGAATCCGAGAGGTCCGTTGTATCTATTGAAGGATCTAATCCTTGGTACTTCTCAGGATGACGCAACTCGCAGTAGTTACGAGTTCGTTGTTGATTTACGACAAAGGTTAGTGGATGCATGTCAGATCGCATCACAGAGTATTCAAACGGCAACTCAAAGATCGAGGTTGCTACATAACCAATCTCGTACCCTAAGATCATTTATCCCAGGGGATGAAGTCTTACTGCTCTTACCTATTAAGGAAAATAAGTTGTTAATTTCATGGCAGGGGCCATACAAAGTAGTGAAAAGGATCACAGATGTTGATTACTCAATTGAGATTAAAGGGAAAATTAAAACGTATCATCTAAATATGTTGAAATTATACACGCCAAGACCAGCTGAATTGGTGGATGTCTTGGATGAGGTTCATCGATCCTCATGCGCTGTTGTTCAGTCTGAAGATACTACATCTGATATTCCCTTGGAATTTACTTTACCTTCTATTTCTGCTCATGAAACGTGACAGGATGTTTCTATTTCTTCATCACTTTCGCATTCTGAACAAACTCAGATCCGTGATGTTTTATGTTCTTTTTTCTGACGTATTTTCAGAACATCCAGGTCATACTGACTTAATATCTCACGAGATTGTGATCAATGATTCTATTCCGATTAAAATCAGACCATATCCTATTCCGATTCACTACAGAGATAAGGTGGATAAAGAAATCTCAGATATGCTGAAAATGGGTATCATCTCACACTCTTCATCTTCATATTCTTCTCCAATGGTATTGGTGAAGAAACCAGATGGATATTTACGCATCTGTATTGATTTTCGAAAACTAAATCAAGTTACAGTCACAGATGCTGAGCCAATTCCAATTTTGGAACATCTTCTTCCAGAGCTGGCTAACGCTACATTCTTTACTAAACTAGATTTGGCAAAAGGATACTGGCAAATTCCGTTGTCTGAAAATTCTAGACATTTACCAGCATTTTCCACACCAAGAGGTTTATTGGAATGGAACTATATGTGTTTCGGGTTGGTGAATGCACCTGCGACATTTGTTCGCATGATGCGCCGTTTGGTTGGCGATAGACCCGATATCATCACATATATAGATGACATTTGTTTATTCCATAACACATGGAAAGAACATATTGTAGGTTTCATTTCTTTGCTAGAACAGCTTAGAACGCATCATTTGACAGTTAGACCTTCGAAAGTAAGATAGGTTTTCATGAAATATCTTTCCTTGGGCATAAAATCGGTAATCATCGGCTTTATCCTTCGGATAGTCTGGTGAATAAAATCCTGAACATTCAGATACCGAAAAATAAGAAAGAGGTCCGTAGTCTGTTAGGGCTCATTGACTATTATCATAAATTTATTCCGGACTTTTCGTCTATCTCTGGTCCTCTTTCAGATTTGACCCGCAAAGGTGCTCCTCTTAAATTATTGTGGTCAAAGACTTGTCAGTTAGCATTGGATAAGATTAAAATACTATTCGCGAATCATCCTATTTTGATTCTGCCAGATATCCATGAACCCTTCTATATTCGCACAGACGCTTCTCAGATGGGAATCGGTGGCAGTTTGATGCAACTTGTCAACGACGTACTCCATCCTTGCTTCTTTGTGAGCCGGAAGTTGTCTGCAGCAGAGAAGAAATATTCGGCGGGAGAAAGAGAGCTCCTTGCTCTTGTCTGGACTATATCAAAACTTTCTCGCTACTTGCTCGGACGAAAATTTTACGTTGAAGTAGATCATCATCCTTTGACGTCAATGAAACCGAAAGCATTTAAGAACTCAAGAATCTACAGATGGTTTCTGCTACTGCAACAGTTTTCTTTTGAAATCAAGCATATACGCGGTGAGGACAATTGGTTAGCTGACTTGTTGTCGCGATTTGCAACTCACCAGGACTGATATATTTCACATGGAACTTTGCATCCAGGTTTATGGTTCCAGTTTGTTTGGAAATCATATGGTGTCTTCTGACTTGCTATTTCGTCTGGATATATGGACTCAAATTTTATTGCAATTTTGGTTATTTAATAATTGCTCTTCATAGTTTTATGTATATATGTCAAATTCCTGATACTTCTCATTAGATTGCGTTTCTGTAAGATGTATCCGTACGGAAGATTACTTAAGGTTATACCCTGCAGGATCTTGCGCGTTTCCTGAAGTAAACGCTCGGGAGCGTGAGGGGTAATGTGGAGGCTGCTTCATGGTGCGATTTTTATCAGGGCAACTTATTATTAGTTCCAGGTTTTGTCACACCATGTTGTACCTCAACTGAACGCAAGAAATATATGAAAGCGGTCGCGGTGAGATGAGTATCTAGGTATGATGTAGTCAGATGGATGTGACGTCAGAGCGTCAAGATGTGTGTCAAAAAAAAATGGCTTATGTATCAGCCAGTATATTTGTGTATTCAACGAATAGTTCTGAGGATAAAAGGGTAAGCTATAGGCTTAAATGAAAGGCATGAGAAAATGCCATGATTATGATTAAATTTGATACGGGACTATAACTCCCAAGATATAGAAGTGCGTTGAACTAGAATTATATGAACAGTGTTATACCGGGAGGTCTCATTCCCCGAAGTTTCTGGGAGGGGAAATTATGATGTATGAATATTAAAGATACCGGGATGCTCAAATTCCCCGATGTTGTTGGAAATATAATTGAACAGTTGTTATTCCGGGAGGTATCATTCCCCGAAGATATAGGAATATAATTAGTAGAATTGTTATACCGGGAAGCGACATACCCGAAGCTTATGGATTGATGTGGATTTGATTGGAGGATAATGGAGATACTGGGACGCTTAAATTCCCCCAATGTTGATGGGAAAATTATAATGAACTTTTGAATGGGACGCTAAATACCCCGCTGGAAATAGTGATTAATAAATAAGATTATCAAGATATGTGGACAGGAGAAGTCGAGTGACATGTTTAGAAAGTCGAATCAGATTTAAGTAAGACTGTAAAACAGAGAGGGAGCATACATGCCATGTTCGTAATTGTGACCTTGTTAGTGTGTACTTACTCGTTATTAAACTGTTGCCAAATCGTCCAAGCCCAGTAGTTTATTCAATCTCTCAAGGTTAATTTACACCGTTATTGACTTCATGCAGTACTTGAGATGTTGATATGGAAAGGTGTATACAAGACGGGTGGTTGCCAGAATATTCAACAATATAAACCAAAGCAAGAAGAATGAATTCTCACTTCTTCAATAATACAAATAAACTCTAGACAACCAAAGAATTCGGGCAATTCCTACATCCCTTAACAACATGGTTTAAGGGGTATAATCGGGAGAATTGAAACGTACGTTCAAGATAGTGGATGATATCCCCTGGTTCATGCTTCAGAGATACTGAAGTGATGCTATAAGTCAGGGGTCGGCAAACTACGGCACGCGTGCCAAGCGTGGCACGTGGAACGATTTTCAATGGCACGCTGAGTGAATTAAAATACTGTACAGTAGATGATCTCTTTTTAAAAAAAATGAATTTTCAATTAAATAGAAGCATATAATTCTTTTAAAGCTTTTACCTGTTTTTACAACCCTTCAAAACGAAAGTTTTTAGACATTGGAGGTAAGAATGTGCGATCTGATGCAAACTAAAGGCCCGATCATACTATACTGCACGTAAGTCTTCGTTTTTATGGACCGTTTCCGAGAACAAACATTCTTCAACGAATTTCAAGGGGAGTGGTTATACTTTGCGGCGCTCGCTAGTATGGCGTCTATCTGCTACCGTAATTTGCAGGATGAGATTCTTGAAAAGAATCCCAAGCGAATTTTGACGGGAAGCGGAGACGTAATATCATAATTACGCAATAGTGTCTGGCTAGCGCCTGGACGAGCGTATTTATTCCGTTTTCGCTCGCAGTTTTTGACTCCCAGTGTGAGTTTGGAGCAACAATGACTGACCTCGACGAAGTTATATTTCCGTCCTATCCTTCCCCTCTCTCCCGACCAGCACCACCTCTACAGTTCTCTCGGCTGTCGCATACTCATGCTCGTACAGTCCGTTGACCGCAGCACAAAAGCTGGTGTTGTTATTAAGTAATACGGTGCCGTTAAAATGACTCAAAAAAGACAAAAACTTGATATACGCTCGTTTCAAGACTTTTGGACAAACGAATATGGATTCATACAACAAAAGGATCGTGCTGTTTGTGCTTTATGTTATGAAAGTGTCGTGTGCCGTACGTCAAGTGTACAAAGACACTATCAAACCAAACATCAGTCCATGTTTAAAAACTCTGAGGAGAAAAGTGAAGCTACAAAAAACAAAGTAGTATTTTTAGTCAAGTAATTGGAACCAAAAATAAAGCTACCGAATGTAGTTACAAAATTGCACAGTGTGTGGCTTCGAAGGGCAAACATTTCACAGATGGAAAATACATCAAGGAAACTATTTTGAGCAGTGCTGAAATTTTGTTTAGTAATTTACCAAAGAAAGAAACAATACTGTCTCGGATTCGAGAAATACCGGGTTCTGCGAGATCAATCGAGAGGCGCATAACTGATATGGCCGAAAATGTAACGGTAAAACAAACAACCGGGTTAAAACAAGCTGTTGTATTTAGTGTCGCTCTTGGCGAAAGTGTCGATGTGAATGACGTGGCGCGCCTAGATATAGTTGCGCGATATTGTGACAACGACCGTATTTATGAAGAACTGTGCTGCTTGATACCTTTTGATGGTACAGCCAAGGGAGAGGACATTATAACTGCATTTGTAAGCTATTTCGAAAATCAGAACATTAACATGAATAAAATATTCTGTGTTACTACTGATGCCGCCCCTGCATTTGTCGGAAAGAACAAAGGATTTGTTAAACTTCTTCAGGATCGTATTGAACGTCAAGTATTGAGCTTCCATTGCAATATACACCAGGAGAGTTTGTGTGCGAAGATTTCGTCACTATCCTTGAACTCTGTAATGGAAACTGTTGTCAAGATAGTTAACTTCATAGTTTCTCGCTCTTCATTGACCTCCAGGCAATTCAAGTCTCTTCTACAAGAAGTTGAGAGCGCATATGCGGACCTCCCGCTGTACAGCAATGTTCGTTGGCTTAGTCGAGGTAATGTTTTTAACAGATTTGTATCATGTCTAGAAGCAATCAAGGTGTTTCTTGATGAAAAAGAACATTTCCCGGAATTGAATGACGAGGACTGGCTGTGCAAGCTGATGTTTCTGGCTGACATAACTACAAATCTGAATGAATTAAACTTGCGTTTACAAGGGCAGGGTCAAACAGTACTTTATCTTTTTGAGCACTGGAAAGGATTTGCGTCAAAATTAGACATATTTTGCAGAGATATTACCACTAACACATACAAGTACTTTCCAAACGTAAAGGCTCATTCAAATCGATTTACTGTCAACAGAGATGAGCTTCAGAAGTACGTTGAAGCGCTCAATGGAGAGTTTGCTAAACGAGGTCAAGACTTCAAAATTCATGGGCCCATGTTTTCTTACCTCATCAAGCCCAACTTAATTGATCATACTAACATCCCATTTGACCTATCTCTTTTCGAGTGGATGGATGCTGACAATTTTGAAATGCAACACATCGAATTCAAGGCATCAGAGTTATGGACGATAAAATTTGTAGAATTGCGAAAAACTCTTGAAGGAAGCTGCTTGGAAAAGTCAGCTGCCATCCTCAACTGCTGGACATCCCTGCCTGAAGCGTTCACCTGTTTGAAGAAAGTTGCATTTGCTCTACTTTCGGCTTTTGGGTCAACTTATACATGTGAACAAATTTTCTCACACATGAAAGCTGTTTTAAGTCCACAGAGAAGTCGCCTAACACCTGTGCATTCAGAAGCCTGTGTGAAGCTGAAATTGACAAAATACACACCTGATATTGAACAATTAACCAAGGAGAAGCAAGGACACGGGTCCCATTAATTGATTAATGACTCAGATCAATAATAATTAATGATTACTCATATTAAAATTTTAATAACGTGTTTTATGTTTGGTTTATTTAATTGTTTTGTTCTTCAAACTATTGGACTTTCTGTCTTAACAAAATATACATATGGCAATTTTATTATAAAATTTCAAACTAATGTGTTCAGAACTTAAATTTTGCAAAACATAATATTTGTATTGATATTTGTTCCTATTTATATTAAAATATTGAATAATCTACAAAGAATAGAATAGTTTTTTAATGTATCGGAAACATGTTAATACAAGATCATTTTAAAATTGTTTCAATAATTGTTGTATATAAAAATATGGTGGACTTAGGTTGGCACGCTGAGTGACTTTGCAACATTACTTTGGCACGACACTACTAAAAGTTTGCCGACCCCTGCTATAAGTTATAGTTCAAAGATCGCACAAGCAATAGTATATATATATTTTTTAATATTGAAAATTAGATTAGTACATTTTTCTGATATTTTAGGAACCCATAAATCTGAATATGTTAAAATTAGTTGTCAGAATGTTTTCTAAAATGGTAATTTTGACTTCAAATGAGGTATTGTCCTTTTTAATTGATCTTTCCTATGAAGAAAACTATTAATTTCTTAGAACCTTGATTTGTATTAGACATTTGTCTTATAACATGCTTGTTGATTCATCAGTAAGCATGAGATTTGACAAACAGAACTCTGCATTGCATTCTGAAATTTTCACCAGAACAGATTTCTGGCATCTTATCAAAGTGATGATTCACTGGAAACAATACGAAGTCTGAAAATGTGTTACTAATTGTAGGCAGTAAATTTAGCTTGGGGTATACTAGCTGACAACAAATATATTATGAGAAGAATAGTTTTAAATTGATGCCCTTCCCATTCCAAACTGGTGCTCATAATTCAAACAATTAAAAAGTTTTAGTGAACTGACAAACAAACAGACAAACAATATTGTTTCAATAATTAACAAAACAAAAAACAAAAAAAGACAACGAAATATAACTACACGAAGCTGTTCGAGTGCTTAATGGCTGCTTGCATAGATATAAAAGAAAAATGGCTGATCAAATAAAACAGGGTATACTCTATTAATACGTTGCCTACCATCTCATTTTGAATAAAATTATATCTTATAAAGTTTTGTGAAATTTACTTGAACAGCATAGAAAACGAAACAAAAGACAAATGTACCATTATTAATAGTATATTAGACGCACAACTTTTATGTAACTTTTTTGTGTGACTATCATTAAAGAATTGGTTTCATTACATTTGAGCCGCGCTGGTGTAGTGGTTACCAAACTGCGCTGGCGACCGGGTAACCCTGGATCAAACCCGGGCAAGGACATTTGAAGATTTTTCGTCGACCGGGATTTTGACTTGATTAACTCGAGCCCTGGCGAGAACATTTGAAAGAGTGTCGTCGACCAGGGACTGGCGGCTCCTGAGCCGACCCAGCTCTAATGGGTACTTCCGAAATCGGCGAGTATCTGCCTGAATGGCGAGGGGCACCTGTCTTTGTACAAGAAAAAAGGGATACTCGCGTAAAATCAGTCTCATGTTAGACATATTAACCTGAGATTTCGCCTCGAGTAATAGCGGGCATACGCAAAAAAAAAAAATAATAATAATAAATTGACGACTTTCATTTTGTTCGGGTAATTGCTCACTCCTAACCCCTGCTCGCCTGTACACAAATATGTATGTGTGATTTACCATTTGTTATCCAGTGCGTCTATTTATGAAGAACAAGGGAAAGGAAGGAGAGGTTTTTATATAATTATATATGGAGAAGCCAGCCATTACAGAAGCTGAAGAGAAGTTGGATAGGAAACATAAGAGATACACAATTCTTACACTACGAAGCTTCTGGTAGGCAGCAATGCTTGAAAAAACGTCTCTCGCATAGTTTAGATTGCTTCACGTTAGCACATCAACATATCATACATTGCACTTGCAATCATGTTTGATGCAAATCGCTGTTTTCTCAAAGCAGACTACGATTATTGGAGAATATACCCACACCGTAAGGTCTTTTATGTTTGGATATACGCCCTAATATTTAAAAAAACGGACACTGTGTCTAGATTGAACGGAGCGCGCATCGCCAAGGCGAGGCACATTTTTTTTTTAATTGACGCAACTCCTTGGAATCTTTCTTCTTTCTTTGATCCTTAGCCGCCGACCATCAAAGCAGTCAGTGGCCATCACGCCTAGTGGCGTCTTGTAGGGCAACAACAAATTGATTCCACTTTGCTCGGTCGGTGGCCATCCTTCGTACAGTGCCCCAGCTCTGGTTCATTATTTGCATCTCAGCCTCCACAGTCCTCCGCCAAGTTGTTTTTGGTCGGCCTCAGGGGTCCAAAGCATAGATGTTCTTGTGATGGCATCGGGATCTCTTCTGAGGACATGGCCAACCCAGCTCCAGCGTCTGCCAGCTATGATGGTGTGCATGTCCTCTTGCTTGCTCCGAGTAAGCAGATCTTGGTTGGTGATGGTATTCGGCCAAAAGATTCGGTGAATTTTTCTTAGGCATGTTCTGTGAAAAGAGGACAATTTCGACATTTCCTTCTCTGTAACTCTCCAGCTTTCCGCACCATAGAGAAGCACAGAAAGCCCACAGCTCTGATACAATCTTAATTTTGTGCTTGTGCTGTATTGAGAGGACTTCCAGATGTTGTTTAGGCTAAAAAAGGCTGTTCTTGCTTTGTTCATTCTGTTGTTGATGTCTTTGCTTGCCCCGCCGTCTGGTGTTACTATGCATCCTAGGTATGTGAAGGTGTCTGTCTGTACCAGTTGCTGATTCCTTACTGATATGGGCTCAGGGTTGCTCACATTGAGCGTCATGACCTCTGACTTCCTTAAATTGATGTTCAAGCCCACCTGCTGGCTATACTTATTAAGTCTATTCGTTTTTTCCTGCATGTGTTGATGTGAATGTGTTAGTAGTGCAATGTCATCTGCATATTCCAGATCTTCCAATGTAGAAAATGTAGTCCATCTTATTCCTCTTGGACTGCTCTCTGTTGTCTGGCGCATCACCCAGTCTATGACTGTTAAAAATAGAGTGGTTGATAAGGGGCATCCCTGTCGTACTCCTGTCTTCACCTCAAAGGTTAGGTTGCTCTGCCCAACATTACACGTAACGTTGGCATAGAGGCTTTTTATAATTGACACTATGCAGCTTGGAATTCCATAAGCCCTCAGTATTTTCCATAAACTGTCCCTATGTATACTGTCAAAAGCCTTTTCAAAATCAACGAAATTAATGTACATCTGTCTTTGCCATTCTGAGCACTGCTCTATAATGTTCCTGAGAGTAAATATATGGTCTACACATCTTCTGTTCTTTCTAAATCCTGCTTGTTCTTTCCTCAGTTTGTGGTCTACTGCTTTTGAAATTCTCTGTATAATTATCCTGCCTAGTATTTTGCTGGGAACTGAGAGAAGAGTGATTCCTCTCCAATTATTGCAGTCTGCAAGATCTCCCTTCTTGTGCAATTTGACAATTATTCCTTTGTTCCACTCTGTTGGTGTTGTCCCTGTTTTCCAGACTTGTGCAAATAGTGGTTCTAATAGTTCTGCTGCTAGCTCAGGGTCTGTCTTAAATAGCTCTGCATTTAAGTTATCATGGCCAGGAGCTTTTCCATTCTTTAACCTTTGATTGCTGTGATGATTTCTTCTTTTCGTGAAATGTCTGTATTAACATCTAGATCGTTTTCAGCCTCAGGGACATTCAATTGTGTCTCTGGTGGTTCCTTGTTCAGAGTTTCTCTGAAATGCTTTGCCCATCCTGTTTCCTGTCCCTCTGCTGTCGTGATGAGATTTCCTTGCTTATCTCTTACTAATGTAATATTGTTTGCACCTCGTTTTCTGTGGTAAAGTGGGATGATATAAATATTTATAGGGGACTTAGTGTACTGACTGAAATCAGCTGTGAAGGTATCTGTATCTAATAAGTGTGGTGTATTACAGATGACCTTACTTGCTACCACATTTAGACCTCAGTCAGACCTATTCTGGAATATTGTGATGACTACGTTGAATGTCTAGGGTTATGATAATGATGAAGTGTATGTTCACAACAACCAACTGACAGATAAACAATTTAATTTAATCCACAATACTTTACAACACTGTGACACTCACATACATAGAACACTCTATAAGACTATCTTAAATGAGTCAAGTGTTAAAGTTTAAAAATATATGTATTAATTCCTTCAAATATTAGATATCCTGATTCAACTACAAAGTGAACCAGGAATCACAATAAAATGTAATCACAAGTTATATGTACACAATTTATAGATCGAATCTTTGTTTTGACATATATTATTATTGCAATATGTGTGTAAGTTGTGCTGTAGTACTATGAGGTAATACTGGCTTTTCAAGCTAAGTTGTTGTTTGTCACAATGACTTCAAGTGTTTGTTTCTGGTGGAAATAATATTGGGAAGGTTCACAGTTTCTTTTTATTGGAAACAAATAAATGTCCCTCTAGATTTAAGGTAAAGTCACTGTTAGAGGGGTATACACAAGATTGAGCTGCTCTGGCCACGAAACCTTAACTTCTGTGGGGGCAGCAGGAAACAGTCTCCACTGCTCGCTTGCTTCACCGTGTTCTTGAGACACACACAGGTCGATATATTGACCAAGGAGTCTGCTACCAGCCTCTGAATTCAGCAAAACTCAGACCAGGTGCTGCTTTAATATGTTAGTACCACTGTCCCACAATTCATGGAAATAATAAACAAAATACGTTGACTGGCAATGAGTTATGGCACAATTCCGATCTGCCTTTGTCCCAGGCTTTCATAAGAAAAATATGAGCTGGATCTCAACGCACTTGCTTCTCAGTAAGTTTATTTTAAAAATGTGGCCCTGAACTGACGCTCCAAATTGACTATATCAAATGGTCTAACCAATAAGACCATGTTTACAAAAGTATTTGAAAAAAAGTACCCTTCCTACCGTTTCCCGTAACAACCAAAAATGGTATCTGCAATCGACTAATCATGTTTAGGCTTACATATTCTTCTAGCCAATAAATTCGGATTTAACTTGTTGGCCTATTTCCCGTAAAATAGTGGTTTCAAAACATGCCACTGAGCAATTATGATTTGGTGCTGTCAGACAACCTCACTATTTTATTTTGGCTATAATTTGTTAATTCCTAGACTATTTGCGTAACACTTAACATATTCTTTGTCGGCAAGTCCTAAGGAACCCAAATATATAAATTTAATGGGGCTAAGGGGCTGCGTTCAAAATATGTATTTTCTTCTACCACCCGTTCACTCCTATACGATGGGGTGTCTTCTGTACTGTCAGGATTTCAGACGAAAAACAGTATTGGGTCATGTTTCCTAATAAGCATTAACCATGTTTTGTAAAACCTAACCTCGTATTGGTAGTGTTTTTTGTCCCTGTTTATTTGAAAAAAAGTTAGTGCTTCATGCCTTACGCGTGGGATTGGCGTTACTATTAATCGCGAGACTGTGGTAGTATTGCATGCGTTCCTCCGTTCAGCCCCCTCTCTCTCTCTCTCTCTCTCTCTCTCTCTCTCTCTCTCTCTCTAAGTCCATCTGTCTTTTCATTACGCAGTGTATAAAATGAAATTAATGGAATATTAATCTAGGTCATTACGCAGTGTGTCTATCTCAAGGTTTTCTAAGAAATACAGTACACGTTTTATTGTTTTGTTGAAACGCGTGTAGTTGATGTACTAGGCTTTACTAGTAAACGTGAAAGCGTTACAATTTTGCAGACGGAGCATAAAAAAGGGATTTTTATTGTTCAGCCATTACGGAGGTAAACACGCTGGCGCATGCCATTGAGAAAGCACTGGTCTTCCACCATTCTTCTTTCCTTTTATTGAATTAATTCGTTAGGCTTTACATTTACTTTTTAATTTAGATATGTGGATTTAGAATGTTTCACGACAAATTCTCCCCACTTAAAACAGACGTTATATGTCAGTCTATAATTCTATATACACATAGAGAAATTTATTATTATTCCTGGGGCTTACGGTGATTTTCATCACACGGATGGCGGCTTAGAAAATCCGCTCCCAGGTTGGTTTTTCCAGAAATATACTCTATGCTGAATTGGAATGGCTGCAAAAGTAAGGACCATCTGAGTAACCTTGAATTTTCATGCTTAGCCTGCGCTAGAAACGTCAAGGGTTTGTGATCCGTTTGCAACTTGAATTCCTTCCCATACAGATAAATATTGAATTTCTTGATCGCCCATATTACTGCAAGACATTCTTTTTCGCTAGTTGAGTAATTTGTTTCAGCTTTATTCAACTTTCTACTAGCATATGCCACTGGGGTTAATTCCCCATTCAGTGCATCGGATTTCTGTAACAGGGTCGCGCCCAACCCGATATTACTGGCATCCGTTCTCACAATGAATTCCTGACTTAAGTCAGGTAATTTCAAAATAGGTTTGCTTGTGAGCTTTTCCTTCAATTCCTGGTAGGCCAATTCACATTGTGCTGTCCATGTAATTCGATCTGGATTTCCTTTACGTGTCAAATCAGTTAACGGTGCACATATGGAATTAAAGTTTTTGATATACTTTTGGTAGAAACCACATAATGAGACAAAGGATCTCACGTCTTTCTTGGTTTGTGGTCTCGGGGCTTTCTTTAGTTTCTCTAAATTCTTGGGGTCAGGGGTCATGTTTCCCTGATGGACTGTGTGTCCCAAGAATTCTAATTCTTTACATCCAACGCAACATTTGGTTGGTCGGGCTGTTAAATTCGCTTCTCTAAGTCGATTAAACAGCATGTTCAGAGAGTCAATGTGTTCCTCAAATGTTTCTGTTGCTATAAGGATATCATCCATGAAATTTGTGATGCATGGATTATTCAGGGGATCCAACAATTTTCTCATCATTCTAGAGAAGACACTAGGCGCATTCTTCAATCCAAATGGCAATCTGTTAAACTCATAGTGTCCCTCTGAGGTACTAAAAGCTAGGTACGGTCTAACCTCAGGCTTTACTGGAATCTGATAGTATCCTTTGCTCAGATTCACTTTTGAGAAATATTTAGCTTTATTTAGCCTGGCTAACAACTGATTTGTATCCGGCAATGGATCCACCTGACCTTCTGTGATAGCATTCAGTCTCCTGTAATCTATACAGAGTCTATGTTCTCCAGAGGGTTTCCTTAAGAGTACCACACTGGAACTATACGAAGATTCACTGTGTGAAATGATTCCTTCCTTCAACAAATAGTCTATCTCTTCCTTCAAGGCTTTCTCCTTAGCAATAGGAATCGAATAGGCTTTCATACAGACAGGTGTGGGGTCTATCAGCTTCATATCATATTCCAATAAGTTTGTATGCCCCGGTCGGTCTGTTAACACCTCTGTATGATCATCTAGAACCTGTTGCACTCTCTCCTTCTGATTTTTCGTTAAATGTGTACTGATTTTCACCTGTGCCGCTGTCTCACAGGGATGTAATGGATATTCAAATGATGAAAGTGGTTCCTTTTTCATCTCCATAGCAATGGACAAGGTCAACAAGTGTGTCTCTTCCTGATTTTCTCTTTCCAAATATTTCTTCAGGAGATTCACATGATAGATTTTTTCTTTCCCCTTCTTATCTATCTTATAATTGGTTCTAGACACCTTCTCTAGAACTGTATATGGACCTTGCCATCCAATTTGTAACTTATTCTGACTACCGGGTAGAAGAAGCAGTACCTTCTCTCCCACAGCCAAATCTCTGTCTTTAGCTTTCCTGTTGTAATAGGCAGCATGTTTTTTTCCTGGCTTGTCTCAAATTTTCATTGGCAAGTTTCCAGCCAGTTTTTAAACGAGTGGTCAGCTCATTCACATATTGGTATGAGGATGTAATATTTTCCTCTGCCTTTTCATCAGTCCACGTTCTTAACAGAGTTACATATGGACTTTTAAATTCGGAAACTTATTTTTCCTGGCACATGTCAGGTCCTTTGCACTCGAAGCTCTGTTGTGATGACTTTTCTTCCCCGAATCATCATGCACAAATCGACCGCTACCAATTTTTCTCTTGGGGCTTTCTCCCCACTTAGAATTCTTGATGAGAGATTTCCTCTCTACATCTTCTTCCTCCAGTTTACATAAGTCCGATTGAGGGATTTTCGGCTTATTCTGGGGTAAGACATCTTTTTGCACTCGCCGCATAGTGGCCATTGTAAAACAGTTAATTGAAGCTTGTCCGTGAAAAGGGGCTTCCCATTCCACTTGGTCCACTTTATTTTTCTTTTTATTATCAGGCCTAATTTTGCCCCGTGGCGTGTCCAGGTCCTGATCCATGTTCCCACTTGTGGGTGTTCCCTCATGTGCTATGCCACACCTTTCTACAAAATTCTCAATGTCCCATCTTGCTTTGGGCCAATAATAATTGTGAGCCACCTTTTGAATGATGGTACCTATCTTCTCATGGTCCCCATCTGGTTTCACATGTAGGCTCCTTATTACGTCTGTCCTATACCTTTTAGGAAGTACCAGCTGTCCCTGACCTTTGGATCTAGTTCCAGTCTTCCGGTATATCAGTTTGTTCTTCATGTAGAAGTCTCCTTTTCCTGAAGTTGTGTGACAATTGGACAATTTCCTAAAACAAGGCTTGAGGGTCTTATCCCCAGCCTGCGCCTTCCTCAACTCTTCTGGAGTGGTATTTAACATAATATCCTCCTCCTTTCTTGAGGTCGACCTGACCTGAAGGGTGGCCATAACTATAGGGTTCCTTCTACAACGGTCAGTATCATGATTGTCCATCCGACAATTCTTACACCACCTCCTTTTTTGGTTGAAAGATTTTCTTTCATCAAATTTCCTTTCATCGAATTGTGGGGTTTTATTTTTATTGTCATACCGTGGCCTATCAAACTGGTGCTTACCTTTGTTCTGATCTCTAGGATCAAATTTATTAAAGTTCTGTGGTGCCCTAAAATTATCTACCTGTTTCTTTTTATTACCTGATACCTCTGCCTGAGCTGTTTGATACCTTTCAGCTACATTCAATAACTCACCCAGTCTCTCTGCACCTTGTTCCATGAGAAACTTTCTCAGGTCTGGAGCCATGGACTCTCTTAATTGTTCTATAAGGATCATTTCCTTAAGATCTTGGGTTTTCCCCAGAGAAGTCCATTTCTCCAAGTATGTCTCTAACCGTGCAGAGAACTGGTGATAGGTTTCACCTGACAGTAGTTTAGCATTCCTAAATTTTTTCCTATAAAATTCACCATTCTTTTCATATCTTAACAAAAGAGCCTGCTTTAGCATGTCATAATTTTCTTGATCATCTCTGCTCATTTTGGCAAAAACTTCATAAGCTGCACCACGAAGCCCTTGTGATAACTTTAAGCTCCACCTTTCTCTCTCTAACCCATACGTGGTAGCTAATAGTTCATATCTATTTAGATAGCTCTCGATATCATCTTCTTTCTCAACAAAATGATCTAAATGAAAATTCATAGCTGAGGTTGAGGCTCCCTGACTAGCAGTGGCATCAGAGGCAAAGGGACTGGCACCATTTTCAGGAGCATGGCCTTGAAATTCCAAATCCCTTAGTCGTAACTCGTGCTCTCTTTGTAATCTCTTCTCTTCCTTTTCTGCTTCCCTTTCAGCAGACTGTCTCCTTTCTTCTGCTTCTCTTTCTGCAGCCAATCTCTTTTCTTCTGCTTCTCTTTCTGCAGCCAATCTCTTTTCTTCTGCTTCTCTTTCTGCAGCCAATCTCTTTTCTTCTCTTTCTGCCTTTTGTTCTTCTAATTGGAGCCTTTTAATCTCCCTATCTGCCTCCAATGCTTTAGCCTCTTTGTCAGCCTCAATCTGCAACCTCTTAATTTCTTTTTCCGCCTCTAACTTTCTTTCAGCTTCAAATTTTCTTTCTTCACGTTCAATATATTTGTCACATTCAGTAGTGACATAAGCAATCATAACTTGCCCGTCCATTCCTAACTCTTTCGCAGCCTGCACAGCAGCAGATCGAAATTTTGCTAGGTCCGCCATTTTCTACCAGGCAAATGTATACACTATTTAACCAAACAATTTTATCTATAAATAATTATCTAAGGACAAACACAGGCACTGAGAGCTCAACCTTATTTTTCCACCCAAGAATACCTTTTTAATTTTTATAATTTCCCGCAGTGAATTACTCCCAATATATATGCTAGGGGAAGGTTCAAAATCCCGGGAGCGAGACCCCAATATATGTGGTAAAGTAGGATGATATAAAAATTTATAGGGGACTTAGTGTACTGACTGAGATCAGCTGTGAAGGTATCTGTATCTAATAAGTGTGGTGTATTACAGATGACCTTACTTGCTACCACATTTAGACCTCAGTCAGACCTATTCTGGAATATTGTGATGACTACGTTGAATGTCTAGGGTTATGATAATGATGAAGTGTATGTTCACAACAACCAACTGACAGATAAACAATTTAATTTAATCCACAATACTTTACAACACTGTGACACTCACATACATAGAACACTCTATAAGACTATCTTAAATGAGTCAAGTGTTAAAGTTTAAAAATATATGTATTAATTCCTTCAAATATTAGATATCCTGATTCAACTACAAAGTGAACCAGGAATCACAATAAAATGTAATCACAAGTTATATGTACACAATTTATAGATCGAATCTTTGTATTGACATATATTATTATTGCAATATGTGTGTAAGTTGTGCTGTAGTACTATGAGGTAATACTGGCTTTTCAAGCTAAGTTGTTGTTTGTCATAATGACTTCAAGTGTTTGTTTCTGGTGGAAATAATATTGGGAAGGTTCACAGTTTCTTTTTATTGGAAACAAATAAATGTCCCTCTAGATTTAAGGTAAAGTCACTGTTAGAGGGGTATACACAAGATTGAGCTGCTCTGGCCACGAAACCTTAACTTCTGTGGGGGCAGCAGGAAACAGTCTCCACTGCTCGCTTGCTTCACCGTGTTCTTGAGACACACACAGGTCGATATATTGACCAAGGAGTCTGCTACCAGCCTCTGAATTCAGCAAAACTCAGACCAGGTGCTGCTTTAATATGTTAGTACCACTGTCCCACAATTCATGGAAATAATAAACAAAATACGTTGACTGGCAATGAGTTATGGCACAATTCCGATCTGCCTTTGTCTCAGGCTTTCATAAGAAAAATATGAGCTGGATCTCAACGCACTTGCTTCTCAGTAAGTTTATTTTAAAAATGTGGCCCTGAACTGACGCTCCAAATTGACTATATCAAATGGTCTAACCAATAAGACCATGTTTACAAAAGTATTTGAAAAAAAGCACCCTTCCTACCGTTTCCCGTAACAACCAAAAATAGTATCTGCAATCGACTAATCATGTTTAGGCTTACATATTCTTCTAGCCAATAAATTCGGATTTAACTTGTTGGCCTATTTCCCGTAAAATAGTGGTTTCAAAACATGCCACTGAGCAATTATGATTTGGTGCTGTCAGACAACCTCACTATTTTATTTTGGCTATAATTTGTTAATTCCTAGACTATTTGCGTAACACTTAACATATTCTTTGTCAGCAAGTCCTAAGGAACCCAAATATATAAATTTAATGGGGCTAAGGGGCTGCGTTCAAAATATGTATTTTCTTCTACCACCCGTTCACTCCTATACGATGGGGTGTCTTCTGTACTGTCAGGATTTCAGACGAAAAACAGTATTGGGTCATGTTTCCTAATAAGCATTAACCATGTTTTTTAAAACCTAACCTCGTATTGGTAGTGTTTTTTGTCCCTGTTTATTTGAAAAAAAGTTAGTGCTTCATGCCTTACGCGTGGGATTGGCGTTACTATTAATCGCGAGACTGTGGTAGTATTGCATGCGTTCCTCCGTTCAGCCCTCTCTTTCTCTCTCTAAGTCCATCTGTCTTCATTACGTAGTGTATAAAATGAAATTAGTGGAATATTAATCTAGGTCATTACGCAGTGTGTCTATCTCAAGGTTTTCTAAGAAATACAGTACACGTTTTATTGTTTTGTTGAAACGCGTGTAGTTGATGTACTAGGCTTTACTAGTAAACGTGAAAGCGTTACAATTTTGCAGACGGAGCATAAAAAAGGGGTTTTTATTGTTCAGCCATTACGGAGGTATACACGCTGGCGCATGCCATTGAGAAAGCACTGGTCTTCCACCATTCTTCTTTCCTTTTATTGAATTAATTCGTTAGGCTTTACATTTACTTTTTAATTTAGATATGTGGATTTAGAATGTTTCACGACATTTTCCACTGATGATTTTAGTTATTTTGTATACTGTGCTTTGTTCATTTCTCAGTGCTACCTCTTCTGCCTGTCTTGCAAGATCGTCTAGGAAATTCCTTTTGTTGGCTCGGGTTTGGCGTTTAACTTCCTTGTCTAGCTGACTGTACTGTTCGCTATATAGTTGCTTTAACCTTGGGGACTTCGCTTCTGTTTTCTTTCTTTACATTTCCTTTCTCATCGTTATGGTGTTTAATGTTTCTGGTGTTATCCAGTCTTGCTTCTTCCTTTCCTGGAATCCCAAGCATGATTTGCTGCTTTCTTTATATATTGTTGAAATGGTGTTGAATTTCTGGTCTATATCATCAATGTCTTTTCCTGACTTTTGGCAAATTGATATCGCTTCTTTATATCAGCCACGAAAGCTTTTCTGGTAAGGGGGTCCTTCAGTCTGCTGATGTCAAACCTTTTCTGTGTAGTTACAGTTGGTCTAGCCGTTCTGAGTTTTACTTTCAGTTTTGCTTCTACTAAATGGTGATCACTTCCCACATCTGCACCTCTTCTACCCGAAGTCACTAGCTATAGCTGATACAAGAGACATCACATAGACAGAGCACGTACCATGCACTTTTGCTAGTCTGCCAACATCCCCCCTTACATTACCTATGCAATCGTCACAAAATCAGGTTTCAGTAATATTGTCTGAGGTGGAGAAACTAAAAGCAGAGCTGAACAGCCTCAAAAACGCTTACGAACAGCTCCATGCTGACCATATGTCCCTCAAAAATAGCTGTGAGAGGGACGAAACTCGACAACAGAAAAAAAGCACACAACAGAAGAATAAATACAGACTGTGTAACACAAACACAAGCTCAGAGGGAAATTCCAATAGTAGTGAAGTACAACATACGACACAAGCTGAACTGAGCCATAAAGAAGACCATGACCTGTGCACTCTGGAATTCCCTGCAGACGTGAGCAGAATCCCTGTCCAGATTTCTAATCGGCAGCCCCCACTGCCAATAGCCAGTTCACATCACAGCAAGAAACTTACACACAATCCCAGCATAGTTCAAACACAAGAAACAGCACGCACTGCCACTGGCACACACACACACACGTCTTTCAAATAGAAGGAAACACTTCATCTTTGGTGACCAAAATGTGAAGGACCTTCAAAAGTTTAAATTAGTAACAGCAGATACAGACACGGTCACTGTTCGCTACAAAAATTGGGCATCTGCGCAGGACCTACTGACTCTCCTTAAAAGATATGAAACTGATCTTAATGTAGCCAGGGTCACTGTGCACAGTGGTCTGTCGGACGCGCTAAAACATAACGAAACTGCACAAGCAGAGCTAAATCAAATCACACCTAACTTCCAGTTCCTGTTCCCAAATTCAAAGGTATGTTTTTTTAGCTATTGTGGCAGTGTATGTGTAGTGGTAGTGGAGGTAGGAAACTTTGATGGCCGTTAGTTAATCTGAGCTTTTATAAACCAACAACAGGTTCTTGATAGTGGTAGTAGGTAGAGGAAACTTTGATGGCCGTTAGTTAATCTAAGCTTTTACAAACCAGCAACAGGTTCTCACATCACAGGATTGATTTAAATCAGTAACGATTATACGTTTCAAGATGTTTATTTCAGTATGGGATATCTTGTGAAGTAATATGAATGGGAACATCGACTGGTACTCAAAATACATTCAGTCAGACTCAAAAGATAGCCTTGTTCTCCAAGTCTTGGACGGATGTTATTCTTTTCTTAATCGTTGACCGGAAACTAACTAATGATTGGTCTTTTGGTCAACAGTCAGTTAATTAAATCTCTAAACCAACTAACTACAAAATCTCTCTACCAAATTTATTATTACCAAGGGACGTTGACCAATCATAGTTCCAGTTTATGGACTTTCCGGTATATCTTGTATGAAAAATCCACACAAGATTTAATGACATCATGGACTCATGAGTACCATGACAAATGATGTCATTGGTTTGTGACTAGATGTGAGTACTAACTAGCCTATACATGTACCTAGTGTATTTGACTTGCTAAAGTACTTTCTATCCTAAGGGTGGCGTAGTAGGCCACACGGCTACATACGCCCAGGGGCCACCAAAGGGTATCCCGGAGGGAGACACTTTAGTCCCTAAAAAAATGACTAATCCCTAAAATATGGGGGTTCAGGTATCCCACCAGAAATCATGTCTGAAGGAATACAACAAACAATGGATGGGAATAATGGATGAAACAATATCATGAACATTTCACGAAGTAATTATGAAGGGGTAGGGACTGATGGACATAGTCAAGGGGCACATGGAAGGACAGGGGAGGATATGGTATGAACAACTAGCACTAATAATGAGCAAAAAATATAACAGTACTGGAACAATTTATCAACCAACTAGCCAACCGCTTTTATGGGTTGATAGTCATCAATATTTTCCAAAACATTTGCGAATTATAAAATATGATAGAACATGAGAAGCGAGTTAACGTCGCAAAGGAAAACTGGGAAAGATAGGAAAAAAATGGCGGGTGCCCATAAAATATGGCGGACGCCCATAAAATATGGCGAACGCCCAAAATGGCGGATGTACAACATGGCCGTCATAATGAAAATAAACCACAAAACTCGGTGGTAATACAAAAGGCAAAACATTAAGTAAATCATGAAAATATCGTAAACATAATAGCAATAAATGGGCATGAACATAAAATAAAGTCAATGGGGATGGTCATCAATGGGCATGGATAAGTAACTATGTAATGGAGATGGGTAACCAATTTAAACATATCTAATAATTCGGGTTAAATAACCGAAAACTCGAACTAGAGGAACAATCATAAAGGCATGCAATATGTGACTACGATTTTTGCATGTAAAAACCAACACTAGTGGCTGATGAAATGGAAAGTAGTGAAACATGGAAACAAAAATGGAATCATCAAGACATGGATGATATCTACATGAGGGGCATGTGAAATGATAAAAAACAAGTAATAAAATCTTTACTCATTAAAAAAATGCTGAGTAGGTGTATCGCTATCATCAGCGGCCTGAGGAATGTTATAAGAGTCACGGTCCAGGTACTAGGAGAATCAATAAAGTCTGTGGACGGTTCAAGTAGAGCAGCAACATGCCGGAGGAAACGTGATTCGGGAAAAGAGGAGTCTTCAAACATGTCCATACTGGCTGAATGATTAGCATCAGGAAGAAATCACAATGATAAGACATGGAGGTAGCATACGAAACGTTCACACGAGAGGTGTAGGGATTGGTCAGTTCATCATGCGGAGTTTAGACCAAATATGCGTGAGTGGAGGAAGGAAGAATCATGGCTCCGTATGTATTAGAGATGACCGCTGCAAGGAGCTTGAAACATCTGATATAACATCTGGAAGGAGGCAAAAGTTCAAGTTGTCAACGTCTGGAGTAAACGGTTGAAGGAATCAATGAGTGCTATGGTCGTAGGTGATGACGTATTGGCATCACGCAACAATCGAGGCGGAGGTAATATGTCTTTCCGTTTTCGTCGGGGAAGACAAATGTCATTGGCCGCAGGAGGGGATGGAACATAATGATGGGATCTAAAGGCAGGAGGTGTATAGGGCAGTGAAACGCGAACTGGAATGCGGGATGTACGGAACTTTGCAGGGGGAGGTGGCGGAGGAGTCGGATGGAACTGACGAAGTCGTGGGAGACATGAAAAACGGGGACGGACATGAGCAGTGGGCTGAAGGAGGTATTTGGGAAGGGGAGCAGAATCACAGGAGGAAGGAGAGTGGTGTCGTTTGGTGGGAAAACGAGTAGGGTGTGAAGGAATATCAGATTCCATGTCAGAAGACACGGAGGGGAGGGTGGAATCTACATAAGAAGTAGGGGAAGGAAACCAATCAGAAGAAGTAAGAGCGGGGTTAGAGGAGAGGTGTACAGGGGGAGGAGGAGAGGTATGTGTCGTAGCATCAGCTGAGGAGGGAGCGACTGCATGATCGTGCAGACCCATGGTGTGGGTGGGTACCGGATGAACGGGGGGGGGGACACTAGAAGCAGGAGACAATCTAGCTGCACGAAAACGAACACGTGCATCCAGTTCCGGTAGGGGTATATCACTTTCAGGGGTGGAACTAGAACGGTATCGTCTACATCTATTCTTCATCATGGGACTATCAACGACCTTACGGACTGTACGGGACCTTAGGTTGTGAACATCTTCACCAGGGAGGGAATCAAGATCAGAAGAGGAGGATGATGCATCAGGAAAAAGACCTAATGGAGAAGGAACAGGAAAAGGAGAGGATGAAGTAACTGCTGGGGGAGGTTGAGGTGGATCACCGGACAAGGAAGAGGAAGAAGGAGAAGAAGAAGGGAGAAGAGAAGAAGTAGAGGAAAAATTGTAGTGAAGGGTAGCCTTACGAAGGGGACGGCTGGACTGTGGGAGTGTGATAGCGCAGGGGTGTTGCTCGTCTTTCCTAAGTTGGGTTGCATGGGCTTTAGTATGGTGTTGAGTCTCTTCATTCCAGACATCAAATTGAACTGGAGAATTTTGAGACACAATCTTATAGCCTGGTATCCAATGATGGTCCAGTTTACCACTGCCAGCATTCTTTTTAAACCAAACAAGGTCTCCAGGGGAGAAGGATGGCATACGAGACCTTTTATCTTTAACTCGCTGGCGCTTTTTAAAAACCTTTGTGATGTTGTAGTGGACCATCTGGTGGGCTAGACACTTATTGCGGAGGATAATTTCTATGGGATCATCACCCATATATCTCCTTTGAAGAGTGAGAAGGTTATCCATTGGTAACCGCGGTTCTCGACCATACAACAAGTAAAAGGGCGAGAAACCAGTGGTGTCGTTCACGTTAACACGCAAAGCTTCGAGAGCTTGGGGAAGGTAGTAATCCCAGTACTGTGTGTTATCAGCAGTGAACTTTGAAAGGATGTCATGTAAAGTTTTATGCATTCTTTCGTTACGGCCGTTTGACTGGGGCCTATAGAAACTAGTCATCTTATGAGTGATGTTCAATCTAGCAAGGGTAGAAGAGAAGGGCTTGCCAGTGAACTGTTTACCATTATCGGAAAGGACAGACTTGGGATATCCATGTCGAGGAACGAACTCTGTAAGGAAGATGTTAGTAACGTCCTCAGAGGAAGAACCACGGAGAGGAAAACATTCTGGCCAGACAGAATACATGTCAACAAAGTGAAGAACATGTGTATTGCCAGACTGAGAAGTAGGATAAGGCCCGGAAATATCAACACTGACGTATTCCATGGGGTAATGTGTCAGAGACATTTGTTGCGTAGGAACACGCAGAGGACGCATGTTGCGTTGCTTGCATGTTCTACAAGAATCAACATACAGAGCAACGTCCTTATAAAGAGTGGGCCAGAAGTAGCGACGGCGAATGATATCGCGAGTTTTGTCTCGGCCCATGTGACCATTGTCATCATGAAATGCACGGAGCACACGGGGAACTAGTTGAGAAGGAAGACATACACGTAAATCATCTGGTTTCTTAGGATCAATCCAGTGGAGGACATTTGTTGAAGGGAGTAAGATATAATTGGGATGTAACTTAGGATCACTTTGAAGCTGAGTTCGTATTTTCAAAAGCTCAGCATCCTTAAGTTGTTCCTGTAAGGTGAAGGAAGAATGAAGAAACTCATCAGAAGAGCTAGAAGAAGAAACACCAGGAGAAGAAAGAACAGGAGGTGGACGGTTAGTATTTATAACCAAAATCTCTTTAGCATTGTCATCCAAATCTGATGATGCTTTGGGGTCTGCCGGAAAAGAATAAGAGACATCCGTACATGCTTCATACGGTTTCCTAGAGAGGAGATCAGCCACAGTATTATGTTCACCTGGGATATGTTCAATAGTGACATCGTAACTCTGTAAATTCAGAGCCCAGGTCTGCAGTTTGCGAGGCTGTTCAGAAGTCTTAGACAGCCATGTAAGGAGAGGTTTATGGTCAGTCCTAATCAACACTTTAGTACCTCGAAGGTAAAAATCAAGCTTTTGAAGCGCATAGTGAATGGCGAATGCTTCCTTTTCAGTTACTGTCCATCGCTGTTGGGACCGACTGAGTGAGTGAGAAAGAAAAGCAATAGGAATCTCATTAGGGTCATTGTGAAAAACAGGAGGAGCATTAGAAACGTTGGATTGAACTAAACAAGCACCAACTGCTCGATAAGAGGCATCAGTGTATAAGATCATTGGACGTGTGGTATCAGGGTATGCCAACCGAGGAATGTCAGAAAGAGCTGATTTAAGGTAGTTGAAAGCTTGTTGGCATGCCTCAGTCCAATGAAAACGAACATATTTCTTGGTAAGAGAGATAAGAGGTTCAGCAGCTCGAGAGAAATTTGGGATGCGTTTTCGATAGTAGGAACAAGAACCAAGAAAACCACGAACATGGCGGACAGAGGTAGGGGGAGACATATCTCGGATAGCTTGAATCTTAGATCATCCGGACGGACGCCATCTTGGTTGATGATGAAGCCTAAATACTTGGCTTCGGTCCGAAGGAACGAGCATTTGCTCAGCTTGAGCATTACATTATGTGTTCTCAAACGAGTGAAAACTTTCTCAACATGGAGCAAATGATCCTCAATGGTTCCCGGAGTGTGGATCAGAATGTCATCAATATAAGCCAGGGCGTAAGACTGCATGCCCTTCAATACCTCGTCCATAAGGGACATATATGTAGCAGGGCTGTTCTTTAGGCCGAAAGGCATAACGTTCCACGCGTAACTCCCAATGTGTGTAGAAAATGAGGACTTGATCTTAGCTTCTGGAGACATTGGTATGCACCAAAATCCTGAACGGGCATCAAGGGTGGTAAACCACTTGGATTTTCCAATCGGGGACAAGATATCATCAACCCTTGGAAGAGGGTATGAGATGGTCTTGGAGATGGCATTCAGTGCACGGTAATCACAACAGAAGCGATGTGAACCGTCCTTCTTGGTGACTATCACGATTGGAGAGGACCATGAGGATCTTGACCGTTCGATAATGCCTGCTGCCAACATTTCTGTAATGGATTTTTCCACTATCTCCCGATTCTTTAGTGGAGTGTGGTATAGTTTTAAAGACACAGGCACTTCGTTAGTAGTATCAATGGTCATCTCAACGGTATGAGTTTTCTTCAACTCCATATCAGAGAGTGCAAAAATATCACTATGCTTTCGCACAAACTGACTAATGCGATTAGCATAAGGAGAGTCAATCGGTATTTGCTATAACAACTGAGCTATTCTCACAGACGATGCAGAGGAGGTGGAGGCAGGAGTAAGGTGTGGAAGGAAAGGTGGAGGAGAAGATGTCGTTTCCTTCATCCAATGTGAAGGAGGGGGTGGCGTAGAAAATGTAGGAGAGGAAGATAAGTAGTGCTGAGGAGGGTAGTTACCATGTGGTAAACGTGCATGTGTAACAGCACTAATGGTATTCAAACTCCAAGGAGAAGACTTCTTGAAGGAAGAAGATCGTCTATCATTCCCCAGGAGAGGACAGGTATGCAGACGGGAGGGAGCATTGAGAGAACATGTATGGGGGGTTGGGAGTTTAGAAGACAGTTGGGAGTGGTTGGTGACACGGGCAACAATAGTACCTCTTGGTATTGTAAGAGGTTTTCCTGAAGAATTAAGGAGCATAAGGGGAAAGTCACGTGACGTGGACACAGTGACAATGCCATCGATGACATGGATACAGGGATCATCAATGATATCGGAGTCAGGCAGAGGTTCCACGTAAACAGAATGACCTGAGGGTATATAGTCGGACCGTTTGACCAGACCAGTAATGATAGTAAGACAATGAGGTTTTAAGGTAACAGGGGCAATAACTCTAACAAGAGACGCAATGTGAATATCATCCTGAAGAGGGATGTATTCATTATTGACACGGATCTGTTTCAAGTCAAAGTAAATGCGCACTTTGTGATGAAGAAAGAAGTCACGACCAAGAATGACATTCATAGTCATCCCACTAGCAACAATAAAAGGATGCGCAAGAGATTGAGATCCAATCTGGAGGCGAATGATAGCCGTTCTAATAGAACGCAAAGGTTGTCCAGTGACAGAAGTTAAAGAAGTGGAAGAAGGAAAGAATTGGACGTGTTTGCGGATCTGGCGAAATAACTGTTCTCTTATTAAACTAACAGTAGCACCAGTATCCACAAGAGCGCGATAATTCTTTTTATTAATGGCAATTAGACAAGAAGAAGGGTCAGGAGTGACCGAAGGAGGAGAGATATAAGAGACGGAAGTCGGAGAGACCGTAGAAGAGGAAGAAAAAATTTTCGGACTATCACAGGACTTGTGAAAGTGACAAAATGTGTTTGCTTTGCGAGAGGATCTAGTGCCCAAAAGAGGTGGGTTAAAGCCACACGACGCGATCCTATCTACCGAGTGGCGGAATGGTTTCCCTGGCCCATAAGAAGCTGGGGGTGGAACTGTATAAACATTACTAACACATAAGGAAGGGGAACCCGAGGCCTGTAAACAGTAAATTAATATTAGACAAACATAAAGGTATGTTTTCAGGCACTCGTAAGAAATAAAGAAGTAGAACACTTGGACAACAGAAAAACAACAGACGTGAGTGGCTTACCCAGGGTTCGAACCCCGTACCTTCCGTACGACAACTCCGCCTAGCTATACAAGCGAAACACACTGACCCCACGGCCAGCTAGGCATCCCCAAAAAAGGATGCTTTACTGACTAGTCATCAGTGCGAAACACAAGATAACACCGGAAGTATACAGTGGGCAACTCAGCCCATTAATGACGCAATCACTTCTGTTGTTCCTCTATACAGCAGTATATGTCAGTCCAAACAAGACAAAGACCTTGATACTGTGTCCAGTAAATGATAGAAGACTTAAGGACAGTAGTATAGAACAGAGGGTAGGTTTCTGGTATTGTATAAACATTAATAACACATAAGGAAGGGAAACCCGAGGCCTGTAAACAGTAAATTAATATTAGACAAACATAAAGGTATGTTTTCAGGCACTCGTAAGAAATAAAGAAGTAGAACACTTGGACACCAGAAAAACAACAGACGTGAGTGGCTTACCCAGGGTTCGAACCCCGTACCTTCCGTACGACAACTCCGCCTAGCTATACAAGCGGAACATACTGACCCCACGGCCAGCTAGGCATCCCCAAAAAAGGATGCTTTACTGACTAGTCATCAGTGCGAAACACAAGATAACACCGGAAGTATACAGTGGGCAACTCAGCCCATTAATGACGCAATCACTTCTGTTGTTCCTCTATACAGCAGTATATGTCAGTCCAAACAAGACAAAGACCTTGATACTGTGTCCAGTAAATGATAGAAGACTTAAGGACAGTAGTATAGAACAGAGGGTAGGTTTCTGGTATTGTATAAACATTAATAACACATAAGGAAGGGAAACCCGAGGCCTGTAAACAGTAAATTAATATTAGACAAACATAAAGGTATGTTTTCAGGCACTCGTAAGAAATAAAGAAGTAGAACACTTGGACAACAGAAAAACAACAGACGTGAGTGGCTTACCCAGGGTTCGAACCCCGTACCTTCCGTACGACAACTCCGCCTAGCTATACAAGCTAGCTGGCCGTAGGGTCAGTGTGTTTCGCGTGTATAGCTAGGCGGAGTTGTCGTACGGAAGGTACGGGGTTCGAACCCTGGGTAAGCCACTCACGTCTGTTGTTTTTCTGTTGTCCAAGTGTTCTACTTCTTTATTTCTTACGAGTGCCTGAAAACATACCTTTATGTTTGTCTAATATTAATTTACTGTTTACAGGCCTCGGGTTTCCCTTCCTTATGTGTTATTAATGTTTATACAATACCAGAAACCTACCCTCTGTTCTATACTACTGTCCTTAAGTCTTCTATCATTTACTGGACACAGTATCAAGGTCTTTGTCTTGTTTGGACTGACATATACTGCTGTATAGAGGAACAACAGAAGTGATTGCGTCATTAATGGGCTGAGTTGCCCACTGTATACTTCCGGTGTTATCTTGTGTTTCGCACTGATGACTAGTCAGTAAAGCATCCTTTTTTGGGGATGCCTAGCTGGCCGTGGGGTCAGTGTGTTTCGCTTGTATAGCTAGGCGGAGTTGTCGTACGGAAGGTACGGGGTTCGAACCCTGGGTAAGCCACTCACGTCTGTGGTTTTTCTGTTGTCCAAGTGTTCTACTTCTTTATTTCTTACGAGTGGGTGGAACTGTCCACGGTTGAATGAACGTGGAGGGACACGAGGTGGTTGTATGGGGTTGGATGGTAACCATGAGAGCTGGTGCGGCTGACGTTGATTATTCACCGGGTATTGAGGTTGTGATCTAGCGTGGTTCAAGGTCCTGTTAAGATTATGTTGATTCTGCACACAACTTTTTGATGTGTGTCCGGCCAAACCACAAAAGTAGCAAATAACTGGAGCTACTTGTTGAACTTGTAGAGCAGATGGGTGACGTCGGTGTTGAGTGCGCTGGCCAAACTGTTGGCGATAATATCCCGGCAATGGAGTATCGCACGGCTGTAACATGGATGGTTGCTGCCAAGACTGACGGTAATGACTGACGTCCATTGGCTCTTCATCTGTGTGATCGTGTGCACGGGGTTCACGCCCAAGTCTATTTGCAAACCGTTTCTTCACATTGTCTTCATTTATTGCTAGTTGAATGGCATCAAGGATTGTCTGTGGGTCTTTCCTTATTAAATGGAGTTTCAGCGCATCTGACTGGAGACCATCTATAAAAATGCCAACACGTTGGTTTTCCGTATCAGTAGACGCAGACGAAGGTTCCACTAAAGCATCTTCAGCTAGGTTTAACAACCTATCGGCAAAAAATTGAACCGACTCGTGACGGTCCTGATGGAGTCCGCGAAGCAAAGTCCAAGCATGTTGGTGATCCAGAGAGGCGAAGGTCTCGTCTAGAAATAACTGTGCACGGCGACATAGATAGTCAGTGACAAGTGACTGAGATGATAAGAAGGCAACACGTTTGCGATCGGCATCAGTGGCTGATGGAATCAATGAAGAAAATTTCTCAATGTCACGTAACCACTGCCGAAAAGTGGACGGATCGCCACAAAAAGGCTTAACAATGTTATTGATGTTGTGCAGATTTGCACTCTGTGTAACCAAGCTAAGGGTGGTAGCAATAGCTTGTAGAGAACTATTAGGAACTTCAGCGTTATCTGGCAATGGCTGACTTAACGCATGCTGTTGTTGCACGTCATGTATCTGCTGTTGTAATAACAGATTTTGTTGTTGGAGCAATTGTATTTGATTTTCAAACTGCTGTTGCATATTTGGATCCATCATGCATAAGCTGTACCACACCAAAAATGACAATCTCTGGTGTGTGAAAGGTCACGGGCACCAAAACGTTTTTTATATATGGCAGTGTAGTTCGTGATTGTGGAAGGTAGGAGTATAGTAGGAAGCTCGTGATAGTGGTAGTAGGTAGAGGAAACTTTGATGGCCGTTAGTTAATCTAAACTTTTACAAACCAGCAACAGGTTCTAACATCACAGGATTGATTTAAATCAGTAACGATTATTCGTTTCAAGATGTTTATTTCAGTATGGGATATCTTGTGAAGTAATATGACTGGGAACATCGACTGGTACTCAAAATACATTCAGTCAGACTCAAAAGATACCCTTGTTCTCCAAGTCTTGGGCGGATGTTATTCTTTTCTTAATCGTTGACCGGAAACTAACTAATGATTGGTCTTTTGGTCAACAGTCAGTTAATTAAATCTCTAAACCATCTAACTACAAAATCTCTCTACCAAATTTATTATTACCAAGGGACGTTGACCAATCATAGTTCCAGTTTATGGACTTTCCGGTATATCTTGTATGAAAAATCCACACAAGATTTAATGACATCATGGATTCATGAGTACCATGACAAATGATGTCATTGGTTTGTGACTAGATGTGAGTACTAACTAGCCTATACATGTACCTAGTGTATTTGACTTGCTAAAGTACTTTCTATCCTAAGGGTGGCGTAGTAGGCCACACGGCTACACTATTATACCTGCAGTTCGCTCACATTATAGGAAATCTGTTGAGATGAACAACACAAAATTGAAAAAGCATTGCGTCAGACACGACAACACATTTATAGAACACTCCTCGTTCCTTGCCACATCCGGAGCTCCTAGGAAGCATCTTTATAGCGGCGACATTACCTTATCCGATCAAGGAACCAGTATGTTGGCGAGAAACATCAAATATCCAGAAAACACCCTCAGAGGCACAGCCAGCACATCAGCATCCACGTATCCTTCAAAACGACACACGAATGTAACCAGCTACTCCTCTAATGCAATTTACGACCTTGAGTTTCCGTCAATACCCAAAACTTCAAGCACCAGCCAGACAACAATGCCACACAATCAGGAGTATCAAGACAGACCCCTTATTAGAACTACAGATGCGCAGGAAACAGCCAATAATATCGGCCTTCAGCAACATTCTACGACCGACGACCCACCTCAACAACAACGACCTGAGACACTCCATCTTCAAAGATCTGTAAGTGATTCAATTCAACCAACTCAGGGTCCACCTACTGAAATCGCACCACGTCCACTGTCGCACCAGACACCAATGAGAGATCACCGATCATCTTTGTCATCACAGGTTTTCCCATATCAACCCGCACACCCAACCTTTCATAACTTTCTACATCAGCAAAGCCTCTTGAACTACTCACCTTACACTTGGAGGTCCTACTGGCCGGAATATCTCATTCATCCAACAACAGTACCTCAACATCCCGCGAACACCTACTACCAAATGAATCAACTTTCACGGCCAAATCCATCTCGCTTTTATTTTCAACAACCCTGTCCTCAACATTATCAGTGACTGTTCACTTCACAAGTCGACGTCTCTGTAACACCAGTAACTGTTGGATAATGCTTTATTTATTTATTCTCAGCATCTATTTGTTTGTCTGCCCGTCTATTCTCTTGGTGCAGCTTAACTTTGTTGTTAACCTTCACAGTGTGGATGGGTGTGCTTGTTGTGTGACATTTTTCTTACAATTTTTACATAGTACAGTTATCTGAATTGTTTGTAATATAGTTGTATTAAGGTGTACATTTATGTACTATTACTATTAATCTCACTTCTATAGCAACTTCGTGATGTTTGTTATTTATTTTCTATTTGAGCGTAAAACTTCTTTCACATAAAAATGCCAGATAATTATGAACAATTACTAAGTACTCGTTCAATTGGTTTACGACTTGGCCACTTGAACGTAAACCATCTTTTAGGTAAAATTCCAGAACTCACAAATTCTTAACCAAAATTTCCAGGTTTTTGGTTTTTCCGAAAGTCGTCGGAATGAGAAAATAACCGACGTTGACATTGCGCTCAGAGGTTTTAAAACAATTCGGCGAGATTCAAGTAGACAATTAGAGACGGGTCTAGCAGTTTATATTTCTACTTCTCTCAGTTATCGCCGCAGATACGATCTTGAGACTATAGATATAGAATGCATATGGTTAGAGGTAAAGCCACAAAAACAAAAACCTATTGTAATCGGATATCGTTATCGTAATCCCAGTGTAGGAACAACATGTTTTGAAGATTTCATAAACATGATGGATAAAGTAATTTCTACAGTTAATGAAATTATTCTTCTTGGTGATTTTAATATCGATATGCATAAGCCAAACCAAATATGGACCAACATCATAGCATCGTATAACATGAAACAAATAGTCAATAAACCTACCAGAGTAACAAAAACATCATCCACACTGATCGATCACATCTATGTAACCTGTCCAGAAAACATTATGGAATGCTCCATCCCTACTATTGCTATGAGTGACCATTATCCCGTATGTTGCACTTGGGCAAAAAATGGGTACAAATCTCCAAAATATAAACACATTAATTTTCAATATAGAAGTCTTAAAAATTTCAACCGTGAATTATTTTTGAATGATTTGCGAACTGCACCTCTCGCCAACGTTTTTCAAATTCCTGATTCTGATGACGCCATCGCATATTGGACAATGATATTTTATAGTATTTTTAATAAGCATGCACCTACTAAAGAAATTCGCGTGAAAATGCAAATTAAATCTCCATTGATCACACAAGAAGTTCTTGACGCTATGAGGCAAAGAGATCGAGCGCATAAAAATAAGGATATCACTACATATCGGACAGTAAGAAATAAAGTACAATACTTAATTCGCAGAGAAAAGAAAAACTACTTTAGAAATTTAGTTCAGAGTAAAACAAACAGTAAAGAGCTATGGAAGGCAATCAACACTTTAGTGAACAAACGAAATTTTCCAGACCCACATACTCCCAATACGCCCACTTACTTGTACAGACTACAGCAATCATTTTCAGGCAGACATCAACAATATAAAATCCACCATTCCGTCTCCCCCTTGTGACTTAACCAAATTATCAACGTTCTGCGAGAACAAATGTACTAACGCAATCCCACCCGACATCCCTTTTATAGCAGTTAACGAAGTTTATAACTATATTACTGGCCTTAAAGCCATCGGGACTTGATGGAATCAGTAATCGAATACTGCACTTTGCCGCACCAGCCATTAGTGTTTCACTGACATACATACATAATCAATGTATCGCAAGGAGTTACTTTCCATCTGCTTTTAAAAGCGCTAAAGTATACCCACTTCTCAAACCAGGTTCATCTGATAGTAGCAACCTTAGTAACTATAGGCCCATTTCTCTTATATCGTCGCTGTCCAAACCACTGGAAAAACACATCCACAAAACAACACTACAACACCTAGTCAATAATGACCTGCTAATCGGCAGTCAGTCGGGGATTAGACCAAAGCATTCATGCCACACAGCCTTAACAAAGATGATAGACAATTGGCACCTAAACATCAATAACGATAATATATGTGGAGCAATATTTATAGACTTCAAAAAAGCATTTGATATGACAGATCACTTTATTTTAATCAGAAAATTAGAAACAATGAAAGTAAATATTAAGCTGGTAAGGTTAATGAAATCGTTCCTGTCAGACAGACAACAAATAGTGTCTTACAATAATTCCTTGTCGAAAGCAACCGTTGTCAATACAGGTGTTCCTCGGGGCTCTATTCTCGGCCCTCTTCTCTTTACCGTATACATTAATGATCTTCCTCTATACTTCAAACACTCATCATGTGACCTGTTTGCCGATGACTATACTGTCTATACAAGTGATAAAAGTTGCACCACACTAGAACAATCTTTACAAAACGATACACATAATCTTATTAAGTGGAGCAACGAAAATCGCATGCAAATAAATATTAATAAAACAAAATGTATGTTAATATCAACCAGACAAAAACTACAAAACTTGCAGAAAACAACACTTCAGCTCTACATTGGAACATCACGAATTGAAAACGTAAATGAACACATAACTCTAGGTCTCACTGTTGACCAACATCTAAGTTGGAACTCACATGTACATGCACTCACAAAGCAAACAGCACAAAAAGTTTACCAATTAGCCAAAATTAAACATTTCCTGGATGAGGAGGCAAGGAAAATTTTCTACATATCTCATATGCAAACGCATCTAGACTATTGTTCCACAATCTGGGATGGTTGTTCTGTCTCCAACACAAAAAGGCTCCACTCGCTTCAAAAACGAGCAATGCGCCTTGTTGCTGATAAACATCAATCACATTGTATAGATTTATATAATTATCTTCAAATATTACCCCTCAGGAAGCGCTTCCTCTTTAACAAAGGGAAATTTATTCACAAAATCCTGTCACAGAATGCTCCAACGTATCTTTGGTTACTTTTAAAATATAATGAAAGACGTAGTCAGCGCTTAAACAAATTACAGGTACCCAAGCCCAGGCTAGACCTATTTGAGACTAGTTTGGCTTACTCAGCTGCTCATCTTTGGAACAATCTTCCCAATGACCTGAAAAACACGCACAGTCCTTACTCATACAATCGTATACTGTTCAAATACTTTATGAGTGCTGATTATATGCCACTGTTGACGTCGGGATATTGGCTACCACTGTAGAAGGTGTGCTGATGAAGGCAAACCAGCAGGTCGGACTTACAGATGGCCGACATGGTGTATGGGTGTACAGACAAGTCAATGAGCGAATGCGTGTAGTAAGACAGCAATGATCACACACACCCAAAAACACATGTAATATTCAGGAAATTGTTGGAAACGACTGTGGTACGATTGTTCACGATTTATTAACTCCACAGACACAAGGACATCATCAATACACTGTCAATGGGACATCGTTCACACACATCATGGAATAACATCAGTTCATTACATCCAATATCAACGACTTCTCTGAATAGACTGCAGGTATCGCAGTGCTAGCAGTACGTCAGTAATTCCTCTCTACCTTCTCTGACGAAATAAGCCATGTAAGGCTCTGGCGAAATAAGCCGCATAAGTGCCGGGCTTCAAAATATATAATGTTCTCTATATCTCCTCTGACAAAACAAGTCATGTATATCTCTGGAAAAATAAGCCGCATGAGTGCCGAGCTTCAAAATATATAATGTTCTCTATATCTCCTCTGACAAAACAAGTCATGTAAATCTCTGGCAAAATGAGCCGCATGAGTGTCGGGCTTCAAAATATATAATGTTGTCTATATCTCCTCTGACAAAACAAGTCAGGTAAATCTCTGGCAAAATAATGAAAATGTACCTTTATCTTCAATGGCAGCATCAGAAATAAGTCACATAAATATCAGCCATCAATCATCGGCTTTCAGAAATATATCGGGGAATCTCCAACATTTCTATAACACAAAACTATCTCCCCGTACACACAATCAAAAACACCTGGCTGACCAGCCCAGTCAAACGCCCATAGCGAACTGTCACGAGATATCGCATATCAGTCCCGCTCAAAACAGTCACGCATGCGCCGACAGCCGCGAGACGTGAGTTGTTCTCACACGAGAACTTTCTGGAAGGATCTCGACAAATGTTCGAGAGAAATCTCGAACAGAGAAACTTAATACACACAAATGGTAAGTCAAGGGAGATAACAACTAAATCTGACCTGACATACAAGAATATAAATGTTTACATCCCCTAGCTTAAAAACAAACTGACTTTAACAGTCTACCGCACCCCCCGGGGAAAAAAATGATAACATCATTTATTTTTTTTTAAATACATCGAATGGAAAAAAAATGAGGGCGGTAGCATACAAATATCTACACTAAAGTATATCCTATATAAAGTCATGAACACAAGAGGAATAGGAGTAAGAGTAACGAAGAGGTATGCAGATAGTACACCAAGTGAACAAAGACTAGATGGGATACGAGAGGAAAGAGTACAGATGAAAAGAAGCAATGTCTTAAGAAAAAGAAAACAGAAGACAGAAATATGACATGGCAAACAAATGCATATTAAAATAAACACCATTGTAGTACAATAGCATACATGATAATCAAAATCTCTAACAGAAAAAAATAACATAATGAGCATGATAACCCAGTCAACAGGCTCATAACGTATAAATGATGCGCTGATAAAGGGCGTCACAATATACAACGCCATTATACAAGGCTATTACTGACGCACACTGGAGCGTCGGGTGAGAAAAGTACCTTACACCCTTAGAAAAAGTATTTTCTCAACGTACCAACATTATATAAATAGGAGCCGCCACTATCGCGTCATAAAGTGCTGGGTACAGAGACAACATTACAATGCCAGAAAAAAATTTTACATACTATCATGACTTCATATATCTCAAAAAATAATATAATATCGACATGTCTCGCAATGATAAGTTACGAAAATAGAGGTGTCAATACAATATCTTCTAATACAATATCCTATACTAAAGTACAATATAATCAACTAACTGAACTAAGCCACAAATAAGAGATGCTTCTCGAAGTCTAAGAGCATCCACATCGTAGAAAGGCATCAACGACATCAAAAGTAGCGTCAAATGCCAAATGGTAAAACTGGAACAGTAAATCTTGATATATCTGGTAAACTGTTAAGACCCTCAATAAAGCAGCACCGACTCTCATGGAAAAGTTAAGCTGTGAAACAACACAAATGAGAATCTCTGTTTGATAACCGTAGGGTTTTTTAATATACAATATTTAATCCTACATTTATAGCTATCAAATGTGGCCGTGTAAAGTTCCGGCCCCTGTATGGTTATAATCAAACCTTCCTCCGTTACAGTAGAAACGGTAACAGAGAAAGTAATACAATCTAATTCAGAATCATCAATTAAACAGGGTCATACAAATGTACTAACAGAGTGTTAATGTATAACTGTCGTGGGTATATCAATAACCCCGAAATCTATAAGAAAATCCAGAAAATGAGAGTCAAGTAGAATCGTGTGGGCATCGAGACAATATGTCTGCCACCACATTATCCTTACCACGGATAGCTCGTACTGAAAAGTGAAAAGGCTGAAGAGCAATAGCGTATCGAGTAGATCTAGAACTCTTCAAGTCCTTACTCTGTATAGATGTGAGGGCTTTTTGGTCGGTTTCTACAATGAAATGGGCGCCAAGAAGGAATCTCTGAAGTTTAAGTATCGCCCAGACCATAGCTAACAATTCTCGGTCTTGTACCGAGTAATTCCATTCTGCTGCATTCAGCTTCCTAGAGACATACATTACCGGATGCAGAGTTTCAGCATACTCCTGCATCAAAGCGGTCCCAATCCCTGTGGATGAGGCGTCACTGCGGAGAATAAAAGTCTTATTTGCAGTGGGTAGTCTTAAGATAGGCTGGTCAGAAAATAGTGTCTTAATCTTATCTAATGAGGATTGGCATTCTGAAGACCAGCGTACCATATTAGGTGACCCCTTCTTCAATAAGGTTGAGAGAGGTGCCGTGATTGACGAAAGATTTGGAATAAATCTTCCATAAAATTGGATTAAGCCTAAGAGACTACGGACTTGCTTTTTCGTCTTAGGAGTAGTGATGTTAAGAAATTTAGAAGTATTGTGGTCCTCCGTCCGCAAGAGACCATGACTAACCCGGTGACCCAGAAAAGAAATCTCGCTAAACCCAATATAGGCTTTGGACGATTTGGCCGTCAAATTATGAGAGCGTAGAGTTGTCAAAAGTTCGGAAAGACTTTGAACGTGGTCTTCCCAAGAATTACTAAAAAGGCAAATGTCGTCCAAGTACGCAATGACATCTGGACGATGTGAAAGGATACGACGCATCATGCGTACAAAAGTAGCTGGGGCATTCATGAGGCCGAAAGGCATAAAGTTCCATTGGAACAAACCCCTAGGTGTTGAGAAAGCAGTGAGAGGTTTGGCGCGTTCAGTAAGAGGAACTTGCCAATAACCTTTAGACAAGTCGAGTTTGGTAAAGTACAGAGAATTAGAAAGCTTAATGAGCAGCTCTTCTAACAAGGGCATAGGTTCAGCATCGAATTTCGTCACCTGGTTTAGTTTGCGATAGTCGACGCAAAGACGTATGTTATTGTCTTTCTTTCGGACAATAACCATAGACGAAGAGTATGCCGAAGTAGAAGGTTCAATTATTTTTAATTGAATCATTTCATCCAATTCTTTCTCGACTTGTGCTTGAAAGTGCAATGCGATAGGATAAGGTCGGACTCTGATAGGGTTATAATCTGTGAGTATTATGTCATGCTTAATAATTGTTGTTTGTCCAGGAATGTCAGTAAGAACGTCCTGAAAAGTTTGTATCAGAGAAGAGACCTGTTGCTGTTTCTCAGTAGATAACTCTGAAGAAACCGTCACATTTTCCCATGATTCTGTTGAATGCAGTGGGATTACAGGAAGAGGAAGATTCACATCTGAGAAAGTAGCCTCTTCCTCTTGAATAACCGAAAGAGATGTGTAAAGCCCATACGGGATCAGCGGATCGTCCGTCGCTTAAAAAACAGGTTGTAGGTAATCAGGTCGCTCATGAAATTCTGTCAGCATATTAATATGGAAGGTTTTATGCTTTCCGTCCACATCGACGACATAGTCGACATCAGAAATTCTAGAGATGACAGCATAAGGACCCTTCCATGAAATAAGAAGTCTATTGTCCTTACAAGGGAATAATACTGTACAAGTACCTTGTCACCGGGACAGAGCTGTCGCAGACGTCTATTTTTATTTGCGAATTTCCTCGCCTTCTCCTTAGCAAATTCAGATGCAGAGGTAGCTAACCTACATGCTTCGATAATCTTCTGCCTTAGAGCAATGACATATTCGTAGGAAAATTGTGTGTCGTCGCTGATATTCTCAGCAGTTATAAGGTCGTGGAGCAACGACATGGGACCACGTGGTTGCGCACCAAAGACGAGCTCGAGCGGAGAAAACCCCGTGTGCTCATTAGGAACCTCTCTATACGCAAAAAGGGCAGCACGTAAAACCCTGTCCCAATCCTGAGGATGGTCCTCAGTTATCTTCCCAAGTAAATTCTTGAGCGTTCTATTCAGACGCTCAACTAACCCGTTTGACATCGGATGATAGATACTGCTTAAAGACCTTTCGATACGGAGTGTGGTCATGACCTGAGACATAGTGTCTGATACTAATTGTGTGCCATGATCTGATAAGATTTCTTTGGGAAATCCTAAACGTGAGAATATTAGCCAAAGAGCATCTGCAATATCAGCAGTAGAAATGCTCTTGAGAGGTATAGCCTCTGGCCAACGTGTACACATGTCAATGCATGTTAGGATAAATTGGTGTCCTCTGGCAGACTTGATTTTAAACGGACTAATAATGTCTATTGCCATCTTTTGAAAAGGGCGAGTTGGAATATCCGCAGCTTGGATAGGTGCCGCATGGAGTGGACCTCGTGACTTAACCTCCTGACATATCCTGCAGGAGTGACAATAAATATGTATATCTTTATTCACGCGTGGCCAAAAGAAGGAAGTAAGAACCCTCGATTTAGTACGGGAAAATTCCATATGTCCTGCGCAGTGAGAGTCGTGGGCATGTTGTAGAATTCGAATTCTCATACCCTTAGGTACCAGAACTTGCGAATGTATAGACGAAGCAGAATCTCGGACCATACGAACTAGTACTCCATTCTTTATTGAGAACCAAGATTTATGATTTGTCTAATGATTTGAATTATTATCTTTAACTAAGAGAAAGAATTTTTTTAATGAAGTATCATTTTGTTGAAGTGTGATAAAAGACTCTCGGGAAATCACTGAGTGATCATCCTGGTTATGTACTTCATTAATTTCGGTAGATGGAGTTTGAGAAATATTTTGAGCTTGTGCTCTAGTAGTGACTGCATTACCAGTCTGAATATTTTTTTCTTCCCAAATAGCGATTTGCTGCGGTGTACACTCCTTAATTTCGTGTATACGTCCGACGATAAGATCCGCAATGGGATTCGGGAGCAAACACGCGTGAACATCTCCTGTAAAAAAGGGAGTAGCTATGTTGATGATAGCAGTCGGATACTTTTCAAGTGTCCCACCAAATGTCACACATTTCACCACATTTCCCGTGGTATAGGAAGAATCTATGAGAGACTGTCTAACCCCCACAGTTGTGCATCCAGAATCAAATAGTACCGAGACTTGATTATTATTCACAAAACCTTTATGTAGAATAAGAGACCCTCTTCCGTCATGCGCAGCTGCGACAGGAAGAGTGGGTAGAGGATGACCGCAACTCAAGGTAGTTATAGATGTAGGTTGGAATAGAGTTGTGCATTCCGGGCATTGAGATGCCCTCTCAAAATCAAAAGCAAAGCAAGCACTAGCATTAGTGACACTATTATTATTGTTACCTTGATTATTAACACCCTGGGTTTCTTGATGAGCAGAGTTAGCATGGCGATCGATCGTGGCTATTATTTCTATTAAAATTATTGCTCTGATTTGAATCCCAGTTTGCATTGTCGCGATTATTATTTCCTCTTTGATTAGAATATCTATTAAATGAGTTTTGTTGTCTCCGTGAAAAATCACCATAAGGTTGATAACCTCTATTGTAGTTACCTCTTCCAAAGTTCCTATAATTATTAGAACCAAAATGTTGAGGACTGTTAAACTGCCTCCAGTTTCTTGAAGAAGAATCATTACGTGATGTACCCCCTTGGTTCTGTCCAAAATTACGACTTTCTCTCCTATCAAAATTACGCTGAGGCCTTTGAAATTTGCGTCGAAAATTAGGCCCATATGGTGTTGCTTAAGCAACGGGTAAACCTTCTTCGCTTTTAGAATTGCTAACCGTTACATTAGGATGTGCCGTGACATATTGGCGACAGTATTTTTCCATATCTTTTAAATTTGGAGGCTTTCGTTCATGTAGAAAGGAAAGAAAAGATTTACTAACTGACGACATAACTTTGTCGCAAAGCAATAAGTCCATAAGGGCTTCATATGTGTGTTCAGTTTTTGACAATTCCACCCAACGTAAAAAGGTCAGGCGAATATCTGATATAAAGTCTGAGAAATCTTTTCCCGTCTCCGGCAATAGAGACTTGAAGCGTAGGCGATAACCCTCTTCATCCAGTTGGTATTTTTTTAACAAGGCCGCTCTGACAACATCATACTTATTTTTGTCAGTATCTTCCACCGACATCATAGTCTTTTGAGTATCACCTGTAAGTAATCTACCAAGTTGATCACAATATTGCGACTTGTCTATCTTATGAGATTCGCATGACAGTTCTAATCTACTTAGATAGAATGCAATATCGTCGCGGGTAGGGTTGAAAGCAGGTAATTTAATATCATAAGGTTTAATATTTGCCTTATTAGAAGTTGTTTGATTGTTTGCCTCATTTTGTGAATTACCCTTATTCACTACCTTAATTTTCTCCAGCTCCATAGCTGCCAATTTTTGCTCGTGGAGTCTTTGGTTTTCTTCAGCTTGCATCTGAAGTTTCTTTTCTTCCAACTGCTTTTGACTTTTCCTATCTTCAGCCTCTCTTTCTAATTTTTTATTTTCAGCTTCTAATTTCTTTTGTTCCATCTCCATTTGGAATTTTCTCTTATCTGCTTGCATCTGCAATCTCCTATCTTCAGCTTCCATTTTTTGTTTCTTTTCTTCAGCCTTCTGCGCCTTGGCATATTCAGCAAGTGCAAATTCTTCTAATTTTTTCTCAGTCTTGCCAAGGGCTTTCCCTTGTGCAATAAAATAATCCAGAGTAGACATTATGCTGGATTATATGAGATAAGTACCTTGTGCAATAATTATTATTTTGGAAACTCACTTTATCCCAACCCAGTGGGTGACAAGTCTTTGCTCCAGAACATGTCAATAATATAATTAATTACCTATATACTTATTGTGCATAACAATATTGACAGTGTATAACAACAATGAATAATATCAGTTAGAAAGACAAAGACAAAATATCAAAGACAAACGACAACGTTCGCAGGAATCAACTAAGTAAAAAGCAGAAATAAACTGAAAAGTATTGCAAAACTTGCAACGACAGCTGCGAATAAAGCGATGAGACAATGACAACACAGTGTATAAACGAAAAGTTGTAAAGAAATAAACTATAGGAAGGGGAGGCAGACAAGCACAAACAAATTAAACAAGAACTAAAGAACAGAAAGAAATATAACAAAAACAACAATGAGACATCTCGGCACAACTAAACAAATATATCACAAATAACCAAACACAGTGGACTATAATACGCAGCAAAAACGTTTGCTGGAGATTTCCACTGCGGGAAATTCGCAAAGAGTCCCTAAAGAACGCTTACAGTAGGCCCACTGTTAAGTGGGATGTATCCTACTGCAAGTCTCCACCCAACCTGCCCGCGACAATGAGAAATATATAACATAAAACACCACGACCTAAACATAGAACACAAAGATCTTATATGGTTCTGAGGAAGGTCTAATTACCAACACAGAGGCACAGATTACAATAACAAACGGCCACTTATCTTTAACTGTTGAAAAAAATATCCTGGCCTTCAGAACAGCAGCAATGATGTTCAACAACCACAGTCCTACGAAAAGAGGATCCACCGCTGAGGGGTAAAGAAACTCTATGATGCAAGGTACAGATGTTTTCACTGCTCAGCTTCCTGGCACGTTGAACTTGCTGGCTCAAAATTCGGACTGGTAACTCTGCAACTCGACTGTAAATTCTGTTGGATCTCTGCTATATAACACTCCAAGTAATAAGGCTGCACAGGAACTCCTTGTAGTAGTACTGTGTCGTCAGTAATTCACCGGGCAATCCATGGATTCAGGGCAACGCCGGGTATTTTCAGCAAATAAAAGAAACTTCAGTTGAACTTGAAAATTCGCTGTTAATAGCCCCATCGAGTTGGCCACCACTGTTGACGTCGGGATATTGGCTACCACTGTGGAAGGTGTGCTGATGAAGGCAAACCAGCAGGTATGACTTACAGATGGCCGACATGGTGTGTGGGTGTACAGACAAGTCAATGAGCGAATGCGTGTAGTAAGACAGCAATGATCACACACACCCAAAAACACATGTAATATTCAGGAAATGGTTGGAAACGACTGTGGTACGATTGTTCACGATTTATTAACTCCACAGACACAAGGACATCATCAATACACTGTCAATAAGACATCGTTCACACACATCATGGAATAACATCAGTTCATTACATCCAATATCAACGACTTCTCTGAATAGACTGCAGGTATCGCAGTGCTAGCAGTACGTCAGTAATTCCTCTCTACCTTCTCTGACGAAATAAGCCATGTAAGGCTCTGGCGAAATAAGCCGCATAAGTGCCGGGCTTCAAAATATATAATGTTCTCTATATCTCCTCTGACAAAACAAGTCATGTAAATCTCTGGCAAAATGAGCCGCATGAGTTCTGGGCTTCAAAATATATAATGTCCTCTATATCTCCTCTGACAAAACAAGTCATGTAAATCTCTGGCAAAATGAGCCGCATGAGTGTCGGGCTTCAAAATATATAATGTTCTCTATATCTCCTCTGACAAAACAAGTCAGGTAAATCTCTGGCAAAATAATGAAAATGTACCTTTACCTTCACTGACAGCATCAGAAATAAGTCACATAAATATCAGCCATCAATCCTTGGCTTTCAGAAATATATCGGGGAATCTCCAACATTTCTATAACACAAAACTATCTCCCCGTACACACAATCAGAAACACCTGGCTGACCAGCCCGGTCAAACGCCCAGAGCAAACTGTCACGAGATATCGCATATCAGTCCCGCTCAAAACAGTCACGCATGCGCCGATAGCCGCGAGACGTGAGTTGTTCTTACACGAGAACTTTCTGGAAGGATCTCGACAAATGTTCGAGGGAAATCTCTAACAGAGAAACTTAATACACACAAATGGTAAGTCAAGGGAGATAACAACTAAATCTGACCTGACATACAAGAATATAAATGTTTACATCCCCTAGCTTAAAACCAAACTGACTTTAACAGCCACCTAACTGATTGTGATGTACTTTTATCTAATATACTGTATGGAGGCTCTGATGATCTAGTTTTTCATTACAATGTACTTATTCTTAATTTTGTGATCATGTAATGTTAATGTATACTGTTATACTACCTTGTAATGTTGCATTGCCCTTAAATTAATACTTTAAGTACGCTGGAGAATGTTTGAGTAACAGTAACAAAAGATGAGCAAGAGGAAAGAAGAATGCAAGAGGGGACTGTGTGCCCGATTTTCAACCCTTGGCAAATTAATTGCTTTCGTATGTCTACCTAACTATCTACCTAGTCTGATTCTGGTCTTGAGTTTGGGACGGCAAAGACTGCGAGGAAAGTAACAGTTTACCCCACCTCATCTTGATGAACCTATCATTGCACTCATTGCAGCAGTATCTGCTATGAGACTCAAAGCTGCTCACCTTTCGTAAAGTTTTTCGCGTGCACTGCAAAAAACACTGAGTCCCTGAGTCATTCAGTAGCAAACCGTTTGAATATTTCACGAGTTCTTAGAACACACCTCTGAATATGTCTCAAATCACTCATTTACTGTATGAGGAATTCGATTTGTATCAGCCTTGTTGTCTGTTTGTTTGTTTTTTTTTTTGTTTTTTTTTTTTTTGTTTTTTTTTCATTTTCATTAATTTTTATTATTATTATTATTTTAAATTCTTTTTTTTTTCTTTTAATTTATTATAAAAAACATACTTTAGTTATGATGATTATTCCAAATGTATGATGTTATATTACTTTTATAATGATAAGTGCCTTAATAATGCTTAAAGTGAATGTGAGGATGAAAGGATACAGTATAAATGATGAGAGAGAGAGAGAGGAAGGGCAGAATGTCAGACGGGCCTGCGTGCCCAATTCTTAACTCTTTGAAAATAAAGTTCGTTCGTTCGTTCACATATTGTAATGCATGTCTCCATCTACCATTAACCATGATGTGGTCTTTCTGATTTCTGTCCCGACCATTTGGTGATTCCCATGTTAATGTGTGAATTTCTTTGTGTGGGAAAAATGTTCCTCCAATGACCAGGTTGTTAATGCTACAGGAACCTATTAATTTATCCCCATTTTCGTTTGCTGTTCCGCTGCCGCATTTCCCCATTACTCTTTCATTATTTGTATTGTGTGTTCCAACTTTCGCATTGAGGTCTCCCATTACTACGATTAGATCATATCTAGGTGTGTCTTCCATTTCTTTCTGCAGTTGTTGATAGAATTCATCCTTGACCTCTTCATCGCTGTCATTCGTTGGTGCGTAGCATTGTATTATTGTAGTGTTGGTGAATCTCCCTCTCAATCTTATTCTTATCAGTCTGTTGTTGATTGATGGGTTTCCATTCCAGTAATGTCCTTTCTATTCCTTTCTGTATAATAATTGCTACACCCTCATTGTGCTGTCCATCCTCTCTTCCAGAGTAAAGTACTGTTTCTCCTGTTGCTGTTTTAACTTTTCCTGACCCTGTCCATCTACTCTCGCTTATCCCTAGAATGTGTAATCTATAGTTTCTCATTTCTGCTGTGACATGTTTAAGTTTACCCGTCTCCTTCATTGGTCTGACATTCCAAAATCCTATTCTTGTTTCGCGTTTTGCGGTCAGGACGTCCGTGTTCGTGTCAGTGGCTTCCTTTCGGCTTTCACCACTGATAGTCATACGAGCCTCAGACTCCGGATTTCCATCCCGCAGCAAAGTTTGTTCATTTGTTGTCGTTTCCGTAACTTCATTTCTTTTTACATAGACAGGGGTGTCAGCCCTACGCTAAAACCCCCAACTTGGAGGACCAGGGTGTCTGTTTTAGTCTGACCTCTGCCCGCGCAAACCTGTCCAAGGTATTGACACCAGTGATGGCAGGATGGCCTCATGAGCACGAAAATTCTACTGCGTCATGACGTCCCTCAGGGAGGGGTTCTGTCCCCCACACTTTTCCAAGTCTACATCAACGACCTGGTTGTTAAACTACCATATGGAATGAAAGTGGCAATATACGCTGATGACCTGGTAATATGGTGCACAGATGAGCATGCAACAGTGGCCACCAAACTGCTACAAAGAGCTATAGATGCCAACCTCATGGGCAAATAGACGGTGTGTCAGCATTAATACAGATAAGTGCAGCACTACGCTCTTCACTCTCTCTCCAAAACAAAAAGCTGGAGTCATCAAGATAAATGGAGAGCTCCTGAGAGAAGATAAAGAGCCCACCTATCTCGGAGTTACATTCGATGATAGGCTGACATGGAAGCAACACATCAACAAGGCAGCAACAAAAGCCAGGAGGAAGCTAGCCATCATGAGAAAACTAAATGGAACCACATGGGGAGCCAGCGGGAAAATACTTAGTAAAGTTTACCAGCAGGGCATACGACCACAACTGGAATATGGGTCAGCTGCGTGGTGTCCGGCATCAAACACCACATTACAAGAGCTAGATAAGGTGCAAAACCAGGCGCTTAGGGTCATCACGGGAGCAATGAAATCAACGCCTATAGTGGAGTTGGAGAAAATGGGGAGGATACAAGCACTGAGAGAACGCAGAGACACGAAAGTGCTAACACAGGCAGAAAAGTTCCTCTGTATGCCGAGCCATCCAATGAAGGACAGATTCCAAAACCTAGCAATGGGGCGATTGAAAAGAAGCAGTTTTATCCACCAGGCCAAACGACTTCGTAGACAAACTTTAGACTTGCCTGAAGTTGACATCCCCCTAAATTCTGTGCCAGAACAAACCCCTTGGAGAAATGAGACTGGACTACCAGTATACATCCAGATCACAAGTGAAAGGAATATTCGACAGGGATGATCAGAACAGCGTGCAACGTAGGACAGTCACTCTCAGTTTTCTGAATGATGAATACCCACAGGATCTCTGGGTCCGAGTATACACGGATGGGTCAGCACAAAATGCAGTAAAGAATGGAGGAGCAGGAGTGTACATAGAATACCCAAACAACACTATGGATACGGTCAGAGTACCAACGGGGAAATTCTGTAATAACTATGGTGCAGAAATCCAGGCAATCAAGGTGGCAACCAAGAAACTGTTGAACACCAATCTCGGTCCACAGCCTGTGGTATTCCTGACAGATGCAAGAAGAGCACTTCAAGCACTTCAGTCCAGAAAATTACCAGGTATACAAGCCTTGCTTTCTGAACTTTGCAACCAGCGCAAGGTCGCCATGCAGTGGATACCATCTCATTGTGAAATACCAGGAAATGAGAGAGCAGACCGACTGGCTAAAGAAGATGCTGCAGACGAGCAACCGGATGTACCAGAAGAAAAAGATGTCCAAATCAATCAGAAAACCACCAACACCAACGCAGGACGACTACCAAGCTATGACCAGATCAGAACAAATTGTCATTCTGCGCCTCAGAACAGGACACAACTGACTCCGCAGCCACATGTATAAAAAAAATTAAGATTGGCAATTCAGCACTGTGTACATGTGTGGACGGGCGCCCCAGACTGCAGAGCACATACGTCAAGATTGCCCCGAATATGATAATAATAATAATAATAATAATAGCCCCTTCAGTCATAACTGACTATGGGAATGCGCCCCTGAGGTGGCAGCCCTCAGCTGCTTATTTTCCTGGTGCTCCTTTCGACGTTTTCTCCTCACCTCTGCTTCTTGTGTGAGCCTCTCTTCGCCTAATCTGAGGTGGTGCCGTAAATTGCATCGCCACTTAGTGCGATCGGCAGCTTCATCCTCCCATGTTGCTGGATCCATGTCCAGTGCCCTCATATCTCTCTTGCACATATCTTTGAACCTCAGCTGTGGTCGCCCAACTGTTCTCTTGCCATCTGCTAATTGTCCGTAGAAGATATCTTTTGGGATGCGACCATCTTCCATGCGGCGAACATGGCCAAGCCAGCGAAGTCTGCGCTGTCTAAGCAGCGTATACATACTTTGAAGGCCAGCACGTGACAACACCTCGACATTTGTCACTTTATCTTTCCACGAGATGCCGAGGATGCGGCGTAGACACCGCAAATGGAAGGTATTGAGCCTTCTTTCTTGCTTAGCATAGGTCGTCCAGGTCTCGCTGCCATATAGGAGTGTGCTGGTGACGCAGGCATTATATACCGCAGCTTTGGTCTTCATTGTGAGTTTAGAGTTTCCCCAAACACGCGATGTGAGGCGGGCAAAGGTAGCTGCAGCTTTGCCAATGCGGCTGTCGATTTCTGTATCCAGTGAGAGTTTGTCATTGATGGTAGACCCTAGGTATGTGAAGTGGTGCACCACTGCCAATTCATAGTTATCGATAGTGATAACTGGTGCAGCACCCACATCCTGACTCAGCACATTCGTTTTCTTTAGACTTATTGTGAGGCCAAAGTCCTTGCATGCTTTAGTGAAGCGATTCATCAAGCTCTGAAGCTCCTGTTGGCTTTGAGTGACGACTGCAGCATCATCAGCGAACAACAAGTCTCTTATAGTGACCCTTCTGATTTTTGTTTTTGCCTTCAGCCTTGAAAGATTAAACAGACGGCCATCTGACCTAGTGTGAAGGCATATTCCTTCAGTTGCATCTCTGAATGCATGTTTTAAGAGTAAGGCAAAGAAGATTCCGAAGAGGGTCGGAGCCAGAACACAGCCTTGTTTAACGCCACTTCGTATATCAAAGGGCTGTGACGTGCTTCCAGCATATTGGACTGTTCCCTTCATGTCGTCATGGAATGACTTTATCATTTCCAGCATTTTAGAAGGGCAGCCTATTTTCAGGAGGATTTTAAAGAGTCCATCCCTACTAACCAGGTCGAATGCTTTTGTGAGGTCTATAAAGGCGATATATAATGGTCTTTTCTGCTCTCTTGATTTTTCCTGAAGCTGGCGGAGAGAGAAGATCATGTCTGTTGTTGATCTGCCAGCTCGGAATCCACACTGTGCCTCTGGATATATGCGCTCAGCTAACTTGTGTAGTCGCATTAAGATGACTTTGGCAAAAACCTTACCAACAATACTAAGAAGAGAGATGCCTCTGTAGTTATTGCAATCACTTCTGTCTCCTTTATTTTTATACAGTGTTACAATCTTGGCATCTCGCATGTCTTGAGGAATAGTTGTCTCTTCCCAGCACTGGCACAGCATCCTATGCAGGGGATGTAATAGCGTGCTCTTACAGCATTTGATTAAATCAGGAGGAATCCCATCACTGCCTGGTGCTTTGCCAGAGGCCAAGCTATCAATGGCCTTACTGAGTTCCTCTAATGTTGGTTCGGCATCCAGCTCCTCCATAGTTGGCAGACTATTGACAGCATCAAGGGCTGCAGGCGTAACGGTATTGTCTCTAGCGTAAAGCTCAGAGTAGTGCTCGACCCACCTCTCCATCTGCTTACCCTTATCGGTTAGCTTCTCTCCGCTGATGGTTTTTAGCGGTGCCGTCTTACTTTTATGGGGGCCAAGTGCTTTCTTTATACCGTCATACATTTGTCTAATGTTGCCTGTTTGCGCTGCGATCTGGATGCTCTCACTGAGCTGGAGCCAATAGTCATTTGCACAGCGTCGAGCAGTTTGTTGAACTTTGCTTCTCGTAGCCCTCAGGATCTGTAGGGTTCTGGCACTCGGTGAACGTTTGTATTCATTCATAGCACTGCGCTTAGCTTCAATAACAGGTGCCATCACATCTGATGAAGCATCAAACCAGTCATTTGACTTTGCTGTTTTCTTACCAAAGGTGGCAAGTGCAGTACTTTGAATGGTGTTCCGTAGATGCTCCCAGTTCTCTGTAATAGTATCACCATGCTGAGGGCTACTGAGCACTTTCTTGAAGGTCGCAGTGAATTGAGCGATCATGAAAGGGTCTGACATCTTGCTGGTATCAATGCGTGGTTTCCCTTCATGTCTGACACGATAGAGTTTTCTTGGTTGTGCTCTGATTTTGCAGCAAACCAAGGAGTGATCTGTGTCACAGTCTGCACTATGGTACGAGCGCGTGGAGAGCACAGACCTGAGGAGTGGCCTTCTGACGAGAATCAGGTCAAGTTGGTGCCAGTGCTTGGATCGTGGGTGTCTCCATGACACCTTATGCTGGGGTTTTGTCTGAAAGTAGGTGTTGGTCACGCAGAGGTCATGGTGGACGCACAACTCTAAGAGCCGTTGTCCATTTTCATTCATCTTGCCAATACCAAACCTGCCCAGACATGAAGGCCATGAAACATTATCGGCACCCACTCTAGCGTTAAAGTCACCAAGGAGAACAAGCTGTTCTTGCCTAGGTATGCTTTTGATTACTGCTGCTAGATTCTCGTAGAACTCATCTTTAGCTTCTGAGGCAGAGTACAGAGTAGGAGCATACACACTGACAAGGGTGATGGGACCTGTGCTAGTTTGCAGGCGGAGCGTTAACAGGCGTTCTGATCCATTCTCGCCTGGTTCAACCATGTTAGTTAGCGATTTTTTGACCGCAAAACCTACTCCGTGTTCTCTAGCTTTATTAAGATCTTTCCCTTGCCAATAAAATGTGTAGTCCTTCTCGCTCACCGTTCCAGAGCCCGCCAGGCGCGTTTCCTGAAGTGCAGCTATATCCACCTGAAGTCGTTTAAGCTCATCATTAATTATGGCTGTCTTCCTTACATCGTTTACATCCTGTAGGTTTTCGGATAGTCCAGTCAACATAGTCCGGACGTTCCAGCATCCCAATCTGAGAGTTTGCTTATTTCTATTTTTTCGATAATTGCTTGGTGCAAAATTTTCTGTCCACAGTTCGGGTTTGACCCTAATCCCCATGCACCCAATGGGGAAAGCAGACAGTGGCGGGACAACACCTTATTGACTGGGGGCTGCCCAGCTTGAAGCGGGCGGTAGCTGTCCAGTGAGATCCTAGAACCTCTCCCACTGTCGGAAGTAGCCCCTGGCGCCATGCCCTACGCCAATTGGGCAAAATGCTTATAACCGGTAACTGCTACTTCCCGTGTTTTGCCGACACCTATAGGGTGAAGCTGGAGTGTCCTCTCCAGGGCGCGAGCTTGGGCACAGTTATATGGAGATCAAGCTGTTGCCCATGCAGCATGTTCCCCCTCTCCACACAGCCGGTAGATCCAAAGGAACGGCAGTAGCCGATACAGTTTGGTACCAGCCATGTCGCAGGAGTTGCCAGAATAATGTCGAATCGACATTAGACTGCCTTAGGGACTCCGACTCCGGATTTATCCTCAGGGTTTACTCCCGAAGCCAATTCCACAAATGGATATTCCCGCAAGGCAGCGGTGGTTTGAATTCAGAGTTCCTTCTCTTAGATAAGCTACCAACCAAGGATCACGAGCCCTATCTGCCCGAAGCTGCTGGTTTTAAGGCGCCAGTCGCTCGCCTTTGCCCCTTCTCCCGTCAGTGGAAACAGTTCCGCCGGGCTCAAATTGAGCCACACGTGAAGGCCGGGAGCTGGACTTGGTTGTCAGAGGCTGTTTGAGGCGCGTGCCATAGAAGTATTTTATCTGCAGTGAGAGCTTATCCTCACTACAACTCCCGGCAATAACAACCTTTGGAACTCCCGAATATGATATATTGTGGCAAACCCACTGGCCCAGAGAAACAACACTGGAAGCAAAACTATACGGACCTCTGTCTTCACAAAAGACAGTGAAGTTTATACAAGAAACAACATTGCAGATATAGACAATATATTTCAAGAGAACGAAAGAAGGAGAAAAAGAGGACAAAAAATGACTTAATTTTAATCTATTAATGCATGATTGTTTGATGGCTAGAGCTAGTTCTAGCTTTAAAAAGAATAGGAAATAATTGAAATAAAATGTCCTTTAAAATGTATGTTTTAAAATGATTTAACATCAAAAATTAGCTTTCTACACATTAATCAGTATTGATGAAATTACTAATATTATTAATTTAATTTTCTTTCTTTCTTTCTTTTAGTGTGGACGTGATCTTCTTTAAAAATTTATAAATTCTTTTAAATATTCATGGAATGGGCCGTACGACACTTCATTTAACTTATACTGCAGAAGCAAAATTCCGTTGATAGAATCTGCGCTGAACATGATTCTGTCTTTGGTTCGGTGAATTTCCTTCCATGAAAAAAGCATGTTAACGTTTGCATTGTGACGAGGCACCGCAAAAATATATTCTACGATCATATCATTAAAAGTTCAACATGAAATTTAACATTTACTGATTGTTTTTAAAATTTGATTCACTTCTCATTTAACAGTAACTGCATGAATCCTTCATAACTGATGTTACTTTCACCAAATAGTGTCAGGTTGTTAAGTTGACCAAACAGCATTTAAAACTGCCAAAGTGAATCCTCCCTATAAATCTGGCTCACATAGCGGTTCCAACAGTTACAGACCAATATTCATTCTATAATCTATATAAAAACCACTAAACACATTTACAACACCACATTTCAACACTTAACAACAAACAAACTACTCATTGAAAGCCAGTCAGGTTTCAGACCCAAACATTCCTGTCACACAGCTCTCACCAAAATGGCAGACAACTTGTTGTCGAACGTAAATGATGGAAAATTATTCGGTGCTGTTTTTGTTGATTTCAAAAAAGCATTTGACATGATTGACCACACTATCTTGGTTCAAAAGTTGGAAACACTTAGATTAGGCCCTATTCCACTAAACATCAAATCATTCCTGGCAGATCGACAACAGTTAGTGCTTCACAACAACTCGACATCAGATTTCTCGGAGATAGATACAGGAGTATCGCATGGTTCTATTCATGGACCCCTACTCTTCATCAATGAACACCCGCTACATCTAAAATTTTCAACATGTGACCTCTTCGTAATTGATTGTACTATCTACACCAGTGACAATTACTGCGTGGCACTTGAAATGGCTCTTCAAAGTAAGGTGACCATATTTTCAAAACCCTAATCCGGGACAAAATAGTAGATTTGACCTATTTCAATGCAAAAAATCGGGACAAAAGGGTAAAGAAAAGGTCAAAAGTCGGAACATGTCCCGGAAAAATCAAGTTGATGTCAATTTAAAATAATATACATTTTATATATACATTTGAATAACATTGAATAACATACATTTTACTGTATAAGTTTAACTACTTAAACTAATAAGATAGAAAAACATCAATAATCCTTACTTAAGGTGAAGCTGAGTTACTGTACTTTTCAGATGAGTGGATTTTTATCAATAGGTCCTTCTTTGCAAGCAGCATCTTAAAAAACTCGACACATGTTTCCTCACAGTTCACTTTGGTTGTCAACATAGCTTTCAAAGTTTCAACACCTAGCTGTGTTTTATCACGTGCCCATAAGCTGTTCATCAAAGAAAACACTCTTTCTGTGGCAGCATTTGTCCCAGGTAGACAGAAAAAAAACTCTGCCAACTTCAAAATATTTGAAAATGTCACATTATTGTTTTTGAAGTGGGAAACCATTTCAATCCAACGTTGTGGTGGCAATGTTTTTTTGGCACTCCATTCACTAATTTTCTGAGAAGTAACAAACTGCTTCATATATAGACATATTCGTCATAAATTTCAGTTTCTGTAAAGTGGGCTGAAGGTAATGTTTGAATCACTAGTGATGATGATATCTCAATATCTGCCCAAATTGGTATTCTGTTCAGCTTTACCCAGCTGTAGGATTCTAGGTCTTGAAAAGTTTTTGCAGTCCATTTATTCAAATAATTTTTTTTTTTTTTTTTTTTTTTTTTTTTTTTTTTTTTTTGCGTACGCCCGCTAATACTCGAGTCGAAATCTCAGGTTATTATTTTATGTCTAACCTAACATTGATTTTACGTGAGTATCCCTTTATTTCTTGTACAGAGACAGGTGTCCCTCGCCATTCAGGCAAATACTCGCCGATTTCGGAGGTACCCATTGCAGCTGGGTCGGCTCAGGAGCCGCCATTCCCTGGTCGACGACACTCCTTCAAATGTCCTCGCCAGGTCTCGAGTTAATCCAGTCCAAATCCCGGTCGACGAAAAATCCTCAAATGCCGTCGCCCGGGTTTGATCCTGTATCACCCGGTCGCCAGAGCGGTGTTGTAACCACTACGCTAGCGCGGCTCCCCATTCAAATAATTGAAAGCTGTTTCATAGAACGAAGAAACGCTAGCATGACACTTTTTCACATCCTCCTTTGGAAGTCTTTCCATTTCCAGCTTTTCAAGGATTAGCTTAACTCTTGATGGCAAAAAACAGTCTTCCAATTTGGACTTCAAAATAGTTTTCAACCTGTTGATGCTGTCAATGACTTCAAACACAGTGACCGTCTGTCCCTCTATTTTTTGCACTGCTTCGTGGAATGGAGAGGCCTGACTGTGAACAAAAACAAGCCATGCCTCAGAGGATTTTCAAAGAATGTCTGTATAAAAACTGGGCATCTGTCTTGAGATTGAAAATATGATTTTAGAGGCAGGAACATCTGAAGAACCCTTTCAACAGCAGGCAGCAGAGCAAGCCACCTAGTCTGAGCATAACCTAAGATCATCTGGAAGTCTGTTTCCACAAACTGGCAAAACTCCTTGAGTCTTTCAACTCGTACTGTGTATGATTTGAAGAGTAGATAAATTTTAGCAATAATGAGCTCGACATCAACAAGCAGTACATCTGCAGCTGTTCGAACAGTGACCTGCACACCCAACTCCTATAAGACCATGTCCAAGGTTTTCTTGCAGTTTTTTGAAAACATTGTTCTGTCCTTTCCTTTCAGCACCTCCAAAATTGGAATTTGTGTTGTCTGCGCATAATCCAACTAGTTTCCTGTCTAAACCATTTTCAGTTATGCAGTCATTAAGAAAACTACTTACAATATCAGATGTTTCACCTGGCAATGACTTTAACTCTAATATTTTAATTTTCACTCCATTACTGTGATCAAAGTATCTGACAAGCAAAGGAAAAATCTTGAATTCTTTGTGGTTGGATGCATCTGTCAGTACAGAAATAAATGTAGACTTTTCTAGGTCACACCTTAACTCATTTAGAATATGGGGTGCCAAGACATTTCGAATAATGGCTTCTGTTTTCGTACGTGCACATGCAAATTTTGGCTCTAAAGTAACCTTAAGTAATTTTGATGTGCAATCCATAGACCTGAAAGTGTGATTGTGTAGCACTGTATGGTATGCAAAGGCGCCTTCTATATCAGCTAATTGCTCTTCTTGGTCACCAATTTTATCAGCTCTGACGAAAGTGGTTAACGACGAGCTTGATGCAGCTGTAACGACGGCTCTCTTATGTTTCTCACTGCTTATGTGGTTCTTAATATCACCACGTCCACTATGGCTTATCGAAAACCCGGAGGCACATATATTGCATCGTACATTGAAGTTTGATGTACTCTTTTTAATAAACGGATATTCCTTTTGTAAATCTTCATTGAAACTGCATTTACGCTTTGGTACCATTTTCTTACAACAATAACAAAATATGCACAAATAGTTCACCGTTTAAATTAAATAAACGTATACCGTACGCAAAATCTTGGTACTTTACCACTACCTAAAATTTCAAATAACTGCGAATATCACATTGGAACTACAAAACTGTTTCGGCGCCAGTTCACTAATAATTAAAAATTCCCTCGTCAGCCACGGAATAATAATTTTTTTTTTTTTTAAATCTGTGAGATTTATGCCAAATTGGCAAATTCGTCCAAAACCGGGACAAATTGGCGTCCCGGATTGCATCGAAAAAAAGTCGGGACAAATTATCAAAAATGGTCGAAAACCGGGACTGTCCCGGAAAAACCGGGACGTCTGGTCACCTTATTCAAAGCGATGTAGACAATCTAACAAAATGGAGTAATATGAATCGTATGCCAATAAACACAGCAAAAACGAAATCGATGTTGATTACCGCGAGACAGAAACTCCTAAACTTCACAAAAAGATCGTAACAGCTATACACGGAATTAATACAAACTGAACATGTAACAGAACACAAAGTTCTAGGGTTGACGATTGATCAGCACTTAACATGGAGCTCCCATGTTCGGAATTTAACCAAACACTTAGCTCAAAAGACGTACCAGCTGGCCAAAATAAAACACTTCTTATACGCAGACACTAGACTATTATTCTACACCTCACATATACAGGCACATCTAGATTACTGTTCTACATTATGGGGTGGTTGTCCTGCTTACACCGCAAAGAGATTGCACTCCTGCATAAGAGGGCAGTACGTCTGATCACTGATAATCGCACGATACCACACACAAGGACATGAAAAGAACCCAAAATACTGTCCCTACAAAAACGTCTCCTCTACAACAAAGCCAAGCTGACTCGGTGCAATTCTATCAAACAATGCCCCGCCGTACCTACGATCATTGTTTTAAACCAGCAGAAGAGATGGACTACAATTACATCAGTTACGTCTGCCCTAACCTAAAATCGACCTGTTCAAAAAAGAGTCTAGCCTACTCTGGAGCCTACTTGTGGAACAGCCTTCCACACCACCTAAAAAGCCTCATTCAACAATACACTGTTCAAACACTTCATCAACACCGACTATCTACCTCCATATAAGCAGCCTTTGGAAGTCCACATCTCATTCAAATGTCAACCTTTCTTTTCATCTTCCGCTCGTTATTTTCTATGTGAATGATTTGCTTAACATCCATGTAGTATTATTTTATGATGTAATGTATGTGAGTATGTACCTGCATACCACTGTACTTTTGAAATATGTAATGTTTTCATTTGCTTAAATGTGCTGATGTGTATGAGAATGAGCAGGTATACATTTTCTTTACTGCTCAAAGATTTTCCCGCCACAGAAATGCGCAATGATAGGAAACTCTTTACAGAGCGATACAACAGGAAGCAATCTGATCATCAGAAGAAGTCCCCCCGTCCGACAAGTATTTCGGCCCTATATACTCCTTTACACTCTAAGGGGGGCGGGCCCACTTGGGTCATGACTCCCAAGCGTCTCAGCTTCCTGTTGTCTTGCATCGAAAATGAACCCATTTCACTTATGGCAGCAACTTTAAATTCCACAACTCCGCCAGCCGTGGAGGCAATTGTGAAAGTAACAAAGAGAAGACAAATTATTCCGTTCGTTCCGTCGCCCTTCACAACTAAGGACACACACTGAGACACGAGCGCGCAGCCAACGAGCCTTAGCCACTGCGCGCCGCAAGCCACTGAAATTCTGTACCTGACACACTCCCTATAGTATACATCGCCTGTTGCCCCGGAGTCGCAGCCCTTTCACTAGTACACCAGAAAAACTCAGCGCTGTGGACTTAGAAACATTTTGGTGTTTTCTGTACCGCAGCGTTTATTGTCACGATTTCCATTACCCATTGCGGTTGTTCCACAGCCAGCCTGATGCCTTTTCGGCAGTTTCGCTAAGCCTCATCAGTGCCCTTGTTCTAGACTGTCCCTTCAGCCCCAACAGTTTCAATAAATCATACACTGATGCAGCCACAAGCCCTCTTGCGCCCACTTCAACCGCCATGACCCTTGCACTGAATCCATCGTGTCTCAGATCCGCGGCCATATCGCTATACTTGGCCGCTTTGAATGAATGTTGCTCGTCTAATCTGGATTCAAATGGCACGGTCAGTTCAATCAGTATGACCTGAAGCGTTGCTGAAGAATGAAGCACTATATCCGGCCGTCTCCGCGATTTTCTGATACTCTCTGGATATGCCCCCCGTCCAGGTAGGTCTACCGCCATCTCCCAGTCGTTTGCACAGTCAAGAAGAGATGGTAAACTGCTACCAGGTTTACTCGGTTTGGGGTGTGCTGACTTTCCTGCCCTCAGAAAGTATGTATTTGTGGTGTCTGGCCGGACTTTGCTATTCGCTTTCATTCTTGCCTGATCTATTGTCGCAGCAAGCTCATTTAGCACTTTGTTATGGCGCCAAGTGTATCGTCCTTGCCCTAATGCCACCTTACACGCTGAGAGCACGTGTTCAAGTGTCTGCCTCCCCTGGCACAGGGGGCACTGCTCATCATCTGACTTTCGCCATTTCACAAGGTTGGTGGCCGACGGCAGCAGGTCATACATTGATCTAACCACGAAGCTGAGCCTAAGAGGTGCCATATGCCATATATCATTCCACGTCAAGGATCTCTGCAGGGCTCCTTCCCATGTAGTCCATTGGCCTTGTTGGACCTGCTGCACTGCTTTTAGCAACCTCTTATCATTCTCAGCTCCTCGTATCTCCTGAACTACCATGTCTCTGCGTTCCCTGCTTGATGCCTTGGACCACCAGCGGATGTCACCATGCCCAAATCCCCGTCTATTCGTTTGTGTGTATCCGATTACGCAAGAAAGTATTATTATTATAATTTAATTGTTTACATTTTCCCTCAAAAATGTACGGATATAAGCGAGAATGTGTTTATGTAGTTTTTATATTGATGATTGATGACACATTCAAAAACACAGATTTATTGTTGACGGTTTGAATGCATTAGTGAGTGTCGGGATACAGAATGAAAGATAAAGGGCTGGATGGTCAGACGGACCTGCCTGCCCAATTCTCAACCCTTTTAAAATAATTTTCTATCTGTCAGTCTCTCTGTGTGTCTGTTTGTCTGTCTGTCTATCTATTTGATTCTGCCCGTCAGTTAAGGAGGGCGAAAAATACACACACCAAGTCTCAACTCATTAAATAGCAGACTTTTCAAATACTTCATAAGTTCTGATTCCATGCCACCCTAATCTGATTATGTTTGAATCACTGTTTGATTTACTGTACGAATATTTTGGATTTGTGTTTTTGTTTTTTTTAAATTTTATTTTAAATTTTATTTGTTTATTTTTTTAGCTTTGTTGTTTTGTTTTTTTCCCATTACTTTGTTGTTTGTTTCAAAAAAAATACTTAATGCTGATAATGATTGCATACTGTAAATGTATGCTGTTATATTACCTTTATAATGTTGCATGCCTTTAAATTATTGCTTAAAGTAACATGTGGGAATGAAAAGAAACAGTATGCAAGATAAGTGAGAGTGGAAGGGCAGAATTGATAGACGGGCCTGCGCGCCCAATTATTAACCCTTTGAAAATTACGTTCTTTCCTTCGAACAACTGATGTACATGCAAATATTCTCCTGATGAAACTTGTCAACAAACTACTAAGTCCCCCTCTTCGTTTTTCAACAAGCATATTGGGAATCTTCAAAGGCACAAACTCTTGACACAAGAGCTGCTTAAGAATGGCTATCACATATTTAATACAGTTTTGCACTTCAACAACTGAACTATATTCCTTTGCAATTCGTTCAATATTTACTTGAAGAATATACTTGCATAAGATCTTCGACGTCATGTTGAATCTCCGAGGGGAAAACTCCGGACAAATTGCACTTTTGACAAAAGCCGCCCGGACGTCCAATATTAAGGTTAAAAAGAGGACAAATCCAGGGAAAAGATGACAGAGAGTCGCCCTATTTATTTCTCATCATGTATTAAGGTGTAGCTATTTTTGTGACACATTTTTTATTATTTCTTTTCTCTTTTGTTTTATTGAAACAAACAGACACCTATAAAATTATTTCCGGTTAATATTACTCTCAAAATTTGTTTTTTGTCTACAGGCATTCAACAACATGGCAAATTATCTATACGTCAAATGTTGCTACGAGAAAGGTGTAAACGTTTACAGCAGTTGGGTGACCGTGAGACCTTGAGAAAATACTGCAACTTTGTGAGCTTGTAGCGGAAGGTTTTATAAGTGATGATTGTGGTAGAGTAGAAGAAGTCTTCTCTCTAGAAAGGGTGAGAGTCCCAGTGTAGGAGAAGTACACTGGTATCACTAGATAGTCACGGCTGTGAAGATATCTGCTACAGAAAGAATTCCAAGTGAAGTCAGAGTCTAAAGTGCCACTTCCACTAAGTAACTATTAGTGATAATTAATAATTCAACAAAACTCAACAGTAACAATATAAATAAAGCTGCTGAGTACAATTATTGAATCATTTATTTACATCTGTCTGTCTTGTGCTGAATTATGAGTGTATGTGGATGGATTCAATGAAGGAATAACTTTACAACAACTTGGAAATGATGAAATACAATTTCAAGCTATTAACTAAAATGTTCTTGTTGGCTTTTCCAAATGAATTCCTCGCTGGTCTATTATACTTTTATGTCTCTGCTAGCTATCACACTGTTCATCACTTAACAAAATCTGCTGCTGGTCACTCAAGATTGCACGAGTTTTATAACACACTGAGTTAACTTATATGTCAGATGCAAGGTTCTGTTGATTTGTACAGTCTTTACGTTTTTGGTCCAACTTATGCCAATCCAGACACTGCTGGAGATTAACGCTGGTGATCTTGAAACCCCTATGTAGACTTATTCTTCTTCTTCTTCTTCGTTCACCCTCAGATGTCAACTTGAATAAGTTCAAAGAAAGCGGTGGTCAGCCTGAGGCTGTTGATATCTCCGTAGATCTTCTCCAGGAATGGTACTGGTGATGGCCATATCCGTCTTCTCCGCTCCTCATATGTTGGGCACCTCTGAAGCAGGTGTTCGGCAGTCATTTTACCAGTGCCACAGTCACACTCATCCGTAGTTCCTATCTTTAATTTGTTGAACAGATGGTATCTCAATCTGTTATGACCAGTGCGAAGTCTGAAGATTACCACTTGTTCACTTCTGCTGAGCTGGTAATACGGATCATATTTTGTGTGGCCTGGATGCTCTTCTTCCCACTTGTGCCTGTATCTGCGCTTGATAAAACTCTTGGACTCCTCATAGGTTATTTGTGTCCAGCTGAGGAAGTTTTCCCCCTTCCTTTGCCAATCTGTCAGCCTCTTCATTTCCAGGGATGTTGCAGTGAGAAGGGATCCACTGTATCACAACTCTTTTGTATTGCTGACATAGTCTGTGAAGTGTTACTCTTAGGTCATCCAGTTCAGCATTCATTTGACTTTTCAGTGTTGTAATCACTGACAGCGCATCTGAGAAGATAACTACTGGTCTCTCTGAGCTTTTTTCTGTCATTAGAATTTCTGATGCAGTTTTTATGGCCTCTGCCTCTGCTCTGAAGTTAGTTGAAAATTTCCCTGTTGCGACTGCTATCTTTTTTTGTGTGCCATTGCTTAAGCTCAGGAAGACTCCTCCACCCCCATCTTCTGTTGCATTAGTTGCTGATCCATCTGTGTACGCATGGATCCAGGTGTTGCTTGGGTAATGTTTCTCTATATATTTTGTGGTTAGGACTCTCCTTTCTGTTTCAGTTTGACTGTTCTTTCTTTCAATACCAGGAACATTTTCTATCATTTCAGGGAAGCACTGTTGTTTCCAAATTGGTAGCTTGTGTGCAGTACATATTGGCGTAGCTGTTGATATTGCATTTATGGGGTCTGCTCTCATCTTTGTTTTTACTGTCTCTACAAAGTTGCTTCGCTTCAGTCTTCCCCTTCCAAGTCCATTTATCCTCTGGTGCATTGGGTGATCTATCAGCCTCCTGAATTTCTCGGCTTGTTGCTGGGCTCGGCTATCTCTTCTATCCTCCATAGGCTGGAGGTGAGTAATCTTTTCCAACTCTTTTATTGGTGTTGATTTCATGCCCCCAGTTATGATTCTCATTGCTTGGTTTTGGGTTCTGTTTATTTTGTCAAAGTTCGACTTAGCGGCTGTTGACCATGCTGCAATGCCATATTCTAAGACTGGTCTCACTCGCCCAGTATATAGATTCTTTAGTACTCTCTCGTCTGCTCCCCAAACCGTGCCAGCATGTTTTTTCATGATTGCCATTCTCTGCCTTGCTCTTGTCCTGTTTTTCTCAACCTGGGTTTTCCAAGTCAAGCGGCGATCAAAGGTAATGCCTAGGTAGTTTGGGTTTTCATCCAGATGTAGATTTTTCCCATTTAGCACCAATTTGGAGATCTGTGGTTTGTTAGAGAGAGAAAACACTGTGAATGATGTTCTCTCCTCATTTATCTTTACTAGCCATGCCTTGGCCCACTCCTCCAATGATGTTAGGGCTTGCTGCATCCGAATGCTTGCCGTAGAGATATATTCCTCTGAGATCCACAGGGCTAAGTCGTCTGCAAAGGAGGCATTGTGGGTTCTTCTTGGAATATTCTCTGATATGTCATTTATATATGTGAGGAACAATGTGGGTGACAGGACTCCCCCTTGGGGAACACCCTGCTCCAATACCATCTTCCTACTGGTCTGTCCTTGTAGTTGAACTCTGGCCGTTCTATTTTCAAGATAGTGACTGATCCATTTGAACATTCTCCCACACACTTCACTTCTTTGCAGCTTGACTTTCAGTCCATCTTTCCACACTTTGTCAAATGCTTTTTCTAGGTCCACCCAAACCACCAGTGTGTGCTTTTTTTCTTGGAAAGCATCCTCAATTTTCTGAGTTATATAAGTGATCTGGTCTTAAGTGGATCTGTATTTCCTGAATCCTGCTTGCTGTGGGGCTAAGAGATGTTTTTCTTCTAGATGCCACATAAGTCGAGTATTTATTATGCGCTCCATCAATTTTCCAACACAACTAAGTAGACTGATAGGTCTGTAGCCATTTGGTTCTGTCTGAACTTTGTCTTTCTTAGGTATTGGAATCAGTATGGCATCTTTCCATGCTTGTGGTACTATTCCTCTTTTCCAGCTGCAGTTTAGGATGGCCAGAAGCTTCTTTTTTGCCTTTGTTCCTAGGCCTGTTAGCATTTCATTGGTTATCCCATCTTTTCCGGGTGACTTCTTTTTCTTTAGCGCCCTCATTTCCTCTTCTAATTCTTGCATTGTTAACTTTGCCATCATGTGTTCTTCTGGTGCAAGCTTTTTGTTATCATGATTCCTTTGTTCATCAATGATGGCCTTTCTTCTGTCTATAGGGACATCAATGTGGTTTGCACCAGCATAGTGTTCCATGAGTGCATTTGCAGCTTTTTTTCCCGAGAGCATATTTTCACCTTGTTTGATTGTGATGTGATTTTTGTAAGGTTCTTCGTTGTTTAAAGCTCTAACTAGTTTCCACAGCTTGTTCCCTTCTTTATCTAGGTTGAGATTTTCTGTTGTTTGCTTCCAGCAGTCTCGTGTTGTTTGGTTTAATGTTCTTCTGTACTTTGCAGTGGTTGCTTTGAGCAAGATGTTTGCCTCAGTTGTTTGTTCTGTTTCTGCCTTGTCTCTGGCTTGTGCTACCTCATCTTCAAGTTTTTGCAGATCTTCATTACAGTATGGTTTATAGTTTTTTCTTGCCCCTCTCGGAATAGTCTCAATAGCTGCTTGAAGTATTGCTCTATTAAAGCTTTCAACTATATTTTTCATGCTGTTGTTTCGTGTGTTGATGGTTTCGCAAAGGCTGTCAGTCAGCACTGCAAAACTGTCCCAGTCAGCTCTTTTGTAATTCCATCGGGGCAATGGTTTCACTTCATGGGGAACATACTCCATATTATGTAGACTTATGGTAGGTCACAATAGCTCATAGAGTTTTCAATCAACGACCTCTGATTTTGAATGACTCGTAGGAACCTGAGGACAATGCTTAGACATGTGGCTATCTTTGGTTTTAATGTCCACAAGCCTAATGTATGTGAGGTGACAGTGTTATCAGGTGTATGCCTGTATATGGATGATACGAGTACATGGCTCATTATGATAGCGATAGCGAGACAAGACGGGTGTCTAGCTGTCAAACAATTCTTGAAAAAAAATAATATAGGAATATAATACATCAATTATTTACACACATGGTATGCTGATTTAGTGACCCTTACTTTCCCTGCCTGACAAGTCAGGTCTGAAAAGTGCTATAACTTATGGCAGGGTGGATAAGCCCTGATAAGGACTGTTTTCGTCCTGATAAGGACTGTGCTAGTCCTGATAAGGACTGAGTCACTGTATGGTTATATTTTTGGGTTCCATCTTCAACAATCATAACAAATAAACGAAGACGATGTATGATACCTTCATAACATATCAACTAACCAAATCCTGAAATAAATAGTAGTAATTAATGTGCTAAATATACATAATAATTCTACATACCCTCTCAGGATCTATACAATATTCAGAAAAGACTGGCTTTGGTGGAGAATAATGCTGCCCGGCCACAGATGGTAATAATGTAGCTTCATCAAGCATCTCTCTAGCCTCCACCCTTCTGTCTTTATGCTGTGCAAGGGTAGCAAGATTTGGTACCACTTGCTTTGTTTGTGAAAAAATGTGTAGCGCGACACACACACACAGCGCAGGGATAACACGCGACGGATGTTGCTTTGAAGTTTGAAGAAGGCGGAAAAATGTGAATTACGTTTAGCCGGACGGTATTGATGAAGGTAGGAAATAGCGAATATAGGAATGGCCGACTTTAAAAGTTTGCATTTACATGAAAGAAAATTTAAAGCTACAAGAGCAAGCCTGGTTGGAATACATTTAAATAATAATAATTCACAAGAGGAGATAGAGTATGGATGATATACGAAAGGATATTATTCAAACATAAATAGTTTTAAAACTTTGCATTTTATTTACGATTTGATTATATCAGACATAATAAAAAGGGAATGACGCTAACCTGAGATAACCTCCACCGGCATTGTCAGGAAGCATAACCATTAATTGGTTAGCCAAATATATCATATCTAGTTCTTGCCTGGAAGCTTACGACATACCAGCAAGTACATAAGTGACTTGGCATCCATAAGTGGAAAGCAAAGGTTATATCGTACCCATGTATCATAACATGTGATTTATTCATGTATTTTGTTAATTCTGCACAGTAGACATTATCTTATCATGCTATCTCTGTAACATACTACCATGATTCATTCATTTATATACAAACACTGAAGACATGGTCGCCTCATGAACAGCAGTGGGTGGTGAGATTGTTGGAACACCATGGCCACCTATTACTTTTTGTTCCAGGTTTTTATGATCGAGTTTTATGATCATTCCTGATAGAATTTACCTAAAGACTTGAGGACCGTTGATCCTGCAAACTGAAGCCTAGAGGTCAACCAGTCTTCAACACCTTAGTCCCCCGTAGTTATAGGGCGGGCTGAAGGACAGTCTCTTGATTCAAGTGTGTCTCAGGAACCACGAGCAGACGTTGCTAGTACCAGATGAGTTCTATGTGTATCCATCTAATAAATCCTGTGAGCAGTTTCTAAAGCGAATGTCGATGATGATAACAGCTAGGAACTAGATAGCCAGATATATCAAAATATACCGTGACAGACTGTTTTAAATCCATTGGAAGATTCATCCAAGATTTTTTGCTATTATTTATTTTAATGTGTAACTATAAATAATCATACCTTTTATCATCTTCCAACACCCATTTCTCATTACAAGAATATATAGATGTACATAATAAATTATGAAATTGTAATCATATGACTTGGTAAATTTTTAACTGTAAAATTTTGAGTTACTTTTTCTAATTTAATTATATTATCACATAGGGTTACTATAGCGAAAGTGGCACCGTATACTTCTGAAGTCTAAATCTGTAGTGAATTTCCAATACAATAGCTAAATTAATATATAACAATATAGGGCATAAAGGCAAAATAAGAAAGTATAAACGAAATTTCGGCTAGAACGCGTGGTTATCGCCTACGCCTTCAGATTATTAATTGCTAACGCCTAAGACGAACAAAACGGTACTCAAATTTTCAAATTCGTCCTTGACACCACTTTTCCTAGTTCTAAGAAAACATCTGCTTACAAATGCATTGTAAAACGAGGAGGGGCAAGGAGATGAAAATGCAAATACGTTTCGCATTGATTTTAAACTAAAAGCCAACTATAGCAAGTGGCAAGCTTTGCCTTAGGGGTTCCCCCAAAATACGATGAAAAAGTTAGAACATGTAGACGACACGTGTCACTAAAACGACTTTGGCTCTTATTAGGAATGACGAAATTCTATCGTAAGTACAGAAGACATCCCCTAGTATGGAAGTGAACGGTGGTAACAGCAAATACACGACTATCATAGAAAAATACATATTTTGAACGAAGCCACTTAGCCCCATTAAACTTATATATTCGGGTACCTTAGGACTTGCTGACAAAGAATATGTTATGTGTTTCGCAAATAGTCCATTAATTAACAAATTATAGCCAAAATACTATAGTGGAGTTGACTGACAGCACAAGATCATATCTGCTTAATTTTTTTAATGGCATGTTTGGAAAACACTGCTTTGGGGGGGGGGGGGGGGAAATGAGGCCAACAAGTTAGATACGATTTGATTGGCTGTAGTAAAATGTAAGGCGAAACATTATTGGGTGACCTGGAAATACCAAAATTGTTGTTAATGGAAACGTATAGGATGGATAGTTTTTTTCAAAGGCTCATGTAAACATGGCCTGATTGGTTAGAACGTTAGATATGGTCAAGTAGAAGCGTCGGTTCACTGCCATTTTTGAAGATAAATTCTGTGAAAATCAAGTACGTTGAGAACAGGCTAAGAATTTTCTAATAAAGGAAAAGCTTGGACAAAGGCAGATCGAAAATGTGCCAGATTCTATTGCCTAGTCAGCGTTTTACTTGTGTTATTTCCTTACATCTGTGGTAAGATTGATTTTCTTAATATTTTATTTAAAATAAAATTTGAATGTGAGATACTGACATACGATTATAAGTAAGTGAGTCTAGGGCAGACTCAAAACAGAGTCTAGAGATAGATCCAGCATATGAAAGACTATCAGAGAGGTGTAGACCAACTAAATTATATAGGATTATCATCAGGAGCATAATACCTATCCTATGGTATGGACAACAGATTATTGCTGGAATTGCAGAGGCGTTGTAACTATTAGGGGAGAGGAGTACTGGTATACCTGGTCACATCGAAAGAAACTGGTGAAAGGGATTGTCGTAAAGAGCTGATCTTGCATGTTTGTTTGTAATGTGCCTGTCCTGGTTGTTGAGTATTAGTGTAGGCTATTGATTACGAAGGAGGCATATCCTTCTGATTTCAGAGGTATTTGGTTGCTGTCAATAACTGGTGCCAGACTACAGTGGGCCGATATATTCATGCCACAGTCTTGCCTTTTTCGGAGACAACTGTAAACCACCATCATTCTTGAAGAAGTGGGAGCTGAAGGTTGTCGTTCAGCGAAGTGCGGGAAGATTCCTACAGCATATTACCAAGTTAGGTGCATGTTTCGGCACCTGGTCGCTCAACAAACATTATATCAAAATAAAGGACTGAGAATAGTGATATAAACATTCCATCAGTGTCCATAAAAACTTACAAACAACATGCAGAGATGATGATAGTAAACAATCAACCAGTGTATACTAGAAGTCACCTCAGTTAAACAATACAACTACACCCTTATATAATAATATATGTATTATGGACAGAAGATCCATTGTATAAATTGATTTATGTAATTAATTGCTATGATTTCACTTTGATTGTCAGTCTTGATTCCAAATAAATCAGATTCAGGACAATAAATTGAAAAACCTTAACTGTTAACCACAGACTTACTAAAGATAGTCTTTTAAAGTGTAGTTTGTATGTGATTGTCGTGGCACTGTTGTGTTGTAGCAGATAATAAAATAATTTGTGTAATTGTTTATATGTTTAGTTGGTTAATGCAACCTTACACTACATTTCATAACCCTAGACACCAAACGTAGTCATCTTATAGTCTATCAAGAATAAGTCTGAATGAGATCATAGTGGTGGAAGTAGAAAGGTGCCCTGGAAAGTTACTCAATTATTTATTATATTCAGGGACCTTCACAGCTGACCTCATTCAGTACACTAAGATTCTTAACAACAAACTGTATTAACATCAACCCACCACATATATTGGGGTCTCGCTCCTGGGGATTGAACTTTTCATACCACCAGCTATATTGGGTAGTTTGCTTCTGGGATTTTAAATTCTTAAAATATTATCAATTATATTAGGAATCTCAGATAGTATAAAACTAAAAGCATTCCTTTTTGGAGAAATTAAATAGTGGTTGAGCTATCAGTGCCTGTGGTTGTTCTTAGTTATAATTAGAAATTGTTAGTTATAATTAGAAATTTGTCTAGTTAGAAATTTTAAAAGGTTTGCCTAGTACATAATGGCAGACCTGGCAAAGTTTCGATCTGCTGCTGTGCAGGCTGCAAAAGAATTGGGAATGGAGGGGCAAATTATGATTGCTTATGTCACAACTGAGTGTGACAAATTTATTGAACGTGAAGAAAGAAAATTTGAAGCTGAAAGAAAGTTAGAGGCTGAAAAAGAAATTAAGAGGCTGCAGATTGAGGCTGACAAAGAGACTATCGCATTGGAGGCGGATCGTGAGGCGGAAATAAAGAGGCTCCAGTTGGAAGAGAAAAAGGCTGAAAGGGAAGCAGAAGAAAAGAGATTAGCTACAGAAAGAGAAGAAAAGAGATTAGCTACAGAAAGAGAAGAAAAGAGATTAGCTACGGAAAGAGAAGAAAGAAGACAGGCTACAGAAAGAGAAGAAAGAAGACAGGCTGCAGAAAGGGAAGCAGAAAAGGAGGAGAAGAGATTACAAAGGGAACATGAGTTACGACTAAGGGAGTTTGAGTTTCAAAGCCATGCTCCTGAAAATGGTGCCAGTCCCTTTACCTCAGATGCTACTGTTAGTCAGGGAGCCTCAACCTCAGCTATGAGTTTTCATTTTGTTGAGAAAGACGATGACATAGACAGTTACCTAAATAGATATGAACTTTTGGCTACCACGTATGGTTTAGAGAGAGAAAGGTGGAGCCTAAAGTTATCACAAGGGCTTCGTGGTACAGCTTATGATGTTTTTGCCAAGATGAGCAGGGATGATCAGGACAATTATGACATGCTAAAGCAGGCTCTTTTGTTAAGATATGAAAAGAATGGGGAATTTTATAGAAAAAAATTTAGGAATGCCAAACTACTGTCGGGTGAGACTTATCACCAGTTCTCTGCACGGTTAGAGACCTACTTGGAGAAATGGACTGCTCTGGGTAAAACCCAAGTACTTAAGGAAATGATCCTTATTGAGCAACTAAGAGAGTCCATGGCTCCAGACCTGAGACAGTTTCTCATGGAACAAGGTGCAGAGAGGTTGGGTGAGTTACTCAATGTCGCTGAGAGGTATCAGGCAGCCCAAGCAGAGGTAGTTGGAAATAAAAAGAAACAGGTAGACAATTTTAAGGCACCTCAAAACTTTAATAAGTTTGGCCATAGAGACCAGAGCAAAGGTAAGCACCAGTTTGATAGGCCACGCAATGACTATAATAATAAAACCTCACAATTCAATGAAAGGAAATATAATGACAGAAAACCCTTTAACCAAGGAAAGAAGTATTGTAAACATTGTCGGATGGACAACCATAACACTGAAAATTGTAGAAAGAAAACTCCTACTTGCGCTGCAATGAAAATGGAGAGAAAGGGAGTAAAGGTCAACCTTACTGAACAACAGGAACCTTACCACCCCCCAGTGTGTGAAGATGTAACATGCAATGGTGTCACCATAAGGTGTTTGTATGATACTGGATTAGATTATGATTCAGTTGTGAGTTCTCACCTGGTGCAGGCAGATCAATACACCACAGAAACAGTGGAGATTCAAACTGCAACCAAGGACGTAGCGACCATGACACTTCCCGTCGCCAGGATAAATGTGAAAACGTGATATGTGGAAGGAATCATAAATGCAGCAGTGATAAATGAACCAATCTACCCTCTGATATTGGGGTGTAGATATGTCTTCTTGGGGAATCCCAAGAGACCTGTGACCATGGCAACAGCGCAGACCAGATCCCAGTCTAAAAAGGAGGAGGATAATCCGATAAATACCCATCCAGATGAGATGAGGAAGGCACAGGCGGAGGATAAGACCCTTAAGCCTTGTTTTAAGAAATTGCCCAAATGTCATACACCTCCAGGCAAGGGAGATTTCTATATGAAGAACAAATTGATATATAGAAAGGCTGGAAATGGATCCACTGGTCACGGACAGCTGGTCCTTCCAATTTCATATAGGACTAAAGTGTTGGAACTAGGGCATGCGATTCCCTTCAGTGGTCATATGGGGATCAGCGCAACAGGACAGCGTATAGCTTGTCATTATTTCTGGCCAGGAATAACTGAAGACATAAAGAGATATGTAAAATCCGGTCCAGAGTGCCAACGGGTAGCTCAAAAGCATTGGACTGCTCCAGTAACTCTAGGGGAAATGCCCATAGTGGGAACCCCCTTTGAAAGAGTTGCCCTGGACATTGTGGGACCTCTCACTCGGACCAAGAGGAGGAACAGTTACATTCTGACTCTGGTGGACACTTGTTCTATGTGGGGAGAGGCGGTAGCCCTGTCATCAATTGATTCGAAGCATGTGGCAGAGGCATTACTCACAATCTTCACCAGGTTAGGCTTTCCCAACCAAATCTTGACTGATAATGGCTCTCAGTTCAAGGGGAAACTAACAGAAGAGGTATTCAGGATCTTTCAAGCCAAACACTTTCATTGTAGCCCGTATCATCCTCAAGGAAATGGCCAAGTAGAAAAATTTAACGGGACTCTCATGTCGATCCTGAGGAAGTTGGCACATGAAAAACCAGACACATGGGATCAGTACCTTCCCGCCGCCCTGTTTGCCTACCGGGAGGTACCCCATAGTTCAACCGGTATGGCCCCGGCAACATTGTTATTTGGAAGACCAATAAAAGGTCCCCTGGAAGCCTTGTTAAGGACCTGGACCGATGAAAAGGCAGAAGAAAATATTACTTCATCATATCAATATGTGAACGAGCTGACCACTCGTCTTAAAACTGGCTGGAAACTTGCCAATGAAAATTTGAGACGAGCCAGGAAAAAGCATGCTGCCTATTACAATAAGAAAGCGAAGGATCGAGAATTATTTGTGGGAGAGAAGGTGCTACTTCTACTGCCCGGCAGCCAGAATAAATTGCAAATTTGATGGCAAGGTCCATATACAGTTCTAGAGAAGGTGTCTAGAACAAATTTTAAGATAGATAAGAAAGGGAAAGAGAAAATCTATCATGTGAATCTCCTGAAGAAATATCTGGACAGAGAAAACCAGGAAGAGACACACCTACTGACCTTGTCTGTTGCAATGGAGATGAAAAAGGAACCACTCACTTCTCATGAATATCCTTTACATCCCTGTGAGACCGCTGCACAGGTCAAAATCAGCACACACTTAACGGAAAATCAGAGGGAGAGGGTTCAGCAGGTTCTGAATAATCATACAGATGTGTTAACGGACCGTCCGGGGCATACAAATTTATTGGAGTATGATATGAAACTCATAGACCCAACACCAATCTGTATGAAAGCATACTCGATTCCGTTCGCTAAGGAAAAAGCTTTAAGGGAGGAGATAGATTATCTGTTGAAAGAAGGGATTATCTCGCACAGTGAATCTCCCTACAGTTCCAGTGTGGTTCTGTTAAGAAAACCCTCTGGAGAACACAGGCTGTGTATAGATTACAGGAAACCGAATGCTGTCACAGAAGGTCAGGTGGATCCATTACCTGATACACATCAGCTGTTTGCCAGGCTGAATAGAGCTAAATATTTCTCTAAAGTGGATCTGAGCAAAGGCTACTATCAGATTCCAGTAAGGCCGGAGGTAAAACCTTATTTAGCCTTTAGCACCTCGGAAGGACATTATGAATTTAATATGTTGCCATTCGGGCTGAAAAATGCACCGAGTTTGTTTTCGAGGATGATGAGAAAGTTACTGGATCCCCTGAAGAATCCATGCATCACCAACTTCATGGATGATATTCTAATAGCAAAAGAAACATTTGAGGAACCCATTAACTCTCTGAATATGTTGTTTGATCGACTGAGAGAGACCAATTTGACAGCTAGAACAACGAAATGCTGTGTTGGATGTAAAGAGCTGGAATTCTTGGGCCACACAGTACATCAGGGAAACATGACCCCTGACCCCAAGAACCTGGAGAAGTTGAAAAAAGCACCAAGACCACAAACAAAAAAGGATGTGCGATCTTTTGTCTCATTATGTGGTTTTTACCAAAAGTATATAAAGAACTTTAACTCCATCTGTGCTCCATTGACTGATTTAACGCGCAAAGGAAATCCTGATAGAATTATTTGGACAGCGCAGTGTGAATTGGCCTACCAAGAATTGAAAGAAAAACTCACAAGCAGGCCTATTTTGAAATTACCTGACTTAAGTCAAGAATTCATTCTGAGAACGGATGCGAGTAATATCGGTTTGGGTGCAGCTCTATTACAACGGTCAAATTCACTTGATGGGGAACAAACCCCAGTAGTCTATGCTAGCCGTAAGTTGAATACAGCAGAACAAAAATATTCAACAAGTGAAAAAGAATGTCTGGCAGTCATCTGGGGTATAAAAAAGTTCCAGATTTATCTCTATGGACAATCATTTAGGATCCAGACAGACCATAAACCCCTCGTGTGCCTGTCACAAGCAAGGCATGAAAATGCTAGGTTACTGCGCTGGTCTTTGCTCTTAAAGCCATTCCAGTTTTCCATAGAGTACATTCCCGGAAAAACCAACGTCGGCGCTGATTTTTTAAGGAGGCATCCATACGACGAACATCAGAGTAGTCACCAGGCATAGATAGTAAATTTATCTATGTGTATTAAGAAATAGGAACTGACATATGATCGTCTGTTCTAAAGGGGGGACATGTGTAGTGAATTTCCAATACAATAGCTAAATTAATATATAACAATATAGGGCATACAGGCAAAATAAGAAAGTATAAAAGAAATTTCGGCTAGAACGCGTGGTTATCGCCTACGCCTTCAGATTATTAATTGCTAACGCCTAAGACGAACAAAACGGTACTCAAATTTTCAAATTCGTCCTTGACACCACTTTTCCTAGTTCTAAGAAAACATCTGCTTACAAATGCATTGTAGAACGAGGAGGGGCAAGGAGATGAAAATGCAAATACGTTTCGCATTGATTTTAAACTACAAGCTAACTATAGCAAGTGGCAAGCCTTGCCTTAGGGGTTCCCCCAAAATACGATGAAAAGGTTAGAACATGTAGACGACACGTGTCACTAAAACGACTTTGGCTCTTATTAGGAATGACGAAATTCTATCGTAAGTACAGAAGACATCCCCTAGTATGGAAGTGAACGGTGGTAACAGCAAATACACGACTATCATAGAAAAATACATATTTTGAACGAAGCCACTTAGCCCCATTAAACTTATATATTCGGGTACCTTAGGACTTGCTGACAAAGAATATGTTATGTGTTTCGCAAATAGTCCATTAATTAACAAATTATAGCCAAAATACTATAGTGGAGTTGACTGACAGCACAAGATCATATCTGCTTAATTTTTTTAATGGCATGTTTGGAAAACACTGCTTTGGGGGGAAATGAGGCCAACAAGTTAGATACGATTTGATTGGCTGTAGTAAAATGTAAGGCGAAACATTATTGGGTGACCTGGAAATACCAAAATTGTTGTTAATGGAAACGTATAGGATGGATAGTTTTTTTCAAAGGCTCATGTAAACATGGCCTGATTGGTTAGAACGTTAGATATGGTCAAGTAGAAGCGTTGGTTCACTGCCATTTTTGAAGATAAATTCTGTGAAAATCAAGTACGTTGAGAACAGGCTAAGAATTTTCTAATAAAGGAAAAGCTTGGACAAAGGCAGATCGAAAATGTGCCAGATTCTATTGCCTAGTCAGCGTTTTACTTGTGTTATTTCCTTACATCTGTGGTAAGATTGATTTTCTTAATATTTTATTTAAAATAAAATTTGAATGTGAGATACTGACATACGATTATAAGTAAGTGAGTCTAGGGCAGACTCAAAACAGAGTCTAGAGATAGATCCAGCATATGAAAGACTATCAGAGAGGTGTAGACCAACTAAATTATATAGCATTATCATCAGGAGCATAATACCTATCCTATGGTATGGACAACAGATTATTGCTGGAATTGCAGAGGCGTTGTAACTATTAGGGGAGAGGAGTACTGGTATACCTGGTCACATCGAAAGAAACTGGTGAAAGGGATTGTCGTAAAGAGCTGATCTTGCATGTTTGTTTGTAATGTGCCTGTCCTGGTTGTTGAGCATTAGTGTAGGCTGTTGATTACGAAGGAGGCATATCCTTCTGATTTCAGAGGTATTTGGTTGCTGTCAATAACTGGTGCCAGACTACAGTGGGCCGATATATTCATGCCACAGTCTTGTCTTTTTCGGAGACAACTGTAAACCACCATCATTCTTGAAGAAGTGGGAGCTGAAGGTTGTCGTTCAGCGAAGTGCGGGAAGATTCCTACAGCATATTACCAAGTTAGGTGCATGTTTCGGCACCTGGTCGCTCAACAAACATTATATCAAAATAAAGGACTGAGAATAGTGATATAAACATTCCATCAGTGTCCATAAAAACTTACAAACAACATGCAGAGATGATGATAGTAAACAATCAACCAGTGTAAACTAGAAGTCACCTCAGTTAAACAATACAACTACACCCTTATATAATAATATATGTATTATGGACAGAAGATCCATTGATAAATTGATTTATGTATTAATTGCTATGATTTCACTTTGATTGTCAGTCCTGATTCCAAATAAATCAGATTCAGGACAATAAATTGAAAAACCTTAACTTTTAACCACAGACTTACTAAAGATAGTCTTTTAAAGTGTAGTTTGTATGTGATTGTCGTGGCACTGTTGTGTTGTAGTAGATAATAAAATAATTTGTGTAATTGTTTATATGTTTAGTTGGTTAATGCAACCTTACACTACATTTCATAACCCTAGACACCAAACGTAGTCATCTTATAGTCTATCAAGAATAAGTCTGAATGAGATCATAGTGGTGGAAGTAGAAAGGTGCCCTGGAAAGTTACTCAATTATTTATTATATTCAGGGACCTTCACAGCTGACCTCATTCAGTACACTAAGATTCTTAACAACAAACTGTATTAACATCAACCCACCACAAAATCTAATGTCCAGCTCAGAGTACTCACAGCCGTAACTCAATTGTGATACCAGTGTACGTCTAGGGCACTGGAACTTCATACTTTCTGGAGAGAGATTCTACTTCTTCTCTACCTCTATCATCACACTAGGAAAACCTTTCGCTACAATGGGGGCTCTTTCGCGGGATATTATTTTTATCCTGAGCCACTATCTATGTATTCTTCTATCTTGAGCCACAAATAGTTTGTAAAAATAAATTTTTTAAAACTTAGAAATTTTTTCGTAATAATAGTACCATTGAGTGCCAAGTAAATAAGAGACGCTCACGAGGTTTTAAGGATTTGTCTTGTTCAAAGTAATTAATTGATTTTAATTAAGTTAGTTGGTTAGGGAAGATAAAATTATATACCCTCTGGTAAGTAAACATCATGGCTGATTTGGTGGAATTCGATCTGCAATCATGCAGGAGGGAAAGGACGTAAGATTGACAGGTGATGCTATTATCCAGTATGTCACAACTGAAGTGGACAAATATTTGGATAGAGAGGACAAAAGATTGGAAGCTGAAAGAGAAGCCAAAAGACTGGAAGCAGAAAGAAGACAAATAATGGAAGCAGAGGATAGGAAATTGCTAGCAGAAAGAGAAGCCAAAAGATTTGAAGTTGAGGCCGGAGCTGAAGAAAGAAGGTTACAAAGAGCTCATGAGTTAAGTTTAAAGGAACTTGAACTCCAGGGAGCAGCTAGCAATCATGGTGCTAGCTCACGTCACTCTGAGAGTAGCTCCAACCAGAGCACGGCAACTGGAGCCATGAGTTTCCACCTGGATCCATTTATTGAGAAGGAGGACGCCATTGAGTCGTACCTGGATAGATATGAGAGACTGGCCTCTACCTAGGGATTGGAAAAGGAAAAATGGGGTCTTAAGCTATCCCAGGGGTTGAGGGGAGTTTCATATGATGTTCATTTAAAACTCTCAAAAGAAGACCAGGACAATTATGAAATCTTAAAACAAGCTTTACTGGTCAGGTACAAAAAGAATTCTGAATCTTACAGAAAGAGATTCCGATCTGCTAAGCTACTTCCAGGAGAAAACTACCACCAGTTTTCTGCCAGATTGGAAACATATCTGACAAACTGGATTAGCTTAGGAAAATGTCAAGATATAAAAGAAATGGTCATGATGGAACAACTGAGAGAATCCATGCCTCAAGAAATGAGAAAATTTCTCATGGAGCAAGGAGCAGAGAGATTGGAAGATATTTTAACCATGGCTGAGAGATATCAAGCAGCTCAGTCAGAAGTATCAGGAAATAAGAAGAAGCGGGGTGAGAACTTCAGACCTTCACAAAACTATACCAACTATGAACATAGGGACAATTCCAACAAGAACAAACACAGAACTGATTATAAAGACAAAAACCCTCTAGGATCAGATAAGAAACCTTCAAGAAAGGAAGGAAAGTGGTGTAAATCTTGCCAAATGAGTAACCACAATACTGCGGAATGCAGGCGGAAAAACCCTACTCATCACGCTGCCTGCCTTACAACAGGGAACAAGGGAAGGAAGGACCTGGCAAATAGTCAGAAAGACCTTCATCATCCCCCTGTCTGTGAGGAAGTGACCGTGAATGGCACCCAAGTACTGTGCTTATATGATACAGTGACTCAGTAGTGTGGTCTACTCTGGTGAGTCCTGAACAGATAACCACAGAAACCGTGGAAATCAGAGGACCAGTCAAGGGAGCAGGAACCATGACACTGCCCATAGCCCGAATCAACATAAGATCTCGCTATGTGGAAGGAGAAATCAAAGCAGCAGTGATGGACAACCCTATCTACCCATTAATACTGGGATGTAGATATGTCTTTCTAGGAGAACCTATAAGACCCATAGTGATGGCAACAGTCCAGACCAGGGCAAGCTCTAGGAAAGAGGAGGACACTATCATCAATACTCATCCAGAAGAGATGAGAAAGGCTCAAACTGCTGACAGTACATTGAAGCCTTGCTTTGGCAAATTACCTAAAAGCCATAACCCTCCAGAGAAAGGAGACTTATATATGAAAAATGGCCTACTATATAGAAAAGTTGAAACAGAACCTAAAGGACATGGACAGCTTGTAGTGCCAAAATCATACAGGGAGCAGGTTATGAAGCTAGGACATGCTATACCTTTCAGTGGACATATGGGAATAGGGGCCACTGGACAACGGATAGCCTGTCACTACTTTTGGCCAGGGATCACAGAGGACATAAAGAGGTATGTGAGATCCTGTCCAGAATGCCAAAGAGTAGCTCCTCAACATGAGACTGCACCAGCAACACTGGGAGAAATGCCCATTTTGGGAACGCCCTTCGAACGTGTTGCCGTGGATATTGTTGGACCCCTCAGTAGGACCAAGAAGAGAAATGCATATATCTTAACCTTGGTCGATACTTGCTCTATGTGGGGAGAGGCAGTAGCAATGTCATCGATAGATTCGAAACATGTGGCAGAGGCACTGTTAACAATATTCATCCGATTAGATTTCCCACATCAAATATTGACTGACAATGGTTCTCAGTTTAGGGGAAAGCTAACACAAGAAGTATTCAGGATATTTCAAGCTAGACATTATCACTGTAGCCCGTATTACGCCCAAGGGAATGGTTAAGTAGAGCGGTTCAACGGCACGCACATTTCAATCCTTAAAAAGCTGGCTAGTGAGAAACCTGAAAATTGGGACACATACTTACCCTCTGCACTATTTGCATATAGGGAAGTCCCACATAACTCCACATGATTGGTTCCAGCTACCTTGTTGTTTGGACGACCAATCAAAGGTCCACTGGAAGCATTGTTGCGGACATGGACTGATGAAAAAGCAGAAGAAACCGTGACTTCTTCATACCAATACGTCAACGAGTTGACATCTCGATTGAAAACAAGTTGGAAACTGGCCAATGATAACTTGAGACAGGCCAGGGGGAAGCAGGCTGCTTACTACAATAAAACAGCAAAAGATAGGGAGCTTGAGGTGGGAGAAAAAGTTCTGTTACTGTTGCCCAGCAGCAATAATAAATTGCAAATTGGATGGCAGGGTCCCTACGTCATATTGGAAAAACTTTCCAGGACCAATTTTAAGATTGACAAGAAAGGAAAGGAAAAGGTGTATCATGTCAACCTTCTTAAAAAGTATTATGACAGGGAAGCATCAGAAGTTGCACATATCATGACCCTGGCCATTGCAACAGAAATGCAAGATGAACCAATTTCCTCCATGGAATACCCCCTAACAACTACAGAAAGTTATGCTCAGGTTAATGTGAGTGAACATTTAACTCTTGAGCAGAGGAAACAGGTTCAGGAGGTGTTAGATGTCCATGCTAATGTACTCACAGATAAGCCGGGGTGTACTAATCTATTAGAGTATGACATGGCGATTACTGACCCTACACCAGTTTGTATGCGGACATACCCTATACCTTATGCGAAAGAACAGGCACTCAAGGATGAGATTGACTATCTCTTAAAAGAGAAAATTATTTCAAAGTCTGAATCTCCGTACAGCTCAAGTGTGGTGCTATTAAGGAAGCCTAGTGGTAAACACAGGTTATGCATTGACTATAGGAAACTAAATGCTATCACTGAATCTCAGGTAGACCCATTACCTGACACCAATCAGTTGTTTGCTACATTGAGTAAGGCTCGGTATTTTTCAGAAGTAGATCTAAGCAAGGGATACTACCAAATACCAGTGAAACCAGAAGTTAGGAAACTGTTAGCCTTTAGTACACCGGATGGACATTACGAGTTCAATGTACTCCCATTTGGTTTAAAGAATGTTCCAAGTATCTTCTCCAGAATGGTGAGGAAATTGTTGGAACCATTACAAAATCCTCATATCACCAACTTCATGGATGATATTCTGATTGCTACCACTACATTCGAGGAACACATAGTAGCGCTCTCCATGTTGTTAAATAGACTGAGAGAAACGGGATTGACAGCACGTCCAACTAAGTGTCATATTGGATGTGAGAAATTGGAATTTCTACGTCACACTATCTCTACAGGGCAAATGTCTCCTGACCCAAAGAATGTAGAAAAAATGAGAAAAGCACCAAGACCACAAACTAAGAAGGATGTAAGATCCTTTGTGTCACTGTGTGGGTTTTATCATAAATATATACCCTATTTTAACTCATTGTGCGCGCCATTAACCGACTTAACCAAGAAAGGACAGCCGGATAAAACACAATGGACCGCGCAGTGTGAAAATGCTTATACGGAGTTGAAAAATAAGCTGACAAATAAACATATCCTTGCCCTTCCCGATCTCACACAAGAATTCGTACTGAGAACATATGCTAGCAATATAGGCATCGGAGCAACATTACTACAGCGGGCAGACACACCTCCACATATGCTATTACCAGTAGCTTTTGCCAGTAGAAAGTTAAATGCAGCTGAAAGAAATTATTCTACAGTCGAACGTGAATGCCTCGCTTTGATCTGGTCGATCAACAAATTCGCCCCTTTTCTTAATGGGAAACACTTCATTGTGGAAAGCGATCACCAGCCTTTGATGTTTTTAGCAGTGTCTAAAAAATTAAATTCGCGACTTTTAAGGTGGAGTTTACTGTTATCTCCATATTCGTTCAATGTGAGATACATTCCAGGACGGGACAATCTTGGACCCGATTTTTTAAGTCGTCATCCTATCACAGGAGATATAGAGAGACAGAAAAGTAAGGAGGAACTGCAGCATGTGTTACCAAAAAGTTAACCGTGCATGCACTGTTTTAAAAAAGAGGGCGCTGTAGCGAGATTTGGTACCACTTGCTTTGTTTGTGAAAAAATGTGTAGCGCGACACGCACGCACACACACACACACACACACACACACACAGCGCAGGGATAACACGCGACGGATCTTGCTTTGAAGTTTGAAGAAGGCGGGAAAATGTGAATTACGTTTAGCCGGACGGTATTGATAAAGGTAGGAAATAGCGAATATAGGAATGGCCGACTTTTAAAGTTTGCATTTACAGGAAAGAAAATGTACAGCTACAAGAGCAAGCCTGGTTGGAATACATTTAAATAATAATAATTGACAAGAGGAGATAGAGTATGAATGATATCTAAAAGGATATTGTTCAAATATAAATAGTTTTAAAAATAATTAACATTTTTCATCGTTATCACATCTGCTAACAGTTTGCTAATAACCTTTAACAATGTATTATACCTACATGCCCAAACGGATTTCAATAAAACTTGAATAGAATGAAAGCTTCATATGGAGAAAATTAAAGGATACCTAGGAAGGAAGGAAGGAAGGATATAAGTGTGTAGTGAAAAGAAGAGAAAACAAGTACAGAAAAAGCACAGATCACCTAAAAATCGCCTCAAACCGAGAGATTAAACGAAAATCTCATAAGACTTCAAAGGGTGCTTTCTCATACGGGAGAGAAGCCCAAATATAAGGACAGAGCGGCGCGTTGAAAATCACACACACCAAATCCAGAAGCCAGAGTGAGAAACTGGAAGACAGTATCTGCAAGAAAAGTTCTTTTTTTCACGCTGCATGCAGGGCAGATTAAATTCAACCAATACAGTCTCACCGTGAGCTTATTAATCCTAAGAGGGTATGTAAGTTTATTAAAGATATATGTATGACTAATATCATTTTATTTCAGAAATTATTTACGATTTTATTATATCAGACATAAAAAAGGGAATGACGCTAACCTGAGATAACCTCCACCGGCATTGTCAGGAAGCATAACCATTAATTGTTTAGCCAAATATATCATGGCTAGTTCTTGCCTGGAAGCTTACGACATACCAGCAAGTACATAAGTGACTTGGCATCCATAAGTGGAAAGCAAAGGTTATATCGTACCCATGTATCATAACATGTGATTTATTCATGTATTTTGTTAATTCTGCACAGTAGACATTATCTTATAATGCTATCTCTGTAACATACTACCATGATTCATTCATTTATATACAAACACTGAAGACACGGTCGCCTCATGAACAGCAGTGGGTGGTGAGATTGTTGGAACACCATGGCCACCTATTACCTTTTGTTCCAGGTTTTCATGATCGAGTTTTATGATCATTCCTGATCGAATTTACCTAAAGACTTGAGGACCGTTGATCCTGCTAACTGAAGCCTAGAGGTCAATCAATCTTCAACACCTTAGTCCCCCGTAGTTATTGGGCGGGCTGAAGGACAGTCTCTTGATTACATTGTGTCTCAGGAACCACGAGCAGACGCTGCTAATACCAGATGAGTTTTATGTGTATCCATCTAACAAATCCTGTGAGCAGTTTCTAAAGCGAATGTCGATGATGATAACAGCTAGGAACTAGATAGCCAGATATATCAAAATATACTGTGACAGACTGTTCTAAATTCATTGGAAGATTCATCCAAAATTTTTTGCTATTATTTATTTTAATGTGTAACTATAAATAATCATACCTTTTATCATCTTCCAACACCCATTTCTCATTACAAGAATATATAGATGTACATAATAAATTATGAAATTGTAATAATTTGACTTGGTAAATTTTTAACTGTTAAATTTTGAGTTACTTTTTCTAATTTAATTATATTATCACACAGGGTTACTATAGCGAAAGTGGCACCGTATACTTCTGAAGTCTAAATCTATTGTCCAGCTCAGAGTATTCACAGCCGTAACTCAATTGTGATACCAGTGTACGTCTCGGGCACTGGAACTTCATACTTTCTGGAGAGAGATTCTACTTCTTCTCTACCACTATCATCACACTAGGAAAACCTTTCGCTACAGCAAGTGAGTTTGAATTATCCGCGGTCTCCATATATAGGCTGAGAGCGCGCATACGAGAAGACAGGTTCGGTAACTCTGTTTCAGTCTACAGAAATTTTCATCTCAGATGGAATTTGTGCGAGGGGTCTGCCAAATCTTTGCTTCGTGTATCTCACCTTTCCTAGATATAGCCTTTTGAGTTATAGTCTTTATTTCTCCATAGGTTTTGCATTCTATCCATGTGTTAATTCCCATAATTGGTCTTGTTAGTGATTTTATATCGAATTTTAATTGGGAAAAACACAGGATTTCTCGACGAAGTGACACCTTTTCTTTCACATATTTTCAAAAGTACTCTATCAATCCAATTTTCCTTTTACGTGCACATAGCTGGAGTTATTCCACATACACTTGTACGGATCCTAAGGCTAACCCCTGGTTCGTCAGTTTTATTCCCCCGTGTTAAACGTTCCAAGACTTAACGATCGGTTTTTGTGAGAGCAATGACTTCAATTATTGGCTGCCCTGGACGCACCTCCGAAACATATTCCTTGCATTGGGCCTTTGTCCTACTTTCCTGTCTTCATTCATTAACTAGTAATAACTAAGCGTGTTTTTTACAACTCGCTACAAAGCTGAAACTTTGCGTGCAGCCTAGCTCCTTATCTTTGTACATTTTAATTTACAAATTTTTGACAGGCACTGACCTAGCTCATTTTATATACAGTGGCGTAACTAGGATGAGGTATGTGGGGTACGTGCTCTAGGCGTCAAATTTCAGGCCGCCATTTGTATGGTTAAGAGTGGGAAAACTCCATTTCTCATTTATGACAATCCCATTTATTGGTTCACAATAGACCCAGCCTCGATCTCTCTTTCACTCCGGGAGTACTCATTTTAAATTGTTGTACTGACTATTGCGTGCTTTTCCATGGTCAGCACTTTTTTCTTTCTCTGCACTGTAGCAGATATTTTGTGTTTTCCTTCTTACACCCGTCTCAGGGATAAGTCGTCATGTCTGTTTTTTACCAATTTCTCCCTGCTTTGCAAGGAGCGGCTGAGATAATATTAGCGACAACTATGTTTGTTAATAACGGGTGAGGCCCTAGCGTATTTTGTTAATTGCTGATAAGGCCAGGGTGCGCGACAGATATGAGATTACTTGTCTGGGTGACACATTTTGGACACACAATGATGACCTAATCGTTTCCTGTCCGACTTGTAAAGTAATAAGATGTTACATCTTACACACATTGCTGAGAGAGTTTACCGAAGTGTTTGTGAGTTTGTACACAAGGCATGGGAGAAGTGACCTTTGCATCACGCACAAAATTATTCCATGTCGGAATATTTTGAAATTACCCCACCCAACAAGCATGTTTGAAATGATTGGAGCCCTGAGTAGCTTCATAGCAAACAGATGCGGAAGTAGGACAGGCAATATAAGTGGTCCTTTTCGCAGTCTTAATTCACTGTGAGAAATCGCTTGCCAAAGACAACACAACCAGACCTTGCCGAAGTTAGAATTCAGAATTCCATTGATCAGACTGGAAATCTTTTCTTGGAGAATCTTGACGGACTCACAAAACAGCCCAGGAAGTCTCTATAATTTTAACAAGAAACCCGGGACTGAGGAAACTGAGAACACACGGAGTCATAGAGGGAATTATCTTATGAAAGTAAAGACCCCAAAGAACACGTGTAAGAGGCCTAATCAAGTGCCTTAACTTCATTCATCTGAGCAAAAGGTCTGTGAGCCAGGATTGGCGTAAGTTGTCATTTTACATTCCACATTTTTCATTACTAACATGTGAACTAATATGTATATATTACCATGTGAATAGTAATGTGTGAAAATCGTTAGTGGATGTCCAAGTCATTTGAAGTTGGCATCCTCAGCGTATAGAATGACCATTTCATGAACCACTACTTCAAGGGCTGGTGACTGCTTTATTGCTAGTTTCTTACAGAGAACTACAAGCGCAGGTAGTTCCATATGGAGCAGAGAGGGAAAGATGAAAGAAATGATGTACATTCTAAGTATAATATTTACATTTTCAAACCAGTGAAAATGTCTATGTAAACATATTCACTTTAAAATTAATGAAAATTTCAAACTTTTCAAAAAGTGTAGATATAAATGCAAACATATTCAATTTATACTGTGAACACTTTTCAGTCAGTGGAGATGTAAATGTAAAATATTCTATCTGTACTATTAGCCTTTTCATTTAAATGTAAAATAAAGATAAAGCTATTCAATTTAAATGTAAAGGGATTAAAGGAGGGATTAAGTTTAATTCTCATCGAGGGTAAATTCTGAGATAGATGGGATGGTGGAATAAGAGAACGGGGACACATAAAGTATGTGTCGGGAAACGCAATACTCAGGAGAGCGTTTCGTTTTTATTCTTTTACCATAGTTGTTGGTGGTGGTACCTTGTGAGGGTACTATCTCTGGAACAAGAAGGGAACAGTGGCCTGAGCTTTAAGACGAGAGACAAAATTTGTAGACACTCCCTGACACTTCTGGGAACGTGCTACACCCTGAACCTTGACCAGCGATGAGCGTGATCAGTCTACCAGGAACCAAACCCTTAGAAGGAACAGAACCATCACTGACAGCTAAGTAGTTCTATAAGCTGCCACGTGACTTCTTAACTAAGCATTCTACCATCCTCCAAGGATGAACATTTTCTTTTAAACTATTCAATTTTTTAAACTGTTAAAACCGAAGTGATTATTAAATGTTGTTTTTTGTAATTATACAAATTTAACTTCGATTTAATCATTTTAGATGTACTGCATGTTTGTCTCAGTCAATTTACTAAATACACTCTAAACAGAGCTATAGTACTGCATTCATCTTCATCGCAGCAGGTTATATTAATTGAACTGACCGTGCCATTTGAATCCAGATTGGAGGAGCAACATTCTTTCAAAGCGGCAAAGTATAGTGATCTGGCAACGGATCTGAGACACGATGGGTTCATTGCAAGGATAATGCCTGTTAAGGCGGGTGCAAGCGGGCTTGTGGCTGCGTCAGCGTATGATTTATTGAAACTGTTGGGGCTGAGGAAACAGTCAAGAGCAAGGGCACTGAAGAGGCTTAGTGAAACTGCGGAAAAGGCATCATGCTGGCTGTGGAACAATCGCAGTGGGCTATGGAACTCGCTACAGTAAATCTAGCCCCACCTGCGGTATAGGAACCACACGGAGAGTGAATTTTTTTCTAAGTCCGCAATAGACTGAGATTTTCGTTGTATTGGTGAAAGGACGGCGGCTCTACAGATACGCCGTGGTGTATATCTTATGAGGTGTCGGGTGAAGTTAGATTTCAGTTGCCAGTTCGTAATGGCTTCACGCTTCGTCGGCTTGACGCAGGTGTCAGTGGTGTGCTGCGGAACAACCGCAATAATTTGTCTTCACTTTGTTACTTTCACAATTGCCTAATGCTGGCGGAATTGTGGATTTTAAAGCTGCAACCAATGTGGAATGAGTTCATTTGCTACACAAGACAACAGGAGACTGAGACACTTGGGAGTCATGACCCAGGTGGGCCCGCCCCCCTTAGAGTGTAAAGGAGAATAAGGGGCCGAAACACTTGATCGACGGGGGAATGCTTCTGATGATCAGATTGCCTCCTGTTGTATCGCTCTGAATAGAGTTTCCTACAATCTTATAGTAAATCAGGGTGGGGGCTTGATGAGCTGAAATTAATCATTGCTTAATTCTTCACAAAAGTTGTCGGCAGATCCTAGCGTTAACGTGCTCAGCCAATGCAGCATTGTTCTAGTTTTTCTGAATATCTTGTAAACACTCCCTTGAGATAGAAGCGTCGTTATCCTTCTATCTACAACTCTGCCAAGAGTAATTTTTTGCAACAGAGACTTCTTTGAAGACCCATATTGGATACTCTTGAGTTTTTACCACTGTTGAGCCACTACTGCACAGCATGGGAGGCAATCCGTGACAAGATTTGATCAGCATTGAAAGTGAGGAATATTGTGACTGCAAATTTGTCTCTTGTTTCTTGATTTTTTAGATGTCCTACATTAAATTGTTATCTATAATTTTGCATTGTTGCATATCCCTTGAGTTTCATTTTTACTTTGGCTATCAGAAGGTGGTGCTCTGATGCCACATCTGCTCCTATATATACCGGTACCTTTACATCCTGCAATGATGATCTAAACTTCTTGTTTATGCATATATGATCAATCTGATTTTCTGTTCTATGGTCTGGTGATACCCATGTTGCCTTGTGTATTCTCTTATGTGGAAACATGCTTCCTCCTATAGCCAGTTGATTTGAAGCACAGAAGTTTGAGAATAGTTCCCCATTTTCATTCATTATTCCTAGCCCATGTTTTCCCATGACTTCTTCAAAGCCGGTGTTGACTGTACCTATCATTGCATTCATGTCACCCATCAAAATTGTGATGTCTCTTCTTTTTACTTTTTACATAATTTCCTGTAGTCAAGTATAAAATGCTTCTTTCACATATTCTTCTTTGTCATTAGTTGGTGCATAACATTGGATGACATTTACATTCATTTTCTTTTTAGCTGTTTTAATAGTAGCTGTTATTATTCTGAGTCCATCGGTTTCCCATTCAATGAGTGCTTTCTGTGCTTCTTATAACATAAGAGCTACCCCTTGACTCTGATGTGAACTTTCGTCTTCATGTCCTGAGGACAGCACCAATTCACATGTGATGAGTTTCTTCTTGTCTACCCCCTTCCACTTTGTTTCACACAGTCCCAGAACCTCGATTTTATATTTTATACTGGGTTAGGAGAACATCGACAACACACAACAGAAATGGAATCCAGTGGACTCTGACCAAGCAGTTGGATGATCTGGATTTTGCTGATGACTTAGCTCTTCTGTCCCATAACCGTAATCAGATGCAGGACAAATTAAAAACACTCGATGAGAGGTCACAGCAATTGGGTCTGAAAATACACAGGGAAAAGACAAAGATAATGAGAATAAATGCAGATAATGATAACCGGGTTGAACGTGAAGAAGCACCAATACAAGATGTAGAATCGTACACATATCTTGGCAGTAATATAGACAAAGTTGGAGGGACAGACAGTGATATCAAAATAAGAATACAAAAAGCAAGAGGAGCTTTCATTGCATTGGGAAATATATGGAGATCAAGAGAAATCGGATCCAACACGAAAATAAGAATCTTAAACTCAAATGTGAAGTCAGTACTATTGTATGGCTCTGAGACATGGAGAACAGCAAAGACAACTACCAAAAAGCTACAGACTTTCATAAATGGGTGCTTGTGTAGAATAGAGGGATTAAAATGGTATGAAAATGTTACCAACGTGGAATTGATGACAAGGACTAGACAAGTGCCAGTGGAACAAGAGATGAGAAGAAGACGATGGCGATGGATAGGACACACACTGAGGAAACCTGTTGATAGCATTACAAGGCAGTCCTTGTTCTGGAACCCCCAGGGCAAGAGAAGCAGATGTAGACCAAGAAGCGCATGGAGAAGAGAGCTGGAAACAGAGGTGTAAATGATAAGGATAACGTGGAAAGAACTTGAGATGATGTCACGTGACAAGAAGACTTGGCATGTGTTTGTTGAAGGCCTATGCTCCTTTGGGGGTGGAGGGTTATGAATGAATGAAAGTGAGGAAACTAAAATAACAAGTTTTGATGACCAATATTGATTAGTTTGTATCAGCTGAAAATAGAAGAATCCATTGTTAATTTCCACACACGCGCGCACGCACGCGCACACACACGCACGTGCACGCGCGCGCACGCACACACACAATGTTGTTAATCATTCAGCTTCATGTTGTTCGTTTGACTTTGATACTGCTTCACAGTGTCCAGATTGCCAAACTCTATTTCAGCCTAATGTGACTTCCTTGTTAAAATGTGGTATCCACTAGCAGCATTTACTGCTTCATCAGCACATGATGGCACAGGGGCATTTTAGCTTCATAGAGGCTTATTGAATGGCACTCAGGTTACGGTATTCCGTGATTCTGGTTGCACGACTGTCGGAATGAGACAGTCATTAGTACATCCGTCTCATACAACGGGTGACTTTGTTAAATGTGTAACTTTTGGCGGGATAGTTGAATTTTATCCCGCAGCCGTGGTGGATATTCACTCACCATTTTTTACAGGCAAGGTTAAAGTGTGTTTGTTAAGGAGCCCAATAGCGGATGTCACACTTGGCCGGATACACGGCAGGAATGATTGCTCACTCGAGAATATTGATCAGTCGGACCGTCAAAATTTATCAACAACTACTGCAGTTACTACACGAACGAACGAACTTTATTTTCAAAGGGTTAAGAATTGGGCACGCAGGCCCGTCTGACATTCTGCCCTTCCTCTCTCTCTCTCTCTCTCTCTCTCTCTCTCTCTCTCTCTCGTCATGTATACTGTATCCTTTCATCCTCACATTTACTTTAAGCACTATTAAGGCATTTATCATGATAAAAGTAATATAACATCAAACAGTTGCAATAATCATCATAATTAAAGTATGTTTTTAAAATAAAGATAGATAGACAGACAGACAGACAGACAGACAGACAGACAGACAGACAGACAGACAGACAGACAGACAGACAGACAGACAGACAGACAGACAGACAGACAGACAGACAGACAGACAGACAGACAGACAGACAGACAGACAGACAGACAGACAGACAGACAGACAGACAGACAGACAGACAGACAGACAGACAGATAGATAGATAGATAGATAGATAGATAGATAGATAGATAGATAGATAGATAGATAGATAGATAGATAGATAGATAGATAGATAGATAGATAGATAGATAGATAGATAGATAGATAGATGGGAGCCGCGCTGGTGTAATGGCTTCGGCGTTGTACTGGCGACCAGGTGTTCATGGTTCAAACCCGGGCGTCGGCGTTTGAAGGAATGTTTACGACCGGAAATTTGACTGAATAACCTGAACGGCTCCTGTGATAAACCCTCTGTGGATGGGAAGGAGCGAAGCTCCTGACCGGGTTGGAAGGAAAGTCCTCAGGTTCCCCAGCCTCGCAATGACATGTCATTGGGCCGAAGGGCTGAAAGCCCAAGTGCCACTGGTTAAGAAAAAAAAAAGATAGATAGATACGAGAGAAGGTCAAAAAGTAATGCCTCCTATTTTTTATGTATGTAAATACTGCATCGGTGTGCAATTTGTAAATTTAGCAGGATTCCTCAAACACTCTTCTGCACTGTATAGCATTACCAACCTGTTTCAGTAACAGGTGGCACCACTGTAACAGTTTTAAAATGGCTGCCAAAGACGTTCGGTGGGTACCCAGAATGTTGACAGACAGACATAAAGAAACAAGGAAAACCATAGCCATCAACCTCCTGCACCGTCACGAAACTGAAGGAGAAGAGTTTTTATCGAATATTGTGACAGGTGATGAGACTTGGGTTCATTTTTTTTTAACCAGAATCCAAGAGGCAGTCAATGGAATGGCATCACACAACATCGCCGACAAGAAAGAAGTTCAAAAGTTCACCATCTGTAGGGAAAGTTATGACCTCCGTGTTTTGGGATGAGAAGGGTGTGATTCTTCTCGACTTCTTGGAACGGGGAAACACGGTGAATGCAGACCGTTACATTGAAACTTTGAAGAAGCTTAGAGGTCGTCTTCGGTGACTTTACCCATTAAAAGATCAGAGAACTGCACTACTGTTGCACGATAATGCCACGCCACACACCGCTAAACGCACCATTGGTGCGATTGCAGAATTTGGCTGGACATTATTACCACATCCCCCTTACAGTCCCGATCTTGCACCTTCTGACTTCCATATGTTTGGACCACTGAAAGAAGATCTTCACGGACATCACTTTGAGGACACCGAGACCCTTAAACGCGCCGTACGCCAGTGGTTTAGGAAAAAGGACACAAATTTTTACCGTGCGGGGATACATGCCCTTGTGAGAAGATGGACAAAAACTGTAACAAATAACGGAAACTACATTGAGAAATAAATTTTTGAAGTTCAGACTTGGGGCTAAATTTCAATGTGAATTGTATCTGTTTTCTTGCCTATTGAATGAAATTAAAAATTACGAGGCATTACTTTTTGACCGTCCCTCGTAGATAGATAGATAGATAGATAGATAGATAGATAGATAGATAGATAGATGGATGGATGGATGGATGGATGGATGGATGGATGGATGGATGGATGGATGGATGGATGGATGGATGGATGGATGGATGGATGGATGGAAGGAAGGATGGATGGATGGATGGATGGATGGATGGATGGATGGATGGATGGATGGATGGATGGATGGATGGATAGATAGATAGATAGATAGATAGATAGATAGATAGATAGATAGATAGATAGATAGATAGATAGATAGATAGATAGATAGATAGATAGATAGATAGATAGATAGATAGATAGATAGATAGATAGATAGATAGATAGATAGATAGATCGATAGATAGATAGAACTTTATTTTCAAGGGTTAAGAATTGGGCACGCAGGCTCGTCTTACATTCTGCTCTTCCTCTCTCCGTCATCTTACCATCCTTCCAAAGCACATGTATTTTTAGCATAATTTAAGCATACAACATTATAGAGGTAAAATAATAACATACATTTGTAACATCCAGACATAATCAAATTTAAGGGGAAAAAAACAAAAAAAAAGAAATTATTAATTAAAATAAATTAACAAAAATTAATACCTTAAAAAAAAACAATTAAAAAAACAAATAAAAATAAATAAAAATAAAAAAATAAAAATAAATAATCTAAACCATTCATACAGTAAATTAGACATAATTTGAAACGTAATAAGATTATGGTGGCATATAATAAGAACTCATGACATTATGGAAATCTGCTGAATTACCTGGGACTTCATGTGTTGTCAGCGCAGGCGGAAAATGTTCCCACAGGTGAGCAACTTTGAGTCCCAAGCAGATACTGCCACAGGGAGTGAATTGTTGACGCCTCCACTATACGAGATCCAGCTTTATGACATATGCTCCTTAGGGAGGTAAAGGGTATTGACTGATAGATGAGAATCGTACATATAGGCCCGTCTTGCATTTTGCCCTTCCTCTTACTCATCTTTATTGCTAGGTATCCAGACATTCTCCAACATACTTAAGGTATTAGTTCAATGGCGATGCAACATTATAAGTAGTATAAAAGCATACATTTACAGTATCTGATTACAATTAAGAAGTAAGGTATATTAAAATGAAAAACTAGATCATCAGACCCTCCATACAGTATATTAGATAATAATTCGAAATATAATCCCTTAGGGCGGCATATAATCCGCATTCATAATGTATTTGAACAGTCTACGATTATATGAGTAGGGACTGTGCATGTTTTCCAGGTCATGTGGAAGATTGTTCCAAAGATGAGCAGCTGAGTAAGCCAAGCTCTTCTTGTACAAATCTAGCCTTGGCTTGGGTACCAGGCCAAGGCACCAAAGGAAAATGATGATACCGATCCTGGAACTCAGGACGATTTTCACGTGCACTCTGATATAAGACAAACAGTCCTTTATCAAACTTCAAAGAGAAGATAACTCTTTGGAGAAATTCTTTAGATTAGTCAGAGATAATGATGATGTTGATGGTAGTATGTCACCTAAACAGTGGTATACACTTAAAAATGATGTATTGGTTAGGAATTTTAAAGATACATCTTTAGTCAGACATCAGGTGATGGTTCCACAAAGACTTCGTACGTACATTCTACAGCATGCACACGATTCTCACTGTGCTGGCCATATGGGTTACTCTACGATGCGTTCCAGAGTTTTTTCCTCTTTCTTTTGGCCGGGAATTTCCAGAGCCGCCTCCACATATTGTCGCTCTTGCGTTATTTGTCAAGAGGTGAAATCAAGAGGATCCTATCATATGGCCCCGACTCAGGCATGTGATATACCTGTACGCCCCTTTGAGAAAATGGCCGTTGATATTACCGGTCCTTTACCTGTTATGTCCGGGAGAGGACACAGGTATGTGCTCACATGTATTGACATGTGCACTCGATGGCCCGAGGCCATACCTCTTAAGAACATCACCACTAACGACGTCGCTGATGCCCTTTTCTTGATTTTTTCTAGACTTGGTTTTCCTCGAAAACTTCTTTGTGATCAAGGTACCCAATTTGTATCTGACACTATGACTGCTGTTTTGAAACGCCTACATTTCGACAGGTCTCTCAGTAGTGTTTACCGTGCGATGAGCAATGGCATGGTAGAACGTCTAAATCGGACGTTAAAGCAGTTATTGGGGAAGGTTACTGTGAAATATCCCCAAGATTGGGACAGGGTTTTACCCGCCGTGCTGTTTGCGTACCGTGAGGTAGCGAATGAACATACCGGTTTCTCTCCTTTTGAGCCTATGTTTGGAGCTCTACCTCGAGGTCCCATGTCACTTATTAAGGACCTACTCAGAGACTCAGAGATGACTCAGGACACCCAGCCATCGTATGAATACGTCGTTAACCTTTGGCGTAACATTATAGATGCCTGCCAACTGGCTACAGCTTCTTCCGAGGCTGCTAAAGCAAGATCGTGCGAGTTCCAAAATAATAATAGATGATTACATCAACTATTACCTGGCGACAACGCTTTTGTGTTACTTCCAAGGAAAGAAAATAGACTTTTAATTGCTTGGAATGGTCCCTACAAAGTGTTGTCACGCATTTCTGATGTTGACTACATCTTAGATATAAAAGGGAAAAGGAAGACATTTCACATAAACATGCTTAAAGAATGCCATACTAGACCGGGACATCTACAAGCCATCTTTCATGCAGTTGATGAGCACCCCAGGCCTGCTACTCACTACTCTGTGCTATCAGTAATTCAGGAGGAAGAATCTTCTTTTCCGGATGTTCCCATGAACTTGCCTGTCTTTCCTCTTCAGTCGACTGAGACTTAGAAAGATGTTGCTATTTGCCCAGCTTTGTCTTCCGTACAACATGTCAAAGTCTCTAGTCTTCTAGAGTCTTTTCCAGATGTCCTTACAGAATCCCAGGTCGTACATCAGTCATTTCGCATGACATCATCCTTACAGATGATCGACCAGTTCGTCTACGCCCCTATCCTGTCCCTATTCATTACCAGCACCAAGTTGAAGAAGAATTAGAACAAATGCTTCATTTAGGAATTATAGAACCTTCCAACGCCCCTTACTCATCCCCTATGGTCATCGTTCGCAAGAAAGACAATAATATCAGATTGTGCGTAGAATATCGGAAGCTGAATAATATCACAGTCTTCGATGCTGAACCTCTACCTCTACTTGAAAATCTTTTATCTCGTCTCGCCAAGGCTCTTTTCTTTACTAAAATTGACATTACCAAGTGTCACGGCGCTATTTCGCCGACATATCAGACTGGCTACATTGTGTTTTTGGGAACACTGAGATAACTTTACCGTGGAGGTCATGTGACAAAGGGGAAGCCGGAAGAAGGCTAGGTGGGAAAGGACAGTTGTAGAAATTTAGTCTGTATTTTTAAAGGGTGTTAGTTAGTTAGATGGGATCTTTCACTATAAGTCCTATTACGTGGGGTATTTACAAAATATATCTTTGATGTGTTGTAGTGTTAGTATTGCTTATATGTTATTCAGTTTATTTTGATTGTTGTCAGTTGGTAGTGGCTAGTTAAGGAGATAGCTCTCAACACTTCATTGTTAAGTGTAGTTGTTGTTTAGTCTACTGTGTTTAATATTATATTTGTGAGTTCAAGGGTGGACGGGTGGCGAGTGTAATGCTTTCTTTTCTTACTTGTGGGAAAATATTGGATTCGACTGATTCCTTTCTAGCGTGTGGCTGTATATGTTTAGTGGTGGAGTAAGGCAGAGGTGTTTCCTGCGACTGCCCTACTTAACATTCCAAGCCCTGTTGGTGTTAAGTGTATTGGTGGGGTTTGTATTTACATTGTCCCGTACATGCAGTAATTCTTCCGTTGTGTTTAAGTGGTGTGATCTCTCGTTTCTTCTTGCTATCTTGTAAATACGTTAACAGGTAGCCCTTGTTTTCGTGCGTTGTCACTCACGTATTATACATATCAATCTATCTCTGCTCAAATCTGCTATCTCTTATTCACCGTGACTGGTAGTTATCGTTGCGTTCAGTGCGTGTCTTTTCATCTGTGGAGTGTTCATTTTGCCAGTGTAAACATTTGTATTACATAGAATATAAATAATTGAAACACTGTCATAATACAACACCAAGATGGGTGTTAGTAAGATACTGTGGTGAAGAAGCTGTGTTATTTTTCAATTTTGTGGCGGGGCCACAACCTTTCAGTTCTGAGGTGACATAGCACCAAGAGGTATTATCAGCTGATGAAATACAACTTTCGACTATAGTAAGGGTCTTTTAGTTGTATCACAGAGACTGAGTGGTCGGAAGGACCAAAATCTAGTAAGTAAGGAGACAGTAAATAACAGTTGAAGTGGATTATATTTATACCTTGAGAGGTGAAGTGGATCATATATACATGCATATGTTTGTACTTTAAGTAGTAATATTGCTATTTATATATCATTACTGCATACTTTGTAAGCAGAGAGGTATCTGTTGATATAAGTGAGGTATTTATAGTACATGGTATTGCGTAGTTGAATAGTGAGTATTCTGAGTGTACATCATGGACCTAGAGGGGTGCATTCGGATAGGCAAAGAATGTGGTTACACTGGAAAAGAACTGTTAGAGTGTGCCAAGGCAAAATTCCAGTCAGATAAAAATCAAAAAAGCTTTGGAGAACAAACAGAAGCAGGAAGAGAAGAAAAAGATTGAGAAACAGAAGCGGGAAGAGAACGAAAAGATTGAGAAACAGACGCGGGAAAGATATGCTCGCGCTGAAGTGTTAGAGTTCAAAAGAAAAGAGTTTGAAATACAAGAAAAGAAGATGAAAGAAGATAGAGAATTACAAGAAAAGAAGATGAAAGAGGAGAGAGAGAGTTAGAATTAGAAAAGGAGAGAATGAGATTAGCTTGGGAGGAAAAAAGACTGCAGGTAGAAGCTGATAAGGAAATACAATTAAAGAAATTAGAAGTGGTGCGACTGGTCAGAACTCGACTCCAGGTGGGTCTCATCGTCCCTTTAGGCTGCGTCTGTCGAATTTTAATGACAAAATCGACAGTATAGATTTTTTCCTCGAGAGGTTCGAGGCCGCATGCGTGGCCTGGAAGGCTGACAGAGATCAATGGCCATCTCTGTTATCCCCGTTGCAAGTAGGGCCTGCGATGGAGACTTTCTATAGCCTTCCACTGGAAGAGCGGGAAGATTACGACAAGGTGAAGGAACGGTTACTCCGGAAGTTCCGTTATACGGCTGACGGGTACCGGACGCGCTTTAGAAGCACGATGCCAAGTGCAGACCAAGACTTCGAGGACTTTCTAATTGAAGATCAAACTTCTGTTAAGTAGATGGATCGAGATGGAAGGAATCACTAAGGACTATAATGGCTTGCTAGATTTGATGCTACGGGTCAAAGTGCTGTCCTCATGTTCAACTGAGTTGGTGGCTTTTTTCCAAGAGCGCCAGCTAAAAGACATTGAGTCTATGGCTCAACTGGGGCACCATTATGTCGTAGCCCATCCGGGCAAACCCATACAGAAGTCGGGTCTGTCATACGACTTAGTCGCAGGCGTCGGCAAAGTACAGCACCAACCGTGGAGAGATCAGTCGGGCAAGACGTTGGCCAAGAGCAGAAGTACGATAGGCTCTTCAGTCCCTATCAGCCACGCAGAGGAATTTATGGGAACTTCCGATCCCATCGGAATGGCCGGTCGAACTGGCATAACCGACAATTTAAAAGTGATAGCGACGGAAAAGATTGCCAAATTCGAAAGCAGGTACGCTTCAAGGAGTCGCGGGACGAAGATCGGTTTTGGTATAAAACAAAACATCCCAAGCAGAAGAGTGGTTCCTCAGAGAGTCGATCTTCCGACTCCGATGCGCGGTTGTTACCAGCTAAAAGCCCTAGCAAGAGTCCACGCGATGAGTCGAAGAGGGAGCGCCTGTGTACCAATTGTGGTGGCAATAACCATTATGCTTACAGGTGTCCTACCCCAATTGAGCACGCGAATTCCGCGTTTATACTGGACACAGGCAACAGCGAGGACTGTGTGGGGTGTCGTCCTCTGTTCCATGCGAACGAGAAGATAGTGCTACACTGCGGACATGCGGCTCCATGTCTGTCGGCGGTCCATGAGACTGGCAAGGTAGTTCTCCACAAGGGCATAGTGGAGAAGAAACCAATCTCCGTATTGAGGGACACTGAGTGTACCACAATCGGGGTAAATCGGTCATGCATCGACGAGTCCTGCCTTACAGGCAAAACTGTAAAGTGTACTACATTTGGGGGCAAAGTTGAGTCTTACCCCCAGGCGTGTATTAATGTGGACACCCCGTTCCTGTCGGGTAGAGTGAACGCGTTCGACCTCGAGGACACAATTGCCGATTTAATCGTCGGCAAGGTACGGGGAGTGCGTAATACAATGGGTGTGGCTGGAGCAGAGGCTCATCAATACCGAAGTCCCGAGGCGGACAATCAGGTGTCGACGTATCACCACCTAACAAGAAAGTACAACTGAGACGGGGTTCGCGACAAGGGCCATGGCACATGAGTAGGAACAGTAGAGGCATATCCGAGGGCCCGATAGCTGGTGATCGCACAGTTTGGGTTCGCAATGTTCCCCAGAGTGCTAGTTGGCGCACACTCAGACGAGTGTTTAATGAAGTCGCGCCAGTGAAGTTCGTGGAGGTATTATCATTGCGAGACAATACCAAAGTTGCACGAGTGACTTTCGCGAATAGGTGGAATGCACGTGATGCAGTCAGGTGGAAGCACATGTCGTTGCTACACAACCACCTGCTGATAGTCCAGCAATAGCAAATGGATAAGTATCAGGCTCGCGTTCAGTAGGGTGTTTCGGTTAACGCGAACCGAATTTTAGAATCTGACCCACGCAACCAGTACTATTCTGATGAATGTAAGTTGTTCTGTGCAACTTTATAATGTATTGAGGAGTCCGATGGGACTGGTTTACATGAGATGGGAACTTAGCAATTATTTGCAACCACGTCAAAATGTTTGGTAAACTTTAAAACATCATTGTTATGCTATACTATGTTGTACTTTGTAATTTATGTCTTATGGTGCCATAAAGGCAACTTGCTATAGAGTTGAATGAAATGGATATTTAAACCATGTTACATATGATTGTCTATTCTATGAGATTATTTACTGTTATGGATGCTTATATACGAGTTACTATGAATGTACTATGCATTGTGTTTTGATAGACCAGGGGTGGACAGTCGTTGTCATTTTTCACGAGTGCCAGAACCTGTGATAGCTTACTCCATACTTATGTTGTGTTTTGGGGTAGCTTGGAGAATGCAGTATTGACAATGGCAGGATAGAACTATGGCTTTTTCTCGGTTCAGAGGAGGAGATGCTGTTATGGCATATGGTCATCCCAACTCCAAAAGGGGTCAGGCGGAGCCTCCGCCGATGGAAGAAAACTACGTTTTCTTTCTTCAGGGGAGGGGGGGGGTGGATGTCACGGCGCTATTTCGCCGAAATATCAGACTGGCTACATTGTGTTTTTGGCAACACTGAGATAACTTTACCGTCGAGGTCATGTGACAAAGGGGAAGCCGGAAGAAGGCTAGACGGGAAAGAACAGTGAGTTTCTAGTCAGCGTCCCGAGTAGATGGGGATATATTTCCCTTTCGCCAGCAAGTGCTGTGCGGTTCTTGGTACGGAATTCTAGCCAGAGATTGCCATATTTGGGTCTCTTGGTTATTAGGTGTAATTCTGGATTAGTGGAGTGTCCAGTGAATATTATCTTCAGGCCGCATGTGACGAGTTGTTCATGATTTAAATATTGCTTTGTCATAGATTTTTGAATCGCTAGGATGAGCGATAGTCAGTACAGTGTTTGTACAGTGTAGTCATACTGGTATGTATGAGACTATTAGATAAATTTATTGAGGCAAGTTTCTCTGGCATTTATATATATGTATTCCATACGTTTTGTTGGCCGTGTGAGGCTTTACTGTGTGTGCGTACATTATTAAAGGGAAGTACCTGTCGAAGGTGTTAATTTTGTTATGTCAGCCATTGTGTTGTGGTCATGCTCCTTTGGAGCGAGCCTACAATTAGTAGTAACGTTGTTGTGATAAATCCACAACATAAGTTGGTTCTGACACCAAGGGATACTGGCAAGTTCCCTTGACTGACAAAGCTAAACCACTCACTGCCTTTGCTACACAACGGGGTCTATATCAGTGGAAAGTGATGCCTTTCGGACTTATAAACGCCCCTGCTACGTTTGTTCGCATGATGACAAAAAGTCTCCCTCATCGGTTCGATATAACTACCTACATAGATGACATCTGTCTATTCAGTTCCACTTGGGAGGAACACTTCTTAGGTTTACATTCTCTTATGGACACTTTACGTCTCCATCACCTAACAGCCAAGCCTACTAAGATCTTTATTGCCTTTTGAGGAAATTTCATTCTTGGGACATAAGGTGGGTCACGGTTGTCTGTAGACCGTGCCAAAGAATGTTTCCAAAATTCTAAAATTGTCCGTGCCTGTGGTGAACTTCTAAATACAATATCTAAATTAGAATATAACAGTATAGGCATAAAGTCATGATAAGATAGTACTAAAAATTTTCGGCGAGAATCGTAGGTTGTCGTCTACGCCTTCAGGTTATTATTTGCTAACGCATAAGCCGAACAAAACGGTACCCTATTTTTCAAATTTGTCCTTGACATAAACGCCCCACTTTTCCTAGTTCTAAGAAATATTTGCCTAACTGCATTTGGGGAAAGGAGAGGCAAGGCTGGATAACACACGCAAATAACGTCTCAAATTGGTTCTAACTCTACAACCGACTTGCACGCTTTGCCCTAGACGGGTTTCCCCAATACGATGAAAAGTTAGAAATGTGGACACTACGGTCATGGAAACACGTTTAGCTCTTATTGCGAATGACATAAGCTCTCGTAGGTAGTTTAAAAATAAACAACTAACATAGAAAAAAAAGATAGAATTTTGAACCAAGCCACATAGCCCCATAAAAATTGCATATTCGTGTACCTGAAGACTTGCTGACCAAGAATATGTTGTTAGTTATCCAAATAGTCCATTAAATAATCAAATATTGATAAAACAATACATAGAGATCAGAGATACTGTCAGGTCAAGTCATATCTGCTTAGATTGAATCGCATATTTTTGGGGGGAAAAAATTAGGTGAAAGCTAGGCTAAGATGGTACGACAAAGGGGATTGGGTGGAATTTGAAGTGAGACGAAATATTATTGGCCGACCTCGTATTAAACATATATCACCCGAGTAACGTAGTAGAAAATTGAATTGTATTTTTGAATGACTTTGTTTACAAGTGAAATAAAGGTAATCATTGGCCAGAGTAGTTGATACTGGGGAAAAAGCATTAGTTGGAGACGCCATTTCTAACAAAATTTTGACACGTAGCGATGAGATCAGGCTTGTGCAGTGAAAACCATATTTCTCAAAAGCCTGGACAGAACGGCAGATCGAAAGTGGGCCAGTCATCGTTCACTGTGTATTTCATTGAATAAATGTGGGTCCTGGGTACTGACGTTAATGTAGTACCAAACGCCTGAGAACTGCTCGATTCAGGACTCTATCTGTATACTTCGAGCCCATGCTAGTGGCCATTGCCCATCAAAAGGTGGAAAAGATTGTCAAGCGAGCAGAGGAAACGTTCTACCTGTATTCTCCTGCCAAGATAAGTTCTTGTTCGGCACTTGGCAGCTCAACTAAAAGAACTTAACAGACTAGAAAGTGACATTAAAGAAAACTGTGCCTAGTATTAATATTTCCACAAGTGACAAACAAAAACAGACTTAACTTAAAGGGAGTGATTATAACCAACAACCTATGGTTAATACCAGTATTACCTCAAAGTAGAAGAATATAACCACACACTTATATTATAATAATATTGTATGTATGGACAGAAGATCCACTGTGTTATTGGAATGTTGTAAATGATTCTTTTGATTTCACGTTTGATTGTCAGTCCTGGTTCAAAATAAATTAGAATCAGGATAATAAATTGTACCAAATTTATTTACACAAATTTCAACCCTTGTCTTAATTAAGATAGCCTTTTAAAGTGTCGTTGGTATGTTATTGTTGTAGTACTGTTGGTGGTTGTGGATAATAAACTATTTGTTTGTATGTTTGTTGGTTATTGCACATTACACCTGATAAATAACGATTTGTTGTTATCTTATAAGTCTTTAAGCCACCTAATGATATGGTTCAAATGATATGTTAACGCCATTGTATGATTCAGTGATAAAGGCGTAAATGGGTTCTCCTTATATAGGCTACGCCACCCAGGGCTATTTGTAAATATGTCACTACTGTTACTATGCCTTGAATGTTCAAAGTAAGTGTGTACTGATTCATTCATCCATAACAGTGACACACATAGAATTCATGTATCGTTGAACGATGAGTAATTTTTTAACGAACAGTTTATTTACGTTACAATACGGACGACGACACAGACGAAATACAGCATAAAGTACGAAACATCAATCACAGCGCCTAATGGCGCACACCTCATAGAAATACACATCCACCATGTTCCTTAAAGAACTGCGTTCACCGCAATTGTACATACGGCCTCAAATACGGCCTCATACATATGGCCTGATCCAGAAAGACTGCTCACATCGCAGTACTATTAAATTTATCAAATAGCGGTGCACTTCTTAAAGAAGATGCACATCAACGATTTTCCTCAAAAGACTACGTCTCCCCTTCTCACCAAAGGCTGCTCCCCGGCAGTTGAATAATCATCGTCATCGCTATCCCTTCTTAAGGCCTCATAATAAATAGTGGTGCACATCCACAATATCCCTCAAAGTCTGCAGTAATATAACCTGCACAATATATATGGCCTAATCTCCTTCACAAAAATGTCTATGGCCTACAAAGTAATGTCTTTACCTCTCAGACTCTTCATAGCGCCTAATTGTAGACTAGTGGTGCACTTCTCATAGAACGTGCCCAATAACAAAATCTCTCATAAGCTGCATCCACTGCAGTCATAAATATTATAGTACGTACCATCTTCCAATAATCTAACACATGGAAGAATATTCAAATACAGGAAGAATATTCAAATACAGGCCTGTCCAAAAAGTCTCCACCGAGACACACATTGTGAAAAACACTATACATCTTCACCAAACACTGGTCGGGAACACACACTTAGAAAAAACCAGGGTTGACTTCACTCCGTCAAAACCTTCCCCCGAATCCTAGCGGTCACAAAAACTCCCGCCTAAACAGTCACGGGACTTCGCTGTTTAACGCAGCTCAGTCCCTTCACGGTTAAGCCGTGTGAACTATTTACAGTTCTACAATACAGAACAGCGCTCACGACGCTATCTGTACACTATGACCTCTATCATATATTTGTTCACCCAATTCACCGTTAATCAAGTCTACAAGTGATGTAACCCTTAATTTACTCTGTCCAACCCGTATACAAAGGATCACCTCCCTTTTTGACCTTAACAACACCCTACCTTCATAACCCTAGACACTACACGAAGTCATTTTAATAATAATATAGATAAATTTTGAATGAGATCACAACGGTGGTAGCGGAAAGGTACTCTGAAAAGTTTACAATACTAATTGTTAAATTCAGGGACCTTCATAGCTGATCTCATTTAATACAATAATAATACATAACAACAATTCATAACATCAAAACCCACCACATATATTGGGGGCTCGTCCGGGATTGAATTTCTCATAATACCAGCTATATTGGGTAGTTCGCTTCTGGGATTTTAAATTCTTAAAATATTATCAATTATATTAGGAATCTCAGAAAGTATAAAACTAAAAGTATTCCTGTTGGGGAAATAAAATAGTGGTTGAGCTATCAATGCCTGTGGTTGTTCTTGGTTATCATTAGAAATTGTTAGCCATAAATAGAAATTTGTATAGTTAGAAATTTTAAAGGTTGCATAGTACAAAATGGCTGATCTGGCAAAGTTTCGATCTGCTGCTGTGCAGACTGCTAAAGAAATGAATATGGAGGGTCAAGCTTTGATCCAATATGTAACTTCAGAATGCGACAAGTATATTGAAAGGGAGGATAGAAAGATAGCTGAAGAGAAGAGGTTACAAATTGAGGCTGACAAAGAAATTAAGCGGCTGCAGATTGAGGCTGACAAGGAGGCTAGGGCATTGGAGGCAGATAGGGAGGCAGAGATTAAAAGGCTCCAGTATGAAGAGAAGAAGTTGGAGGCCGAAGAAAAGAGACTGGCTGCAGAAAGAGAAGAAAAGAGACTGGCTGCAGAAAGAGAAGAAAAGAGACAGGCTGCAGAGAGGGAAGCAGAAAAGGAGGAGAAGAGATTACAGAGGGAGCATGAGCTACGACTAAGGGAGTTAGAATTTCAAAGCCATGCTCCTGAAAATGGTGCCAGCCCATTTGCCTCAGATGCCACTGCTAGTCAGGGAGCCTCAGCCTCAGCTATGGGTTTTCATGTAGATCATTTTGTTGAGAAAGACGATGACATCGAAGGGTACTTAAGTAGATTTGAACTTTTAGCTACTACATATGGGTTAGAGAGAGAGAGGTGGAGCCTCAAGTTATCCCAAGGGCTTAGAGGAACGGCTTATGAAGTTTTTGGTAAGATGAGCAGAGATGACCAAGACAATTACGACATGCTAAAGCAGGCTCTTTTATTAAGATACGAAAAGAACGGAGAATTTTATAGAAAAAAATTTAGGAATGCCAAACTACTGTCGGGTGAGACCTATCACCAGTTCTCTGCACGGTTAGAGACCTACTTGGAGAAATGGACTGCTCTGGGGAAAACCCAAGATCTTAAGGAAATGATCCTTATTGAGCAGCTAAGAGAGTCCATGGCTCCAGACCTGAGAAAGTTTCTCATGGAACAAGGTGCAGAGAGGCTGGGTGAGTTACTAAATGTCGCTGAGAGGTATCAGGCAGCCCAGGCAGAGGTAGTTGGTAATAAAAAGAAACAGGTAGACAATTTTAAGGCACCTCAAAACTTTAATAAGTTTGACCATAGGGAACAGACTAAAGGTAAGCACCAGTTTGATAGGCCACGCAATGACTATAAAAATAAAACCACACAATTCAATGAAAGGAAATATGATGAAAGAAAACCTTTTAACCAGGGAAAGAGGTATTGTAAAAATTGTCGGATGGACAACCATAACACTGAAAATTGTAGAAGGAAAACTCCAAATTTCGCTGCAATGAAAATGGGGAGAAAAGGAGTAAAGGTCAACCCTACTGAACAACAGGAACCTTACCACCCCCCAGTGTGTGAAGATGTAACATGCAATGGTGTCACCATAAGGTGTTTGTATGATACTGGATTAGATTATGATTAAGTTGTGAGTTCTCACCTGGTGCATGCAGATCAATACACCACAGAAACAGTGGAGATTCAAGCTGCAACCAAGGACGTAGCGACCATGACACTTCCCGTCGCCATGATAAATGTGAAAACGCGATATGTGGAAGGAATCATAAAAGCAGCAGTGATAAATGAACCAATCTACCCTCTGATATTGGGGTGTAGATATGTCTTCTTGGGGAATCCCAAGAGACCTGTGATCATGGCAACAGTACAGACCAGATCACAGTCTAAAAAGGAGGAAGATAATCCGATAAATACCATCCAGATGAGATGAAGAAAGCACAGGCGGAGGATAAGACCCTCAAGCCTTGTTTTAAGAGGTAGTTGGTAATAAAAAGAAACAGGTAGACAATTTTAAGGCACCTCAAAACTTTAATAAGTTTGACCATAGGGAACAGACTAAAGGTAAGCACCAGTTTGATAGGCCACGCAATGACTATAAAAATAAAACCACACAATTCAATGAAAGGAAATATGATGAAAGAAAACCTTTTAACCAGGGAAAGAGGTATTGTAAAAATTGTCGGATGGACAACCATAACACTGAAAATTGTAGAAGGAAAACTCCAAATTTCGCTGCAATGAAAATGGGGAGAAAAGGAGTAAAGGTCAACCCTACTGAACAACAGGAACCTTACCACCCCCCAGTGTGTGAAGATGTAACATGCAATGGTGTCACCATAAGGTGTTTGTATGATACTGGATTAGATTATGATTAAGTTGTGAGTTCTCACCTGGTGCATGCAGATCAATACACCACAGAAACAGTGGAGATTCAAGCTGCAACCAAGGACGTAGCGACCATGACACTTCCCGTCGCCATGATAAATGTGAAAACGCGATATGTGGAAGGAATCATAAAAGCAGCAGTGATAAATGAACCAATCTACCCTCTGATATTGGGGTGTAGATATGTCTTCTTGGGGAATCCCAAGAGACCTGTGATCATGGCAACAGTACAGACCAGATCACAGTCTAAAAAGGAGGAAGATAATCCGATAAATACCATCCAGATGAGATGAAGAAAGCACAGGCGGAGGATAAGACCCTCAAGCCTTGTTTTAAGAAATTGCCCAAATGTCATACACCTCCAGGCAAGGGAGATTTCTATATGAAGAACAAACTGATACATAGGAAGGCTGGAACTGGATTCAATGGTCACGGGCAGCTGGTCATTCCCAATTCATATAGGACTAAAGCGTTGGAGCTAGGGCATGCGATTCCCTTCAGTGGTCATATGGGGATCAGCGCAACAGGACAGCGTATAGCTTGTCATTATTTCTGGCCAGGAATAACTGAAGACATAAAGAGATATGTAAAATCCTGTCCAGAATGCCAACGGGTAGCTCCAAAGCATTGGACTGCTCCAGCAACTCTAGGGGAAATGCCCATAGTGGGAACACCTTTTGAAAGAGTTGCAGTGGACATTGTGGGACCTCTCACTCGGACCAAGAGGAGGAACAGTTACATTCTGACTCTGGTGGACACTTGTTCTATGTGGGGAGAGGCGGTAGCCCTGTCATCAATCGATTCGAAGCATGTGGCAGAGGCATTACTCACAATCTTCTCCAGGTTAGGCTTTCCCAACCAAATCTTGACTGATAGTGGCTCTCAGTTCAAGGGGAAACTAACAGAAGAAGTATTCAGGATCTTTCAAGCCAAACACTTTCATTGTAGCATGTACCATCCTAAAGAAAATGACCAAGTGGAAAGATTTAACGGGACACTTATGTTGATCGTGAGAAAGTTGGCACATGAAAAACCAGATACATGGGACCAGTAACTTCCCGCCGCCTTGTTTGCCTATCGGGAGGTACCCCATAGTTCAACAGGTATGGCCCCGGCAACATTGTTATTTGGAAGGCCAATAAAAGGTCCACTGGAAGCCTTGTTAAGGACATGGACCGATGAAAAGGCAGAAGAAAATATTACCTCATCATATCAATATGTGAACGAGCTGACCACTCGTCTTAAAATTGGCTGGAAACTTGCCAATGAAAATTTAAGACAAGCCAGGAAAAAGCATGCTGCCTATTACAATAAGAAAGCGAAGGATCGAGAATTAGCTGTGGGAGAGAAGGTGCTCCTTCTACTGCCCGGCAGCCATATTAAATTGCAAATTGGATGGTAAGGTCCATATACAGTTCTAGAGAAGGTGTCTAGAACAAATTATAAGATAGATAAGAAAGGGAAAGAGAAAATCTATCATGTGAATCTCCTAAAAAAATATCTGGACAGAGAAAACCAGGAAGAGACACACCTACTGACCTTGTCTGTTGCAATGGAGATGAAAAAGGAACCACTCACCTCTCATGAATATCCGTTACACCCTTGTGAGACCGCTGCACAGGTAAAAATCAGTACGCACTTAACGAAAAATCAGAGGGAGAGAGTTCAACAGGTTCTAGATAATCATACAGATGTGTTAACGGACCGACCGGGGCATACAAATTTATTAGAATATGATATGAAACTCATAGACCCAACACCAATCTGTATGAGAGCCTATTCGATTCCGTTCGCTAAAGAAAAAGCTTTGAAGGAGGAGATAGATTATCTGTTGAGAGAAGGGATTATCTCGCACAGTGAATCTCCTTACAGTTCCAGTATGGTTCTGTTGAGAAAACCCTCTGGAGAACACAGACTGTGTATAGATTACAGGAAACTGAATGCTGTCACAGAAGGTCAGGTGGATCCATTACCTGATACAAATCAGCTGTTTGCCAGGCTGAATAAAGCTAAATATTTCTCTAAAGTTGATCTGAGCAAAGGCTACTATCAGATTCCAGTAAAGCCGGAGGTTAGACCTTATTTAGCCTTTAGCACCTCGGAAGGACATTATGAATTTAACATGTTGCCATTCGGGCTGAAAAATGCACCGAGTGTGTTTTCGAGGATGATGAGAAAGTTACTGGATTCCCTGAATAATCCATGCATCACCAACTTCATGGATGATATTCTTAAAGCCACAGAAACATTTGAGGAACATATTAACTCTCTGAATATGTTGTTTAATCGACTGAGAGAGAACAATTTGACAGCTAGACCGACGAAATGCTGTGTTGGATGTAAAGAGCTGGAATTCTTGGGACACACAGTACATCAGGGAAACATGACCCCTGACCCCAAGAACCTGGAGAAATTGAAAAAAGCACCAAGACCACAAACAAAAAAGATGTGCGATCTTTTGTCTCATTATGTGGTTTCTACCAAAAGTATATTAAAAACTTTAACTCCATATGTGCTCCATTGACTGATTTAACGCGCAAAGGAAATCCTGATAGAATTATTTGGACAGCGCAGTGTGAATTAGCCTACCAAAAGTTGAAGGAAAAGCTCACAAGCAGGCCCATTTTGAAATTACCTGACTTGAGTCAAGAATTCATTGTGAGAACGGATGCGAGTAATATAGGTTGGGTGCAGCTCTATTACAACGGTCAAATTCACTTGATGGGGAATTAACCCCAGTAGCTTATGCTAGCCGTAAGTTGAACACAGCAGAACGGGGATATTCAACAAGTGAAAAAGAATGTTTGGCGGTCATATGGGCTATAAAGAAGTTCCAGATTTATCTTTATGGTAAATCATTTAAGATCCAAACAGATCATAAACCACTCGTATGTCTGTCACAAGCAAGGCATGAAAATGCTAGATTATTACGCTGGTCGTTGCTCTTACAGCCATACCAGTTTACCATAGAATACATTCCCGGCAAAACCAATGTTGGCGCTGAATTTTTAAGCCGACATCCGTACGACGAACATCAGAGTATTCACCAGGCATAAGTAGTAAATTTATCTATGTGTATTTAACAGTAGGAACTGACATATGATTGTCTGTTCTAAGTGGGGAGATGTGTGGTGAACTTCTAAATACAATATCTAAATTAGAATATAACAGTATAGGCATAAAGTCAGGATAAGATAGTACTAAAAATTTTTGGCGAGAATCGTAGGTTGTTGCCTACGCGTTCAGCTTATTATTTGCTAACGCATAAGCCGAACAAAACGGTACCCTATTTTTCAAATTCGTCCTTGACATAAACGCCCCACTTTTCCTAGTTCTAAGAAATATTTGCCTAACTGCATTTGGGGAAAGGAGAGGCAAGGCTGGATAACACACGCAAATCACGTCTCAAATTGGTTCTAACTCTACAACCGACTTGCACGCTTTGCCCTAGGCGGGTTTCCCCAATACGATGAAAAAGTTAGAAATGTGGACACTACGGTCATGGAAACACGTTTAGCTCTTATTGCGAATGACATAAGCTCTCGTAGGTAGTTTAAAAATAAACAACAAACATAGAAAAAAAAGATAGAATTTTGAACCAAGCCACATAGCCCCATAAAAATTGTATATTCGTGTACCTGAAGACTTGCTGACCAAGAATATGTTGTTAGTTATCCAAATAGTCCATTAAATAATCAAATATTGATAAAACAATACATAGAGATCAGAGATACTGTCAGGTCAAGTCATATCTGCTTAGATTGAATCGCATATTTTTTGGGGGAAAAAATTAGGTGAAAGCTAGGCTAAGATGGTACGAGAAAGGGGATTGGGTGGAATTTGAAGTGAGACGAAATATTATTGGCCGACCTCGTATTAAACATATATCACCCGAGTAACGTAGTAGAAAATTGAATTGTATTTTTGAATGACTTTGTTTACAAGTGAAATAAAGGTAATCATTGGCCAGAGTAGTTGATATTGGGGAAAAAGCATTAGTTAGGGACGCCATTTCTAACAAAATTTTGACACGTAGCGATGAGATCAGGCTTGTGCAGTGAAAACCATATTTCTCAAAAGCCTGGACAGAACGGCAGATCGAAAGTGGGCCAGTCATCGTTCACTGTGTATTTCATTGAATAAATGTGGGTCCTGGGTACTGACGTTAATGTAGTACCAAACGCCTGAGAACTGCTCGATTCAGGACTCTATCTGTATACTTCGAGCCCATGCTAGTGACCATTGCCCATCAAAGGTGGAAAAGATTGTCAAGCGAGCAGAGGAAACGTTCTACCTGTATTCTCCTGCCAAGATAAGTTCTTGTTCGGCACTTGGCAGCTCAACTAAAAGAACTTAACAGACTAGAAAGTGACATTAAAGAAAACTGTGCCTAGTATTAATATTTCCACAAGTGACAAACAAAAACAGGCTTAACTTAAAGGGAGTGATTATAACCAACAACCTATGGTTAATACCAGTATTACCTCAAAGTAGAAGAATATAACCACACACTTATATTATAATAATATTGTATGTATGGACAGAAGATCCACTGTGTTATTGGAATGTTGTAAATGATTCTTTTGATTTCACGTTTGATTGTCAGTCCTGGTTCAAAATAAATTAGAATCAGGATAATAAATTGTACCAAATTTATTTACACAAATTTCAACCCTTGTCTTAATTAAGATAGCCTTTTAAAGTGTCGTTGGTATGTTATTGTTGTAGTACTGTTGGTGGTTGTGGATAATAAACTATTTGTTTGTATGTTTGTTGGTTATTGCACATTACACCCTACCTTCATAACCCTAGACACTACACGAAGTCATTTTAATAATCTTCTCTTCTTCCATCCTTAGCCATCAACCTGCAAAGCAGTATGTGGCCAGTACGCCTAGTGGCGTCTTAGGGCAACAACAAATTGATCGATCTATCGCTGTTTCCACCACGCCTAGTGGCGTCTTTGTGGAACAAAAACAGACCAAACAATCTATCATTGTTTCCGTAATCAGATTGGTTGGCAAGCAGGTGATCAGCCCACTGTGCGAAGTTTTTACGGGATGGGGTAAACAGCCCCATGCCCATACCCTCCTTAGTCGCTTTTTACGACATGCGTGGTAGGGTGCAGTGTTACTATTCTTTGCTCCCCTTTCGGGCCCCGGTAACACACGGGTGATTTTAATAATAATATAGATAAATTTTGAATGAGATCAAAAGGGTGGTAGCGGAAAGGTACTCTGAAAAGTTTACATTACTATTTGTTAAATTCAGGGACCTTCATAGCTGATCTCATTTAATACAATAATAATACATAACAACAATTCATAACATCAAAACCCACCACAGTGCCTACTACTAAGAAGCAAGTTCGTAGTCTTCTCGGCGTAATTCAGTATTACAGTACATTTATACCCAACTTGTCTTCCGTCACTGCAGACCTCTCTGCCTTGCAAAAAAAAAAAGGTTTACCTAACCACGTGCACTGGACACCAGAGTGCCAGGCTGCATTAAATTTTATTCAAAACTTTTTTTCTGTGCCACCTATTTTGAGGTTACCAGATACAAATCTGACTTATTATCTCCGCACAGATGCTAGCTCAAAAGGTATCGGCGCATCACTGATACAAGAGTTCAAGGGAAGATTGCATCCAACCCTCTATATATCCAGAAAGCTCACTGATGCAGAAAGGAAGTACCCGGTGATAGAGAAGGAGCTACTGGCTGTTATCTGGGCGGTAGTCAAGCTGGAGCATTATTTGTTGGGCGCCCCATTTATTATCCAGTCAGATCAGAAGTCCCTTTCCTCATTGAAGAAGGCAAATTACAAGAACCCGAAGCTAGCCCGTTTCGCCATCCTGCTCCAACCGTTTCAATATGAAATCGAGGCAATACCAGGCTCTTCAAATGTCGCCGCTGATGCTTTATCGAGATGCCCACAACTCGAACCTGAGGATTCATATTGACTTAGTTAATTGACTTTATATTACACATGTGTGAAGTCATGGTATTTATCCATTAGAAGTCACTATGACAAGGGCGATGAATACATGAGCACTAAGTTGATATCCAAACCATTCATATTAACATTTGTGATTTACATGACTTTAAGATAATCAATATTCACTTTAGCTACTGGTAAATTAAGCAGTGTTATACTACTTGCAGACACGAACAATTTCCAACTACGACATCATGTTATTATTCTAGAATACACGTTCGCTTTAATTAAGATGGCTATATTAACGCTAGAAATCTAGTCCTGGCACGGATAGTTTGGAGCATAATTAAATTATTGCAAGGTTGTTTTGGAGATTACTTGTCTTGCCACAACGTACACAAGGTACATAGAGCAGAATAGTTAAGTAATGGGATAATTGTGTTAATTGTTTATACTTGCGTTCTTGTACTCATTTTTCTTTTTTTTCCATTCTGTGAGGTATTCATGTACTTTAGCTGCATTATTGTCATCTCGCATTGCTTAATATCTTATTTGATTCATGTCATGTGTAAATTGCGTTTAAGCTTAATTTTAAGATTTTTGACAGCATTGTTAGTTGGAGATTTAATCTTCTAATTTTTTTTTAATTATTCATGCATTTTTGAATTTTTGATTTGGTTTTTTTTAAATATGTATCTCATACCATTTTCATATATGCATGCTATTTGTTTAATGTGTTTATTGTTAACTCACAGTGACTATACATTTATGTATTCTTTTGTTACATCATGGAATATCGACTGTATATGACTTGTTACTTATTGACATATGACTGCTTATGACTGATGACAAATTCGCATGGTATGTTACTTAATAGTAAGTTCCATTATATGCAGACGCAGACTGAGTTATTTTCGATGTGGCTCAATATTTGTGATATGATCAATTTTGGCGCTATTTCCGGATAGGAAATATTTGAACTGAAATAAATATATATATATTTGGTTTTTTTTTACATCGCGAAGGGGGTGAGATGTTAAGGATAGATTTGGAGTAATATGTTGTAGCATGTTACTACACGCTAGCACATGTCCATTTTATTTGAGGAATTGTGTTCGCCAGTAGACAAACTACCTTTTGCACGAAGCGTTCACCCGTGGTGAGCGACAGTCACTAATGACGTAGTTTGTCACATTTCGTGGGTTCGAAGTGTTAATTATTTGGGCTTTTTCGTATTCTTTCACTGGTTTGAGGTGGACGTGATTTCTTCTAAGCTCCAAAATTTTTATGAAGAGTGTGTTTTTCTAACTGGGGCATTAAATGGATTTTTCGAAGGCCGCCACCTTGTTAAGAACGTTCTAGATGGGGAAGGAAACTTATTGAGAAGTCTTGCACAACCCCCTCTTGATATTTTCGTAAGGAGTATCTCAAAGATATTGAGGTAACTGAGTTTAGGTCGCCATCATCAGTTTTTCTGCCACATTACTTGGGTACCGGGAATATTGCCCTACCTACTAATACACGGCCAGGATTAATAAAAGGTTTAAGGATATCTCTATATATACTGCTCAAAAAAAGTTAAAGGCCACTTTCAATTTTTAGGTCATTTCAACTATGCTGTTTTTTTTTAAAAACCTGAACACTCAGTCAAAAAAGTGTTGCTGCATTTTGTTGCATGCTTAAACAATGTTTGTTAATCTGACAATAAATCAAATCTGTGTTACGTGTGTGTACCTCCAAGGTCAATCAAATGTACGTGGTGGAAAGGGAAATAATGCATGTTTGAAAATGCTTCCTATGGCAAAGCCTGTTGATAACATTGCTGAAATTTGCTTTTCACGTGCAAGTCGTGACTATGGTGAACACATTTCACCCACTTTTCGGAAGGAACGGGCAGTGGGTATGTTTGTAACATTTACCATTTTAGCCATGGCTCAGCTAAGACGCTTGACCAATGTTGACAGATGGAGAGCGATGGCATGGCTGCAGGATGATGTAGGGCTGCGAGAAGTTGCTAGGAGATTAGGAGTTGCCCACTCTGTCATACAAACCTGCGTGATCGTTATAATGCAACCGGCAGTGTCGCAGAACAACGCAGGTCAGGACGTCCAAGGTCTATCACAAGACGGCAAGACACGCTGAGCCATGGCTAAAATGGTAAATGTTACAAACATACCCACTGCCTGTTCCTTCCTAAAAGTGGCTGAAATGTGTTCACCATAGTTACGACTTGCACGTGAAAAGCAAATTTCAGCAATGTTATCAACAGGCTTTGCCATAGGAAGCATTTTCAAACATGCATTATTTCCCTTTCCACCACATGCATTTGATTGACCTTGGAGGTACACACAAGTAACACAGATTTGATTTATTGTCAGATTAACAAACATTGTTTAAGCATGCAACAAAATGCAGCAAAACTTTTTTGACTGAGTGTTCAGGTTTAAAAAAAAAACAGCTTAGTTGAAAAGACCTAAAAATTGAAAGTGGCCTTTAACTTTTTTTTGAGCAGTATATATTTACTCTACTATTAACAATGGAGATGATATTGATTGAGCCTCGTTATTGACTGACGTAACTGGTTATCGCATTTACATGTATCCTGCCATATACTATGCCATATATATAGATATATATATATATATATATATATATATATATATATATATATATATATATATATATATATATATATATCTTGATGGATGTCTCCTTGTGATGAACGTACAATAAATGTCAACCATGTCTTCCCGTGGACCTGTTCACCTGCCGGCTTTTGTTGTATATGCTGACCATAATGTCCTGTATTAAAACCTGCAATCATTCGCGTATCCTGCATGATCCTCTATATTTATTCCAGTCGTAACAGTGTGTCTGAGCATTTGTTATCTTTTGGGTGTATTTAGGAGGAGTAATGGCACGAAAGAAGAGGCAATTTTGTCATTATATATGAAAAAAAACTCTGGAATAGGAGATAAGAAGAAGACTATAGGTAGGACACATTAAGAAAATCAGTTGAAAGCAATTCAAGGCAGTCCGTGTTTTGGAACCCTTATGGTAAGAGACAAAACAGATACACGGAAAGGAAGTGGAGACAAATATTACACGGATAAAGAAAATATGGAAATACCTTGAAAGGATGTCACAGGGCTAGAGGACTTTGACATGTTTTGAAAAAGAATATAAGTTATAGTGTACTTAATGCAAGTAATGATATTCTTTTGTCATCACTGGTACATCAATCGAATGTATTGATATAACAAAAGGTGACGTCAAAACAACATTGTCTATCGACAACTGTTTTTAGAATAATAGAGAAATCAACACAACAATGTCATTTCACGATTGTTCTTACAATAAGCAATGATTACGTTTTCATTATCTCATAAAAGTCCATAGTTCATTCCACGACAAGACACGCCTCACGTTATGTCAACTGATCAGTAATCTGTCGATCTTCCTTTTCTGTCATTTCTGACTATAGGAGCGTGCCCCCGAAACGATGTCTCGGTGGGCACGAGATTGGGCACTTGAATAAAGAGGTCAAGCTGATGCCCATGCAGCATGTCTCTGCTGGTGAAAACAGAGGAACGGCGCAGCCGTTACAGTCTGGCACAAGAATATATGTACGTAATACCTCATGTCATTATTGATGCTATACCTTATGTCATTATTGATGCTATACCTCATGTCATTATTGATGCTATACCTCATGTCATTATTGATGCTATACCTTATGTCTTCATTGATGCTATACCTCATGTCCTTATTGATGCTATACCTCATGTCATTATTGAAGCTATACCTCATGTCATTATTGATGCTATACTTCATGTCATTATTGATGCTATACCTTATGTCATTATTGATGCTATACCTTATGTCATTATTGATACTATACATCATGTCATTATTGATGCTATACCTCATGTCATTATTGATGCTATACCTCATGTCATTATTGATGCTATACCTCATGTCATTATTGATGCTATACCTCATGTCATTATTGATGCTATACCTCATGTCATTATTGATGCTATACCTCGTGTCATTATTGATGCTATACCTCATGTCCATTTGAACTAATAAAATAGCTCTTTTCGCGAGAGTGGGAGCTTGGTAAGCATGTATTAGCTCTGGAATTGCCACAGTTATCCAAGTTGGATCGTGTCATCTAAGGAACTTCGGCTGATTTAATGAGCCATTCGTGGTTTCACCGTGAGCCAGTGTGAACTTAGACATCCATGGCTTAATCTTTGAGACATGCATATGACTACTGGCAGGATCAACCAGACGTGATTAGTAATATTTTAATATGAACAAGTACTGTATGAGATTTGTATAAATATGAAAACGCCGTGCAGTAGACTCATTTACCGTTCTTTCGCTGGTCAGCCGAGCTCTCGTGCATAATCAGCGTTCTACCGAGTGCTTATTTATATTAATAACACAGAAATAAACATAGTGGGAAACTCCAAGGTATGTGAGTCATAAACAAGTAATGAAAATAAGTAAAGGATAGGCACTGAACTGAAATTTTTAAAAATGAGAAAACTTGATAACAGAAAAGTAACAAGTATTAGGCACTCCGGGTATTTGATGAAGGTCCATCCGATCTGCACTAACCCTCGCTGCGAGAATGACCCGTGCCTCACTCAGGCCCCCTGAGAGCTCGGATGAGGCCTAGGCTATTTAAATTGTAAAGCCTCTCTGTGTTGGGAATAGGGGTAAAAAGTGGATTACCGTGCATCTTTGACTGTGGTGAACCCCTTCCCCAATGAGGGTGAAGCCCGGGACAGATGGCTCTGCTGGTACCCATCTCAAAGGGCCTGGCGATACTTTACTACTAAGTACTAAAAAACTTTAACACTGGAGGTAGCATCATTCTCGGCAATAATCATAACTATAGGGCGATTGACAAAAAACCACTTCCTACTTTTTAAAAGTTATTTCTTTACTCCTATCACATTACTTAACGCGAAACAAACTTTAGATGTCATTTTATTACATAAATGCTATGCCGCATTAACATCATAACTATACGTGAGATTTGATCTGTTCAACATTAAGAGTTGATAGTGGGCAGAAATGTTTCCTGTCTAGTGTAATATCCGTTTATTGGCCACCGTATATTTCCTTTCCTTCCTTTTTTTTTTTTTTTTTTGGGTTTGCCAAAAAACAAAAACAAACAAAAAACAAAAAACAAACTTATAAGACAAAAGGTAACTATTGCTCTTTGTACTGACATGTGTTTATTTTATATTCAATAAATGCAAGTGAGGATATCAATATTTAAATATAGGACGTGACTTGACAATCATCCTGTGTGTAACATTTGACCTGAACAACCTAGACAGTTACATAGAACATTACTTTCATAACTTTTCTATTAACAAATCATAGAACAAATAACACGCAGGACGAAGCGTGTGTCCTATCCATCTCCAGAGTCTTCTTGATATATATATATATATATATATATATATATATATATATATATATATATATATATATATATATATATATATATATATATATATATATTATATGTTAAATGAGCAGTTATGTGGGCGGCAGTCACTTGTATGCAAATAATAGCAAACATGTTAATTACTTATAGATATAGCGAAGTATTATGGAGACAACCAGAAGCCATGGGAAACAGAACAGTGAAGTAGTAGTCATTTCGGTGAATTCAATTCAGTGCGTTTAAGTGGTATCGGCTAGGCAAAATAGAGATACCTTAGCTAGGGATGGAGAACCTATAGCACGCGTGCTCAAGATGACACGTGAATATATACAAATATATATATATATATATATATATATATATATATATATATATATATATATATATATATATATATATATATATATATATATATATATATATATATATATAAGATGATAGGAAGCTCTCTACAGAGCGATACAACAGGAGGCAATCTGATCATCAGAAGAGGTACCTCCGTCGATCAAGTGTTTCGGCCTCTTAATCTCCTTTACACTCTAAGGAGGGGGGGGGGGGGAATGGGGGGCGGTCCACTTAGGTCATGATTCCCAAGTGTCAGCCTCCTGTTGTCTAGTGCAGAGAATTGAACCCACTCTACCTTGGTTGCAGCTTTCACATACACTCCTATTGTCTGCCAGCTGGAGGCAATTATGAAAGTAACCCCTATGTCGAAAACAAATTACTGTCTCGAGTTCCATAGCCCGTTGCGGTTGTTCCACAGCCAGCACGATGCTTTTTCCGCAGTTTCGCGGAGCCTCTTAAGTGCCCTTGTTCTTGACTTAAGTCTTAAGTCAACAAACCTTTCTCTCCAAATTGTGCTGCTTTGAAATAAATAAAAATAAATAAATAAATAAATAAATAAACAAATAAATATATATAAAAACATTGAAAAAGATCGTATAGTGACGGAATACATTCAATTCAGATTAATCTTCCACTTCAGCAAACAAAGCATACCAACCAAAGCTCTTTCAAAATGTTCATTCGGCAAGCTATAGCCTACACAAGTTTAGGAACAGGGGAAAAAAAAAAAAAAAAAAAGAAAGAAATGCTGGAAATGAGGTTATGAAACTATGGAAATCTAGACTGAAATATTAGACTCTTAAAAATCTTGCAATGGCAGTATTAATAGTATGTTAATCGATACAGACACGTCAGTAATTGTTGTTAGTGATTGTGATAAAGTCAATCCGTTTTACACCCCGCTCAAATTCCCCTTTTGAAAAATCTAGTAACGTAAAATTACACCCTATAAACCCCACTATTATATTTAAAAATTGCCAAGGGCAAGGACAAACTTTCTACTAAGAATTGGACACAATATCTGAAATTTTTCTACTATTATCGTTTAAAAGAGTTACCACCCGCAAACGCATACACACCCGCCCTATTATTTAGTGAAGGTTGTAACTATAAATAACTACAATATTTGAAATTTTGCATCAAGGCCATTGCCTATCAAAACAGTCCATGATTGGCACAAGATTTGAATTTTTCTAAGACCAAGCGTAGTGAGTCTCATTCCCCCAAAAACACACGCAGCTCGCGTTACCCTTCCCAATATTTTATGACGAAAGCCGGAAAGTATGGCAGAAAACCAACGTGTTCCTTCGTCTTGAAAAGGGAGAGAGGGGAAAGGGTGAGTTAAAAAGGAAAAAAAAAACTAGCCTAACTTATGCGTTTGAAAATGAAACTAAAACCAAATCTGTGAGGGGCGGAGGGGAAAAAGCTTAGATAATATATTGCTTTCTATATAAAGAGAGTAAATAAAAGGGATGTTCTGAATGATAACGATAATATTATTTAATATCTTACCATAACAATTTCCCTTATATTACATCATCTTGCCTTAGAAAATCTATTTGGTTAGGAAGAAAGAGTAAATAATTACAATAAAATTACATAGATGAAAACGATGAAGAATAGTTAGATGAAAACTAGATAGGATGATAGAGGCCAAAGGGCAGTTAAATAATCAATTTTAACTTTTGAAATCGGTCCATAAATGGCTGAGATATGGCAGAAATAAAAAAATAAAAAAATCAGACTAGCAAACGCACTGATTGAGTGTTAATCAGTGCGTTTGCTAGTCTGATTTTTTATTTTTTTTCAAATTTTGGACGCGTTGTTTCATTGGCTAGTGGGATTGATAACATGTAACGCATTCTAGGCTAGAACGCCTTTTGAAAATTATAACCGCAGTGCCAAGATGAGAACAGAAGGGGAGCTTTTCTGAATAAGTTTTACCTTCTGGATGACAGCAGTCTGAATTTTGTGCCATCATTCTGCTAGTCATCTGGTTCATTGTATGAATGATTCATTATTTGCGGTAAGAGAAATGACTTTATTAATTTTATATGTATGTACAGGCCACAAGGGTGTGAGCCATAAATTTGTGTTGTACGACATTGCCATTGGAAAAGAATTATGACATCCTAGCAAGCACATGCCTAAGCAGACTGGGGGGGGGGGGGGGGGGGAAGAATGAATTTACATTGTGTTTGCATATTACCATTACAAATCATACGATTGTAAGTCCAGAAACTACTGGCAGTCTTCTGCAGGCCACAGTGTATGTATGTATGTATGTATGTGTGTATGTATGTGTGTGTGTGTGTGTGTGCGTGTGCGTGCGTGCGTGCGTGCGCGTGCGCGTGCGTGTATATATATATATATATATATATATATATATATATATATATATATATATATATATATATATATATATATATATATATATATATATATATAAGTGTACTTAGGGAGGGATTGTTCCTCTTGTTGCAGGGTTGCATCACCTATTACTACTTGAGACATAACCTGGAGCTGCAAAATATGAGGCAACTTGCCGGTTGCTTATACTTTGAAGTCAAACTGTAGTAGCCGCCTCCAGAAGACACTGCTGTGAAAGAGTGTGCAGTATTTCCAGCAAGCCATCCACTTTCAACTGAAAAATAAGATAAGCCCAAATCTTGAGGGCTCATGACATCTCATTATATTTTATTCTCCACACTTGCAATAAACTTTCTTGTGACGTGATGAGAATACCAGTCCCTCACACAAGTGACATCTCTTAAGACATTATTACTTCAGCAGGGGATACAATTATAGAAACATTTTAGTAATAACATTTATTGGACAAGATGTCCTTCATATTTATTTAAATTTGTATATAAACATATTTCTTTTGAGTTGAACATTCCTGTTTCCAAAAAAAGTTGAGGATCAGGAAAATAAAAATTGTAAAGTAATTTTATAACTTTAACCACTGTCTTACTTAAGTTCATTATATTGAGTTACAGTTGTGTTTAAGTTATCATCATATCACCACACATACATTACCCTAGACACGTAGCCATATAACATAATAGAACCTAAAATATTACACAGAGTGAGATCTGAGGGTGGTAGCGGTTAGGTACCCTGAGAATACATCATCATCATCAACTATTAGACTCAGGGACTTACATGGCTTGACCTCACTCTGTTGACTCTTACTTTTTAACATCAATAACCTCTAAAACCACCACAGTGATGAACTTTGTCAGTCAAGTTATAAGTGTAGACTTACTGATGAAACTAATGCTGCATGCATAATTCTCAAAACAACCAAATACCTTGTACAAGCATGATATAAAATATATGTCATCGTTCGTTCAGAAGCAAAAATCTAATTAAGAGTAAAATATTCTAATTTTTTCTTATCTTGATTTTAAAACATGTTTAACATATTTATAATATACCTCAAAGCATATCACTTCATGTTCACACTTCTTATACTGCTTATAACGTACATCATCATTTATAAATGCTATTTTTCTTTGTCTTTATACAAACTTCGACAGTAAGGTAAAGGGTAAAAGATCCCGTTACACGCCCATTGAGGCATATTGGGAATATGGTGTTAGGCCCATATTTTCTTGACCATCGGCACACTATATCACTTCGACAGTAGGGCCTAATAATTTCATAAACTTGCTTTCTGAAATGTTTTCGTGTATTTAAATCTTTTTCTGTTGTACTTTTCTTGACAGTAAAACAACACGCGTAAATAAGTAACAGGACTCTTCATTTTCCAGAAAAACAAAATCAAAATCATTGTTTTGTTTTTTTCTAATTCATTCATTTTACTTGGTGTAAAATTAGTAGTCAGTGAATTAGTAGTCATAATTAACATATAAGCATATTTCAAGCATCTCTTTCTTAACATTTTAATTTAGAAAGAACGGCATTGATCCAGCCGACTTTATACTAACTAAAACAAAGTAAAAGGTGAAATAACTCCATTACAGTAAGCCTTATAAAGTAAGGGAAATCATTAACTGCGAATATAGGTTGTGTTTCATATTTGAGGAGGCTGGCGTCGGATGGTGAACGGTGATGTGCCGATAAAATCAATGGGCTTCGTTGAAAAACTTTGTTAGCGAGTCTTTTGTTGTAAACATAGCTCTAATAGTGACCAACGTTCCGGTGAGCTTTACATTAGGTTTTTAATCTTATTACAGCATATTTTATTCAAAGATGAGTTTTACAGTTCAGTAAGTTACCACTGTTTCGAACAACGAATATTCAATTATGGTTTAAAGTCATAAGAGAAGGAAATGTTAGTGATTCATTTTTATTATTGCACCAGATGCATTCACTGAAAACAGGAAATAAATTGTCTAAATAATCTACTGCATTAGACTGAAAGTGGGCAGCTGGTTATCATTATTTCAGTAATTCGCCATATCGCCCAAAAAAAAAACAAATTACATTGTTATGCGATATGACGAATTAATTTTTAATGATAACTGGTCACTCACTTTTATTCTATGCAACAGGATGTTTGGAACATTTCTTTTATGTTTTTTTAAAGTGTATTTGGTAAGAACATTAAATTTGGATCCATACAACATTGGTTCCCCTTTACTTGTTTGTAGTATTTTCATATAATTTCAAAAGTGTTTATTGGAGAAAAAAAAAATCCCACTCAAAAAATCTAATTACTGTGTTCCAATACACTCAGTTTCTCTCTCTCTCTCTCTCTCTCTCTCTCTCTCTCTCTCTCTCTCTCTCTCTCTCTCTCTCTCTCTCTCTCTCTCTCTCTCTCTCTCACATACACACACAAACAAAGCATGCCAACCTACGCCCTTTCATAATGTTCATTCAACAAGCCATACATAGATTTCGCAACAGCGCGTGTGATAGGTTATTCTTGTGTCAACACCTCACATATGAAAGGCACGCCAGAGGACCGTACACTCACTTCAAGCGCCGGCTCTGTCTAGAACGCTTGGTGATTAGTCGTACAAAACTTTGTTGCCTTTTGAAATCAAGGTAAGGAAAGAGTGAAAGACAGAACGACAGATACTTTAAAAGCTAGACAGACATTGAGAGAGATTAGATTTGATACCTTGATGTTTTTAATATTGGAACTAAAGAGTCTAAAAGACAGACGCCAGACCAAGAGACCGAACAACCGATCGTCCGACAGATAGATAGACAGACCAACAGACGGACCAAGGGACGGACGAACGGACGGACGGACGGACAGACAGACAGATAGATAGATAGATAGATAGATAGATAGATAGATAGATAGATAGATAGATAGATAGATAGATAGATAGATAGATAGATAGATAGATAGATAGATAGATAGATAGATAGATAGAATCTGTGTGTCTTTCTATTTGTCTGAATGTCTGTGTTATGTCTGTTTGTTATCTACCTGTCTGTATTTTTATCTATCTATCTACTGAGATTGAAAAGTTACTACCTACCTATTTTCAAATTTGCATATCTTCACCTTTATCATTTGCATATATATATATATATATATATATATATATATATATATATATATATATATATATATATATATATGAAACAAATGCCAGAACAATGAGAAATAATTGTCATTTGATTAATATCTTGTATCTTTTTATTTATGTATTTCCAGACAAAATCAAATGAAATCCAAAATAACCAATATACTGTCGATACAAAAGAGTAAAAACTACTGCCTCTATCAAATTATGTGTTGAAGAAACCGAATTTCAAGATGACGATACAACATTTATGTGACATATCATTTTATATAATAACATGGCAGTCCATTTCCCTTATTTTAATGTTTATTTCAAATAAATTAATGGGATATGAGTGAAAAAATAAACTTAAGACGTGACTTTACAAATGCCAGAACCCTCTAGAGTTCAATGAATTCCATTTCTGCTGGTTAATAGTGCTATTTTCACAATCAAATCTACAGCCAGTAAGAGAAGAGATGGTTACAAGAGGCATCTCTGCAGTATTACAGTTCTTATATCAATGGACTCGGTAAGTTTTCCTTCATAATGAATTGTGCATGTCATCTCTTCAGGATTATTTTAGTCGATTAATGACATGAATGGGGGGAACTCTGTAATACCTTATCAGTATCCAGATTGGATGAACATTGTAGGATAACTAAAAAAACTAAAGAATAAAATAAAATATGACAATATCCAATGAATATCAAGAGCTTCAACGACTAAAAGACGAAACAAATACAAAATATATGGATTCAGTCATGTGGATTCAGTCATGTGGATTCAATCATGTGGATTCAATCATGTGGAGAATGAAATATTCAGCACAAAGTATGGATAAGAACAACAGTCACCAATACGATAACTGAAAGAAAAAAGTCGGAAAGCAGATTTAAACAAAAACAAAAGCAGAAGTTTCAAGGCTTGGGCTCATCCACCTGTCTGTCTATCTACCTATCTGTCTATTTAGTCTGTCTGTCTGTCCATGTGCCCATTTATCCGTCCGTCCGTTTGTCTGTTTGTTTATCTGTCTGTCGGCCTGTCGGGCTAAATATCTAATCTTTACGTTCGTCTTTTCAATCACCTTCCTAACATGTCTGTCGTATCTGGCTGCCAGCTCATCTGTCTGTTTGTATATTCTTCGACAAACCAAATAAAACAACAGTCTTTGTCAAAATACAGTTTAAAAAACATCAAAAAGTGTAAGCTCATGTAAATGCATTAAACTGGATGGACAATATATATATATGTACAATTTTTTATTTTTTTTAATGAAGTATAAATCGTCGAAAGAAATTTTGGTCTGAATTTATACATTTCTTAAAAGTCTGTTCTTGTCTTTGACCAGGATTTACAACAGCAATTTATAGTTTTCTTCCGTCTAACTTCTCATATATATATATATATATATATATATATATATATATATATATATATATATATATATATATATATATATCCTGTTTCTATTCTTTTTGCCCTGAAGAAGACCTTGTTGTTGCGTGTAATTATTTTGTTTTTTTGGTTAGATTTTTGTGCGTGTTAAGTACGTTGGTTAAGACTATCAGCTTTACCTTACGTTCGTTCACTTGAGCATCGTAGGCAGTTTCAAAAGTCTCCATAACATCCGTATCCATCTGTATATACTGTTATATCTGTCTGTTTGACTGGCCGTCTGTTTGTCTACCCATCTATCCAAAACGAATGTGTATTGTTCTAAATATAATAAATCAATTACTGGTCAAGCCTTAATAACGACATGTGGTTGTCATAATCACTTGACATAGTGAGACAACCTGTCACGAGTCAAGTCTCGACTCATGCTATGATTCATTTGTTGCTTGACAACCTTTTTTTTTTTTTCGTGTGCCTTCCTTCGCATAGGGCCACGATAAATCCATGTCAAGGACGCGCTATTAAGTGTATCACCTTTCTCATCTACCTGATCAGCGTGTTGCCCTCTGACGCTGAAGCTAGTAAGTTTTCTTGTTTTATGTTTAACTTTTGTTTGTTTGTTTGTCTGTTTTTTTATTTGGGGGTCGTCCACATTTAACGTCACGTAGTTTTTGCTACTATTTTTAACCACCCAGGCTTCTCTGCGTACATGAGATTAAAAAAAAAAGAGGATGAAAAATTTTAACATACACACACTCTCACACGTGTGCTTAAGTAGTGTGTGTATGTTAACATTTTTCATACTCCTTTTTTTTTTTGGTCATGTCCGCAGAGAGAAGCCTGCTTTAAATTATTATAATTATAAAATAATTATTTTTTTTAAACTAGTGAAAGTGAGATAATCAGAATGTTAAACTTGTGAAGGTGAGATAATCAGAATGTTAAACGTGTGAAGGTGAAATAAGCAGAAGGTTAAACTAGTGAAGTTGAGATCGTCAGAATGTTAAACATGTGAAGGTAAGATAAGCAGAATGTTAAAATTGTGACAGTGAAAGAAGCATAATGTTAAACTAGCGAAGGGGAGATAATGAGAATTTTAAACTCATGAAAGTGAGATAACCAGAATGTTAAAGCAGTTTAGGTGAGATATGCAGAGTATTAAGACTGTTGAAATGGGCAAGAGGAGACTGTTCCTCCATAAAAGAAGGATTAACAGAATGTAAAACTACTGAACGTAGAATGGGGAAAACTTTGAACTACTGAAGGTGGAATAAGGAGACCTTGAACTATTGAGGGTAGAATTGGGAGAACATTAATGTATTAATAGAGGTATAAGGGGAAGGTTTTAATTACTGAAGGAAAAATCGTGATAGCGTTAAAAAATACTGAATGTAGCAAGATAAATACGTTAAATAACTGAATGTAGAATTGGGAAAACGTTAAGCTATTAAGGTAGTAAAATGCAGAAAACTTTCAACTATTGAAGGTAGAATGGGGAAAACGTTGAACTATTGAAGGTAGAATGGGAAAAACGTTGAACTATTGAAGGTAGAATGGGAAAAACGTTGAACTATTGATGGTAGAATGGGAAAAACTTTGAACTATTGAAGGTTGTCGTAAATTTATTTTGAGAGAAAGAGTCTTAGAAATAGTGGTCCGGTTTAGAGTGTAGAATGATGGTGAACAGCTCAGTGATAGAAATGTAGAAAGTAAATAGTTGCTTCACAGAGTGCTGGAGGAGAGTAAAGACAGACTTATTTACGACAAATCGTTTCTCTCAATCTACTCTTCAGGCTCTCCTGGTCAAACAATTATTTGCCAGTTTCCAGACACACACCTGCTCTCACACCGATTTGGTGCTTCAAACACACAGACAACGTGGATACAACTATCTTAAACAAATAGGGGAAATTTTGGGCTTTGGGTATTCCAACACAGTAACCATTAAGTTTATGTTGTTTATTAAAGTTAAAAAAAACAATCACTACAATAATCATGTGATTACAGCAAAAACTTATCGTAAGTACAGAAAAATGCAAATAACAAGGTAGGGAGGGGGTGACGAAGATTGGTATCGACTAAGTTCGTCCCGCTTATTAGACAAAGATAAACCCAGTCCCAAGATAGATAGTTATCAGGAACATCGGTACGTTAACCTAACAGTGAAGTTAATTACTCTGAAAGAGGTGTTTCAAAATTAGGTATGGGTGGTAGAAAGAATCCTGTTCTTCCCAATTGTTCTTCCCTTTACTAAGCAAATGAAAAGGAGGGGGTTTTAAACAGAGTTAACAAATTATCAACTATCCCACTTAAAGGAACAATGCAGGGTATACAGAAAATTATATTACCAGGTAAGCAAGTTAACAAAATGGTTACAAAAAAAGATTAAATTTCCTGTCATTCATACACGCGTGTGATGATCCACACTCATATATTCACACACTTACCGATTACAGCATCAGACACTCCAATAGAATTATATAAACAGCAATTACACTCTTGACACATGAAAAGGTCTGGTACTTCCGTGTCCCGCCCCAGATGTTGCGAGGTTTGCTGATAGCAACTGTTCTCACTTATCGCCGGACTTGAAGCCTAAGAGTTATTGTGTTTTATTATATAAAAGAGTCTATGGGATGGCACTGACACAGTTCGACACAGGGGTGAAATGAAGTGGTCTCTTTAATCTTCCGCTAGTGGTAAAATTCCTTCAATGCGTGATGATAGTAACTGACCGGTAAGTTTATTAATCCAGTGAGGAAAAACTTAAGCCGTCACAGTTCAGGAAAATATGTACTCTCTCACAGTAGGGCAGTAAATCAAGTATCGCTATTGGCACGGTTCAACTTCCAGTTTATCTTACAGATTTGTAATTTTAATATGATGATTGTTCTTTAAATAGTCTTGGGTAGGCTTTCTTTCATGTAATTATGATAGCTAGGTCGCATTGAACCGCCACAAGATTAAATTTAAAAAATGTTTCATCAATATGTCTGGAAGTGTTTAAGATGATTTCTTTATTGCTGGGATCGCAAAAGGTTACGATCACTCTGTATGAAAGAAAAAAGACATGTTATATACCGAAAAATCAAATAACATTCTAAAGCGCGATGAATTTCCCGTTAAGACTATTTATAAATATATATGCAGTAGAACCTCTATACGTTGACCACCCAAGGGACTGTAGCAAACCGGTCAACATACGGAGGTGGTCAACATACGGAACGAGGCCTATTGTTCTGATACTTTACTTCCTTGGACAGCTTATATTGGAGAATACAGTATCATACATAATCACAACATCAAATCAAATCATCAACATCTGCTTTATCATGGTTTAATCATTCTTTCTGAAAAAAGGAGTCAATCTTGGTCTGTGTCTTATTCTTATTACAAACATAAGTGGAGAAAGCACTCTCAACGCTGGCTACACCACTCAACATACCTGGGCATTTTTCCACAGCAAATGACTTCAACTGCATTATCAGATGCCTGACAGCCTCTTCTTTTGGAGTCTCTGCAATTTCTGTGTTATCGTCACTTGCTTCTTAAACTTCACCAGCTGCTTCATGCACTGTTATGCTTGTCTGTACTTCGGTCAATATCGCTTGGACAATTCTTTCTGGGTCAGGTTCATTACAGGTTGCCACCTCATCATCCATTTCAACCAAACCTTCAAAATCTACTCCTTCGAATTCTGTCATTGGCGATGGACTGTCCGATGGGGCTAAAACGTCATGCTCTTGGGTTGTGACAAATCCACAATTCTTGAAACACTTCTGTATCGTTTCCGGTTGAACTTTATTCCAAGCAGAACTGATCCAGAGGACAGCATCCAGAGCGTTAACTGATGCAGCGGATGAAGTTGCTTCCACAGGCGGACCACAGATCTGTGTTTTAGTAATGACCCACTGCAGGAGCTGGGCCCGGTAGTGCATTTTAAATGTTTTGATGATGCCTTGGTCAAGAGGTTGGGTTTTTGAGGTCGTGTTTGGAGGCAGAAATTTCAGTGTCACGTTTGTGAGATGTTCCACTTGTGGGTGGCCAGGACAGTTGTCTACTGTCAGTAGAAAAGACCGTTTCTTCTTCTTCATTTCTCGGTCGATGCCCCTTACCCACTCCTCAAATAGGGCGCCAGTCATCCATGCGGATTTGTTTGATCTCCAAGTGACGGGGAGGTCTTCGGGCTTCAGGTTCTTGAACGCGCGTGGCTTTTCCGATTTACCAAACACCAAGGGCTTTAGTTTCTCTCCGGTTGAGCTAGCGCAAAGCATAACTGTGAAACGTTCTTTGGAAAGTTTTCCGCTCTTACATTTGTCACCCTTTATGGCGAGGCTCCTGTCAGGCATCGCCTTGAAAAAAAGTCCGCACTCGTCAGCATTAAAGATGTCGTCGTCTTTGAAGCCTCTGGCGAAGTAAGGAAACTTTTTGATGAACTCTTCCACAGCTTCTACTGGAACTTCATTGGATTCACCACACAACACTTTCTAGGAGATCGCGTGTCGCAGTTTAAATTTCTCGAGCCAACCACTTGATGCTTGGAAATCTTCTGCCACCCCGAATTCCCTTGCAAATTTTTTAGCAACATCTTGAATCATCGGCCCGGAGATTCGGGCGTTAACTGCCCTCATTTGTTTGAACCAGTTTAATGTGGCTTCATTGACTTCATCTAGGGGAGTTTTCCTCCTTTTCTGCTGTAGATCTCCGCTTTCCTTACCGCATCTCTCCAAGTACTCATGTTTACGTTTTTGGATGTTGCTAACTGTGGTCTTGTTAACCCGAAAATATTCTGCCGTCTTTCTTTGGCTGCTGCTTTCCAGAAAATGTAGAAGATCAACCTTTTCCTTCATTGTCAGCTCCTTGAGTTCTTTCCTTTGGGCCATCAAATAGGTTAGGTTAATTTTGTCAACGATAAAGTGTATAAAACACAGTCTGAGAGAGAACTTACAGTTTAGTAGTTGAATTACTATCAACCGGCAGGGCAGTCATAGCAAGAATGAAGATTTTGCTTAGAAGTTGGTCTTTTTATACTGCATGTTTGCGAAAAAATCAAAGAGGTCAGGTTAATTTTCTTTGTCGGCAAGCATCATTCGAAAAGCGGCCAGAAAGCCTGTGCCGACAAAATTCAGACACTGATTTTTTTTAAAAACTGGTCAAGTAATAGAGGGTAAATTACTATTGTGTGTCATAGTCCAAGTGGTCAAGATACAACTTACAGAGGTGGTCAATTTATAGAGGTCGTCTTCCATTGAGTACATGTGGTGCGTGTCCGGTCTATGAAAATGTGATCAACTTCGGGAGGTGGTCTATGTAGGGAGGTGGTCAACTATGGAGGTTCTACTGTATATATATTCGCGTATTTAATAAACACTGCGCGAGTTCTAATGGTTAAAACACACATCTATAAATATAGGACTTAACTAAATTTATTAATTATAAATTCCTTCGCGACTTTAAAAGTTAATTACAGCATTTAAGCATCTATTATCTTTTTTGGAAATAATATAGCAGATATATCATTACATTTACAACTGGAACTATTGAGATGGTTTAATTTAATAGATTTAAATTAACACAAAATCCAGTGAAATAGAATGAAGAACTAGACCACTGATCACTTTACACAATATATATTACCGTTTTGCACAGAAATAGAATTCACTGCAAATATATATAAAAATCCAGGGGATAATCTAGCAGGATTTCAAATATAGCTAGTGCTTCTGTAAAGGTCTGGCCAACGAGTGATAAAGTGTATTTCTACGTGGTCTGTATATATCTAACTTAATTGCAAGATGAGTGGGACATGAGAAAATTGACACCTTTTTAGATCTCAGGACACTTTTGGGGATCTGACCGCCAGACTAAAGAGAGATGCCGCCCCTGGTCTTCGTATCTCCGCTCGCTGCTGCGATCGGTTCTGTGTTTAACACCGAGATGCGAAATACCTGCAGGAACTTGCGTCGCTCGTTTCAGGGACCACTACTGTCTTTGATCGTGGCGCTAGTCTTTCCTGAAATCCCCCAGTCTGTGTCTTTGATCGAGGTCGCTACTATCTGTTTGATTCTGGCGCCGCCCCCTCTGGGCAAGTTAATGAAAATACTGCATATGATTGCTCAAGAGATGTCCATGGGCGTGATTTAATCTCTCCTTAAATCAATGCGATGACCAGAATGAACGATAGGTAAACTGTCCACATATTAATCAGCAAACGTGTGGAACGGTTCCATAGCTAATGAGTCCAGGTGAAAAGAAAAATCCCGTTTGACGAAAGGTTACAATATTCGGGGGCACTGATGTTATCCAAGGGGTCGCTACGAAGGTCGTACTATATCATCCAACACTTCAGGGTCATTCAGGGTCGACTGAGTTCGTCTGTCACAAAGGTAGAATGGGAAAAACATAAATACTGAAGGTAGAATGGGAAAAACGTTGAACTATTGCAATGGGGAAAACTTAGAAATGCTGAAGGTAGAATGGGGAAAACTTAGAAATACTGAAGGTAGAATGGGGAAAACTTAGAAATAATGAAGGTAGAATGGGGAAAACAGAAATTCTGAAGGTAGAATGGGGAAAACAGAAATACTGAAGGTAGAATGGGGAAAACAGAAATGCTGAAGGTAGAATGGGGAAAACTTAGAAATACTTAAGGTAGAATGGGGAAAACGTTGAACTATTGAAGGTAGAATGGGAAAAACGTTGAACTATTGAAGGTAGAATGGGAAAAACGTTGAACTATTGATGGTAGAATTGGAAAAACGTTGAACTGTTGAAAGTAGTATGGAAAAAAACTTAGAAATACTGAAGGTAGAATGGGGAAAACGTTGAACTAATGCAGGTAGAATGGGGAAAACTTAGAAATACTGAAGGTAGAATGGGGAAAACTTAGAAATACTGAAGGTAGAATGGGGAAAACTTAGAAATACTGAATATAGAATGGGGAAAACGTTGAACTAATGAAGATAGAGTGGGGAAAACATTTAACTACTGAAGTTGAAATGGGAAAAACGTTGAACTATTGAAGGTAGAGTGGGGACAACTTTAAAATACTGAAGGTAGAATGGGAAAAACGTTGAACTATTAAAGGTAGAGTGGGGAAAACATTTAACTTCTGACGGTGTAATGGGGAAAACGTTGAACTATTGAAGGTAGAGTGAGGAAAACTTTGAAATACTGAAGGTAGAAAGGGAAAAACATTGAACTATTGAAGGTAGAATGGGGAAAACTGAACTACTTAAGGTAGATTGTGGAAAAGGTTTAACTATGGAAAGTCCAAATGAGGAAAACATTGAGCTAATGAAGGTAGAATGGGGAGAACGCTAAAGTAGTAATGGTGGCCTGAAGACAATATTTAATTACTGAAGATAGAAAAATGATACTGAGATGATTATTGCTAAAAATGGAATAATCGATTAACATTTGTTTACCAATTAATCGATTAAAACAATTTTAATCCATTAATTAATCGATAAAAATCCCAGCCCAACCATGTATTTTTGTGTTTTCTACGCAAAATACTTTAGGTAGAACCCTTTCTAAAAATAACTTAATTGGCGCCACTTTTTTATGAACTAGAAGAAAATTCTGAGAGGGGAGCAATAGGGTGTTTAAAAAAAAAACAAAAAATAAACTAGGGATTATCTTCTGTTTGCCACTGGATTTTTTTTTTCATAATCCACATCGTGTTTTTTTCTTTATGTGCTCACAAGTGAGTTTGGAATCTCAGCCCCAGACGCCTGTTGACCCGTTTAGAGTAATAATGATGTTCCTAAGAGAGCAATGCCTCAACATTCTCAATGAAGTTGGATGGGAGAGATTACCAGCCTACTGTAGCAGTGTGCTGCACAATCATGAAACCATTCCTGATGCTACATCTGACGACGATGCAGTGTCGTGAGCAGATCCAGTGTCTTTAGTTCTATTTGTTTTCTGTTGTTGTTATTTTTTTTTAAATAGTACATATTGTATCCATTGGGTAAGACCGTGCGACACAATTTTTTTTTTTTTAGGAATGAGCAACTGTCTTTAACACTTTCATAAACTGTCATCATGTCGTTAGTTCATAAACTGTCATCACTTCGTTAGTTCATAAACTGTCATCACTTCGTTAGTTCATAAACTGTCATCATGTCGTTAGTTCATAAACTGTCATCATGTCGTTAGTTCATAAAATGTCATCACTTCGTTAGTTCATAAACTGTCATCACTTCGTTAGTTCATAAACTGTCATCACGTCGTTAGTTCATAAACTGTCATCACGTCGTTAGTTCATAAACTATCATCACGTCGTTAGTTCATAAACTGTCATCACGTCGTTAGTTCATAAACTGTCATCACTTCGATGTTTAACAGTTTACCATTAACCATCATCATTGTTATTTTCCTTTTGACTCCCTGTGGAGCACTGTAGCTGGTCCCCTTCCAGGAAGCCTGCATAAAGCATGTACACGCGTTTTAGCAGCGTTGCTTTCTGAAGCAATTTGTTTTACGCGATGAGGTTGCCAGCCACATGCTAATCTCATATGAGTCGCCTTGTACGACATGCCTTAGGGATCAGCAGTCATATTGTTTCTGTGTTTCATAGCGATATCGATTTATCATGGATATCTTAGACAACATCATGGACATCATAGACAACATCGTGGATATCATAGACAACATCATGGATATCATAGACAACATCATGGATATCATAGACAACATCATGGATATCATAGACAACATCATGGAGAAAAATACCTAGTCCATCTCCTGATGTGCTATAATTAGGATCTATATAGACTATATAATTTTAGTGTGTTTACTTGCAGCAGTTTCTAACGATAATATTCCTGTCCATCATTTGTTGTATATAGAGTACAATGAAAATGTGTGCTATAATTAGGATCTAAATAGTCTCTATAATTTTAGACAGTATGTTTTTTTTTGCAGCTGTTTCTAACGATAATATTCCTCTATATCATTAGTTGTATATAGAGTACAAGGAAAATCTATACTTTAAATATAATCTATATAGTCTCTATCGTTTTAGATAGTATATTTACTTGCAGTTGATTCTAACGATAATATTCCTGTCCATCATTTGTTGTATATAGAGTACAATGAACATTTTTGATTGTGTGCTTTTGTGTTTTTTAATAAAATGGTAGATTCTTCAAACTTGTGCTATTTATGTTTGATATTTTTAGAAACAGGGAGGTGGGAGCGACAGCTGGGGAATGTGTGTTTTGCCTCTAATCAATTTCATTTCTTTTATTTATACAAGTTCAGATGGACTCAAAAAAAAAACAAAAAACTTCCTTTCACGTTTTTTACTATTATATCCTTGTTTGTGCTCTATCTAAATTTGTATTTATTTATATTTACATATTTTAATTCATCATCAAGCACCATGCCTGGTGGCGTAGGTGTGGCGAGTGTGCCGGAGAGGTTATTGATGTTACCAAACTACGTGTACTCAGAGTGAGGTCAAGCTATGTAAGTCCGTGAGTCTAATTGTTGATGATGATGTATTCTCAGGGTACCTATCCGCTACCTCTCTAAGATCTCACCCCGGGAAATATTTTATAAGATTGTTATGTGTTTTATATGGCTACGTGTCTAGGGTAATGTAAGTATAGTGATAAGTGCATAAAACAAACACAACTGTAACTCAATGAAATTGAATTAAGTAAGACTGTTGTTAAGTTTAGATAATATATTACAATTTTTATTTCCTGTCCCTCAAATCTTTTTGGGGCAGGAAGGGTTAAAACTGAAGAGAAATGTATTTTACATATAACAAATAAATAAGGTGGAATCTTTGTCCATAACTTGATAATACACAAGTATCACTTTAGGTGTATAACACAGACTGATGTAGTACTGTCTAAAAGTGAGAGTCAATGGTGGGAGGGACTATTTTTGTCATCATTCCCACAAATATGAAAGTTCACGTGTGGAAATTTTTTTTATTGAATGAGTGTTCAGAGCCCACGTAAGGGGACTTCACCTGATGTTTCTATCTGACGTAGGTTTCAGTAGATTATATAATTCAGCATACGGTCTTTCTTCAGGCCATAAAATACAGCATACAGCTTTGTTGAGGCTTCATTGGTCCTCCAACTCTGTTTTCATCAGGTTTCCTGCCACCAAATGTTAACAGGCAATATAACCCTGAAAAAGAAGGACGTTCCCCTACGTTTATATGCTGGCTATAATATTTCCACAATTACTCAAACTTACCATCATTTTGTGGTCAGGCTCGTGTGCAAACATTTGCACTAGCCCCTAATTTCTTTGACTTCACTTTGTACTGTGTTTACATTCTTCTTCCATATGGCTGCAACGCCCCTGTCACTTTAAACAATGTTTTTCTTCCATACAATCAGATAGGTATACAGTTGTCTTCTTGTAACCTGTTAATTCTTTTGTGCAATCATTCTAAGTATGTTTTCTGGCGTCATTTGTACACTGTGACACCGCAGAAGACTGCCAGTAGCTTTGTGGACTTACAGTCGTAATGGTTTTTCTTCATGACAATATTCAAACACAATTTAATTTCGTTTCTCAATAATTCTGCTTAGGCATGCCTGCAAGGATGTCGTAATTCTTTTCCTATGGCAATGTCGTACAACACAAATTTTTGGCCCCCCTATCTGGGTTTGCCTCTACATATTAATAAAATATATCAATAAAAGTATTTATCTTACCGCAATCAATGAAATATTTCACACAAATGTAAGATTAACTGGCAATCAATGGCACAGGTGCAGATCGCTGTCGCCCAGACCGCAAAGGCATTTGGTCACAACTGCTATGCGTCTGATCTTAATCTACAGTGTTGAAATATTTTTCTCAAGTGGCAGCGTATTCTGGTAACGCGTTGGTTTTATCCCCCCTTTCCTAAACTATCGTTAACCAATCAAACGAGTCAAGCAAATTTGACTGTTCAAAAACGCGTCCCGAAAATGTAACTATCGAAGACTTTCAAAATTGAGCAGTTCCTCTGTGTGTTTGTCTGTCCGTCTTCAATTTTTATTTTCTACAATATCTCGGTTATTATTGGGTCAATTTCAATTTTTTAAAGTGATTCTTAAATTGCCCTTTAGCCTCTATCCTCCTATCTAGTTTTCATCTAACTCTTCTTCATCGTTTTCATCTATGTAATTTGTCTCTATATTTATTCTGAACAAAATACTTTTCTATAATGCAAGATAATTTATTATAGGGAATAGTAAGGTATTTTAATAAACAACATTATCGCTATAATTTCAATACATCCATTGTATTTACTCTCTTTATAAGTTATCTAAGTTTCTCTCTTTCCCCTCCTCTCTGCACAAATTTGGTTTTTAGTTTCAGTTTCAAACGCATAAGTTAGCCTTGATTCTTTTCATTTTAATCCACCCCCCTTTTCCCTCTCTCCCTTTTCAAGACGAGGTAACAAGTTGTTTTTTTCTTTTCTTCTGCCAACTTTTTCGGCTTTCGTCATAAAATATTGGGAAGGGTAACGCGAGCTGCGTGTCGTTGGGGAATGGGACTCAATACGCTTGGTTTTTGAAAATTCAAATCTTATGCCAATCGTGGACTGTTCGGCTAGGCACTAGTGCATAATTTTCAAACATTGTAGTTATTTTTAGTTACAACCTCCGCTAAATAATAGGGCGGGTGTGTATACGATTTGGGGAAGGGTACCCTTTTTCAAACTGTGGTAGTAGAAAAGTCAACTATTGTCCAATTCCTAGCAGACGTTTGACCTTGTTCTTGGCAATTTTCAAATATAGTAGTAGTGTTATAGGTTGCAAATTTACGTTACTAGCTTTTCTTGAATGGTGGAAATTTGAGCGGGGTGTCCCACGGAGTATTTTATCACAGTAGGTTAGAATGTCTTTCCACAACTTACTGTCTACAGTACTACTGATCCACTCTGTTGTTGACTTCTGTCCATGCCACGATGTCAAACTGTCCAGAATCTGCTCTCTTTGTCGTGCGCTATCTCTTTTTTCTTCTAACTTTCCTGTTGTCACGATATACTTGAGTGCCCAGCCCTAGATGATGTTAGGAAAGCGCTCCTTCCTCCGAGGCGAACACCTTGTACGGAGAAACAAAACAACTTGCGACAACATGCAGATATCACTACCTGGCATTGGGCCGAAGGGCGAGAGCTCAAGCGCCGCTGGATCAATAACAACGCGATATACTTCTGCTTTCTTCTTCTCATAACACGTGCAAAGAAAGTGGATTGCACACGACACTTCTAACCTGAAGGACAAGTTTCCTTTGAGCATTTGCCTCTTTTAGGACATCCTCATTACTTATTTTAGTTGTTCATGGTATTTTTAACATTCTTCTGTAAAACCACATTTCTGTGGCCTCTGGTGCTTTTCCTACTTTTAAAAATATTATTGGTATTTAACATTTTGTTTACTGTCTTTTTCTATTTAATTGGTTTTCCATTTTATTTACTAAAAATCAAAGGCCAATTAATGCTACAAATAAGGTGAAACAATACACTGATAATAGATACGCTCCTGCTCCAAGAGGCCAAGTTGTATCTGAGGATACAATAAAATTGATTGACTTCCACCACAATTATTGCTGTCATGGGAGGTAACCAAACTGAGGATGTGCATTGGGGCTGGCAACCCCGTCGTGCAAAACAACTCGTGAATTTACACAGAATACTAATAATCCCATATATGTTGGCAGAAGTGTAAACAAAGTTGAAAAGACATTCAATGATCAATATATATAAAATCCCAGCTTTTTCTGTCACTAACACTAAGGGGTGCAACGTGGTATAAATTAGACATTAATTTTATTGTTTCCCTTATATGTCTTCTTCTTCGATCCTTAACCACCGACCGTCAAAGCAGTCAGTGGCCATCACGCCTAGTGGCGTCTTGTAGGGCAACAACAAATTGATTCCACTTTGCACGGTCGGTGGCCATCCTTCGTACAGTGCCCCAACTCTGGTTCATTCTTTGCATCTCAGCCTCCACAGTCCTCCGCCAAGTTGTTTTTGGTCGGCCTCTCTTTCGCTTTCCTTCAGGGGTCCAAAGCATAGCTGTTCTTGTGATGGCATCGGGGTCTCTTCTGAGGACATGACCAACCCAGCTCCAGCGTCTGCCAGCTATGATGGTGTGCATGTCCTCTTGCTTGCTACGAGTAAGCAGATCTTGGTTGGTGATGGTATTCTGCCAAAAAATGCGGTGAATTTTTCTTAGGCATGTTGTGTGAAAAGAGGACAATTTTGACATTTCCTTCTCTGTGACTCTCCAGCATTCCGCACCATAGAGAAGCACAGAAAGCACGCAACTCTGGTATAATCGTAATTTTGTGCTTGTGCTGTATTGGGAGGACTTCCAGATGTTATTTAGGCTAAAGAAGGCTGTTCTTGCCTTATTCATTCTGATGTTGATGTCTTTGCCTGCCCCACCGTCTGGTGTTACTATGCTTCCTAGGTATGTGAAGGTATCTGTCTGTACCAATTGCTGATTCCTTACTGATATGGGCTCAGGGTTGCTCACATTGAGCGTCATGACCTCAGACTTCTTTAAATTGATGTTCAAGCCCACCTGCTGGCTAAATTTATTAAGTCTATCCGTTTTTTCCTGGATGTGTTGATGTGAATGTGCCAGCAGTGCAATGTCATCTGCATATTCCAGATCTTCCAATGTAGAAAATGTAGTCCATCTTATTCCTCTTGGACTGCCCTGTTGTTGTTGTCTGGCGCATCACCCAGTCTATGACTGTTAAAAAAAGAGTGGTTGATAAGGGGCATCCCTGTCGTACTCCTGTCTTCATCTCGAAGGTTAGGTTGCTCTGCCCAACACTACACGTAAAGTTGGCATAGAGGCTTTTTATGATTGCCACTATGCAGCTTGGAATTCCATAAGCCCTCAGTATTTTCCATAAACTGTCCCTATGTATGCTGTCAAAAGCCTTTTCAAAATCAACAAAATTTATGTAAAGCTGTCTTTGCCATTCTGAGCAGTGCTCTATAATGTTCCTGAGAGTGAATATATGGTCTACACATCTTCTGTTCTTTCTAAATCCTGCTTGTTCTTTCCTCAGTTTGTAGTCTACTGCCTTTGAAATTCTCTGTATAATTATCCTGCCTAGTATTTTGCTGGGAACTGAGAGAAGAGTGATTCCTCTCCAATTATTGCAGTCTGCAAGATCTCCCTTTTTGGGCAATTTGACAATTATTCCTTTGTTCCACTCTGATGGTGTTGTCCCCGTTTTCCACACTTGTGCAAATAGTGGTTCTAATAGTTCTGCTGCTAGCTCAGGGTCTGTCTTAAATAGCTCTGCATTTAAGTTATCATGGCCCGGAGCTTTACCGTTCTTTAACCCTTTGATTGCTGTGATGATTTCTTCTTTTCGTGGAATGTCTGTATTTACATCTAGATCGTTTTCAGCCTCAGGAACATTCAATTGTGTCTCTGGTATTTCCTTGTTCAGAGTTTCTCTGAAGTGCTCTGCCCATCTTGTTTCCTGTCCCTCTGCTGTCTTGATGAGATTTCCTTGCTTATCTCTTACTAATGTAATATTGTTTGCACCTTGTTTTCCGCTGATGAATTTAGTTATTTTGTATACTGTGCTTTGTTCATTTCTCAGTGCTGCCTCTTCTGCCTGTTTTGCAAGATCGTCTAGGAAATTCCTTTTGTTGGCTCGGGTTTGGCGTTTAACTTCCCTTTCCAGCTGGCTGTACTGTTCGCTATATAGTTGCTTTAACCTGGGGGACTTCGCTTCTGTTTTCTTTCTTTTCATTTCCTTTCTCATCTTTATGGTGTTTAGTGTTTCTGGTGTTATCCAGTCTTGCTTCTTCCTTTCCTGGAATCCTAAGCATGATTTGCTACTTTCCTTATATACTGTTGAAATGGTGTTGAAATTCTGGTCTATATCATCAGTCAATGTCTTTTCCTGGCTTTTGGCAAATTGATATCGTTTCTTAATGTCGGCCGCAAAAGCTTTTCTGGTAAGGGGGTCCTTCAATTTGCTGATGTCAAACCTTTTCTGTGTAGTTACAGTTGGTCCAGCCCTTCTTAGTTTCACTTTCAGTTTTGCTACTACTAAATGGTGATCACTTCCCACATCTGCACCTCTTCTTACCTTCACATCTTGTAATGCATGTCTCCATCTACCGTTAACCATGATGTGGTCTATCTGGTTTCTGTCCCGACCATTTGGTGATTCCCATGTTAACTTGTGAATTTCCTTATGTGGGAAAAGTGTTCCTCCAATGACCAGGTTGTTAATGCTACAGAAACTTATTAGCTTATCCCCATTTTCGTTTGCTGTTCCGCTGCCGCATTTCCCCATTGTTCTTTCATTATATGTATTGTGTGTACCAACTTTCGCATTGAGGTCTCCCATTACTATAACAAGATCATATCTAGGTGTGTCTTCCATTTCTTTCTGCAGTTGTTGATAGAATTCATCCTTGACCTCCTCATCGCTATCATTCGTTGGTGCGTAGCATTGTATTATTGTAGTGTTGGTGAATCTCCCTCTCAATCTCAATCGTATCAGTCTGTTGTTGATGGGTTTCCATTCCAGTAATGTCCTTTCTATCCCTTTCTGTAGAATAATGGCTACGCCTTCACTGTGCTGTCCATCCTCTCTTCCAGAGTAAAGTACTGTTTCTCCTGTTGCTGTTTTAACTTTTCCTGCCCCTGTCCATCTGCTCTCACGTATCCCCAGGATGTGTAACCTGTAGTTTCTCATTTCTGCCGTGACCTGTCTTAGTTTACCTGTCTCGTACATTGTCCTGACATTCCAAAATCCTATTCTTGTATCCTGTTTTGCGGTCAGGACATCCGTTTTCATGTCAGTGGCTTCCTTTCGGCTTTCACCACTGACAGTCATACGAGCCACAGACTCCGAATGTCCATCCCGCAGCAAAGTTTGTTCATTTGATGTTGTTTCCGTAACTTCATTATTTTTTTTACATAGACAGGGGTGTCAGCCCTATGCTAAAACCCCCAACCTGGAGGACCAAGGCACCACCTTTTGTCTGACCCCTACCCACACAGACCAGTCCAGCTTGGTTGAACCTACCAGGAGTAAAACTCCCACTGGCATAGCTCTGGGGATTGTCAGGGTACGCAAGCTGCCATACCGCTACAAGGTATAGGTACCATTGATGGCAGCCTTATATGTACTATCCCGAAAAAAGTAACACTCGACAAAGAAAAGTGCGCAAATGACGGAGTGCACAAAAATATTTATAGAATGTGTGATCCCGTATACACACATTGGGATCCTCGCTGCTGCTACGTAGTTCATGTACTGTGGTGAAAATAAGGAAGACGACATAGAAAGACCTTGAGCTGATAGCTCGGGTTTCAAATAAAACACACTTATTAAAATGACCTTTCATTTCTATACATTGAATGTTACAGTTCAGGAAGACTTAACATATGTTTACTGAAGGCATATGTTATTGGGGGAACCGCGGTAGCACAGTGGTTAGTGCACTGGCTTCATAGCTCGGTGGTCCATGGTTCGATCCCCAGTTGAGGTGGGATATTTTACACCGCAAACGGCTCCGGGGTCGACCCAGCCTCATGAATTGGGTACCAGAGCAACTCTGGGAAGGTTAAGGCGGCCGGCGGTGATACTGACCACATCACTCCTAGTGTGCCGGTGGTCAAGAAAATGTGGGCCTAACACCATACTCCCAATATGTCTCAATGGACGTGTAACGAGATCCTTTACCTATGCTCATTGCGGAGTTGAAGGGTGGTATTGAACTCATACGCTCAAGTAAGTGTCATAATATTTAAACGTTGAAATTAGAATGTATTAAAAAATAAATTTGACCGCCCTTACTCGAATAAACTAAGGTTTCTCTCGTTTTCTATCTTTACCCGTAACATATGCCGGGTATCCTTTGCACAAGACAAACACCAGTTTCCAAGTTCAGGGTTCAAAAACCAAACCAATAACCAGTAGCTACTCTCTAATTTAGGCCAATGCTCTTTAGGAAGCTAAAGGGTGATAATGATGATGATGATTCTCTAGTTCAGAGGTTTTCAAACTTTTTTGGTCCGCGGCTCCCTTGACCTGTGCATAAATCACAGCGGCTCCTCTCTATACTATATATTATATATAAACAATTGTACCCAAAAAGATATTAATGACTTCTGAATATGCATATTTTACATCTGATACCAATTGTGGGGGGTAAATAAGTTAAGTTTCGGACACAAAATAAATAAGACTGTATAATGACACGTATTGGTACATGTAATAATACATCGGCGCAAACATGTCGTCCTACGAAGATCAATATTTATTGATGGACCTTGGCTCATAATATCGAGCCCAACACTTTTCCCAAGCCACCGCGACGCCCTTAGCCGAGGGCCGCGACGCCTCTGGGAGCCGCGACGCACAGTTTGAAAACCTCTGCCTAGTTTGTAACTCCTGAGGCGTAACGTGCAACACCTTTACAAGAATGTGACACACTTAACTAGCCAAGTAAAGGAAGCTTCACAGTATGACTCAAGAGGTACGAGGGAAGGTCAAAAAGTAATGCCTCCTATTTTTTATGTATGTAAATACTGCACCGGTGTGCAATTTGTAAATTTAGCAGGATTCCTCAAACACTCTTCTGTATTGTATAGCATTACCAACCTGTTTCAGTAACAGGTGGCCCCACTGTAACAGTTTAAAAATGGCTGCCAAAGACGTTCGGTTAAAACAATGTTATGTCATAGAATGTTGACAGACAGACATAAAGAAACAAGGAAAACCATAGTCATCAACCTCCTGCACCGTTACGAAACTGAAGGAGAAGAGTTTTTATCGAATATTGTGACAGGTGATGAGACTTGGGTTCATTTTTTTGAACCAGAATCCAAGAGGCAGTCAATGGAATGGCATCACACAACATCGCCGACAAGAAAGAAGTTCAAAAGTTCACCATCTGTAGGGAAAGTTATGGCCTCCGTGTTTTGGGATGAGAAGGGTGTGATTCTTCTCGACTTCTTGGAACAGGGAAACACGGTGAATGCAGACCATTACATTGAAACTTTGAAGAAGCTTAGATGTCGTCTTCGGCGACTTTACCCATTAAAAGATCAGAGAACTGCACTACTGTTGCACGATAATGCCATGCCACACACCGCTAAACGCACCATTGATGCGATTGCAGAATTTGGCTGGACATTATTACCACATCCACCTTACAGTCCCGATCTTGGACCTTCTGACTTCCATCTGTTTGGACCACTGAAAGAAGATCTTCGCGGACATCACTTTGAGGACACCGAGACCCTTAAACACGCCGTACGTCAGTGGTTTAGGAAAAAGGACACAAATTTTTACCGTGCGGGGATACATGCCCTTGTGAGAAGATGGAAAAAAACTGTAACAAATAACGGAGACTACATTGAGAAATACATTTTTGAAGTTCAGACTTGGGGCTACATTTCAATGTGAATTTTATCTGTTTTCTTGCCTATTGAATGAAATTAAAAATTACGAGGCATTACTTTTTGACCGTCCCTCGTATTAACTGAACACTTAAACTATGAATGTACTTCACTAATTTAGGTATAAGCAAATATCTATGCTTCGGGCTTTAAGTTTTATTAACGTAAATACTTTAAAAACTGTTATTACATTCCTTCAAGCCATACTGGCTGACATTTCACACATAAAAATAAGCATGTAGATCTATTTTAACTATGACATTATTTGTAAATAAGAGTGATTCAGTCATTGATTATCTGTTACCCTTTTTTATAAGTATATAATTTCAGTATTCCTTCTCCGTCACTATTCTAATCAAGCTGAATATAAATTAAAGTATCGATGGAAAACTGAACGCTCTCCAACTTCCTCAGGCTAAAGTACTCTGTCAAAAATGTGAACATAGGTTCAATGTCGTGTATAAAAGAAAAGATATTCTTTTAAATAAAGGATACAGTTGGCTACAGGTGTTTGTTTGGTTTACTTATTTGGAACATTCAAGACAGTAGGGATTGAGCAGTTTGAGAGCAGGTGTTAAACTTTACAGAGAAACTTATGTGGTAAATGACAGGTAAGGGAAAAAAATTTACAATATGAATGCAAGAAGATTCCTCTATTATTTGACAGTAGGTAATATATTCATGCGCGTGTCCCAGAAAGACATATACATATTTGAATGTTTATAACTCACATACAAAAGAAAATGCCATTTTATTTTATTTTACAGAACTACAACAGGTCAAAGTTAGATAGAAAAAAGCATAATTAGCACTGAGACACTCCGCTAGGTGGCAACATTTTGTGAACAGAAATCGCTGTACACCGCAAACCACATGTGCTGCGACTAAATCAGTAAATATTTTTTTTTTCAAAGTAAAATTATATTGGAGTAAGTTTTACAAATAAACAATACACTAGAAACACGTGACGTTTAGGGGCTAACCTTCGTCTACACTCTACAACAATCACAAACAAGGAAAAAAGGTGAGAAGTATAGATAGCTTTGAGAAAATGACAAAGACACGGCAAACATGGGGGAAATACAATTACTGCATTGGTTAAAAAAAACAAAAACAAAAAAAACGTAGAATCTACGACTACCTGTTTTGCAAATTATTGTCACCATTATCTTGTTGCTGCTTGTGGTGGAAAGTTTGAATAATGCAGCCGGCCAATAGCAATGTTCCTTAAATTTATCGATAGAGACGCCATAAATGTCTGCTTGAAAATGAACTGAATTTTTTTTTTTTTTGTGTAGCGTTATCCTTTTATAGGGTTTCAGTTGCGTAGTCAGTGAATAGTGTTCACCCCAAATTTTTTTTTCCTTTCACGTACGCGCAACATGAGCTGTGGTCAAAAATTGCGTCATAAACACTATTGACCACTGCGTTGTAACGATTACAAAAACGAACGCAATTCAGGTCAACACGTGCATTTGACACTGTATAGAACATTTGAGGCTGGTTTTTATATACCCTAGCACCAAATTTTACTTACAAACTCATAAAAACGCGCCCTCGGATAGCTATGCGTTTCCTTTTTTGAACAGTATATGTATATATATATATATATATATATATATATATATATATATATATATATATATATATATATATATATATGTATATATATATATATATATATATATATATATATATATATATATTCTGGAAATATCTGCATAGAAAGTCATAACGTAACCTTGCATGTGGATTACTCCTTAGTAGTAATACATATACTATTCACTTCCGGTTTCCGGTTCAGTAGCGGACATTTTTGCTCCAACATGTGACATGCAGAACGGGCTGATCACCCGTTTGCCAGTCACTTCGATTACGGAAACAACAGCAAATGGGTTGATTTGCCGTTGCCCTAAAGACGCCACTAGGCGTGATGGGAAACAATGGCAAAGAAAACCTATCTGCTGTTGCCCTAAGACACCACTAGGCGTAATGGCCACTGACTGCTTTGACGGTTGGTGGCTAAGGACGGAAGAAGAAGAAGAAGAATGTGACATACATCAGTGAGTATTTGTCTCTTATTCCTATAGTTTCATGTTCTCCACTTAATTCTCACTTTCTTTCCCTTCTGTCTTTTGTTTGTCTGTCCCTGACCAAGGCCTTGTGGCCGCAACGTAGATTTTTCCTTGTCCTTTCTCTTAGTAAGACGTGTTGCTATCGGTGTTTTTGTTTGTTTTTACATATACCCCGTGAAATTAATCGGGGGGGGGGGGGGGCTGGCTCTGAAGAGACCAAATAAGAATATGCCTACTACACCCTCAGGTACAAAGCAATTAGTGAGGTTGTTCATGAGGCTGACAACCTCATCATTTAAAACAAATTGCCACATAAACCACCGTTACAAATGCAGGTGAATACTTGGTGCAGGCTTACTGTAAGGGGACAAGCTGCAGTGTCGGCCCCATGCTCCGAAGGGCGCGCAAAGGAAACAATTTATGATGATGATTATGGTGGTGGTTGTGACAAAACATGAGATTTGAAAACATTATGTAATATCACTAGAACTTTATCTAAGAAACAGCTAAACCACAATACAACAGTGAAGAGAAGAGAAAAAAACAAAACATTAGCAATGAAGAGAAACAAAGGGCAAGATGGGATGAATGTTTTAAGGAAATCCCAAACCGAAACCAACCAATGCAGCAACCCATCATAGAACCAGCAGAAGAGCCACTACAGTGCAACATGAACCCACCCACTAAACAAGAGATCTCTCGGGCAATAAAGCAGCTAAAAATGGGAAGGCTGCTGGATCAGATGGAATACCACCAGAAGTCCTGAGACAGATATAACATACACTACAGAGTTGCTACACCAGCTCTTCAAGAAAATCTGGGGAAAAGAGGCCATCCCAATGAGCTGGAAGGAAGGCCACATTATCAAGCTGCCAAAGAAAGGAAACTTAACTGTATGTGGTAACTGGAGGGGTATAACACTGCTAGCGGTGGCTGGAAACATTTTGACCAGAGTTTTGTTGGACCGTATTAAGAAGGCGGTGGATGACAAACTCAGAGAAGAACATGCAGGATTTCGTGCAGGAAGACCTTGTACAGACCAGATAGCAACACTCAGAATCATCATAGAACAATCAAACGAATGGCAGACCCCCTTATATATATAAATTTTGTGGACTTCGAAAGGGCTTTCGATAGTATTGACCGTACTGTGCTATGGAAAATCCTGAGACATTATGGAATCCCATAGAAATTCATTAAAATCATCCACGATTTCTACCAGGAGGCCTCATGCAAAGTATTGCACAAGGAAAACTACCAGAGCCCTTCCCAGTACACAGCGGGGTCAGACAAGGATGTCTGCTATCACCAACGATTTTTCTCGTGGTCGTAGACTGGGTTATGAGACAGACAACAGATAAATTATATGATTCATCCAGACCTAAGGGTCTTTTATATTTGGACATGCGCCCTAATATAACCGACTAGGTCGAACGGGACGCACCTCGCCAAAAACGAGGCAAAACTTTATTAAAACAAGAAAAAATGAGACAAACAATAGAAGGAGAGAAAAGGGAATACTGTGGACATTCAACAAACAGCTGGAGGATCGTGACTTTGCAGATGATTTGTGCCTTCTATCACATAGACAGCAAGATATGCAGGAGAAAACAAATAAATTAGTGACAGAAGCAGCAAAGATGGGGCTACATATGACGTACGTCTAAGTATGACAAATCAATTTCCCTGACTCGATGGACGACAACAGAATATTGGCCTCTCATAACTTTAGAACCCCTGATCATCTGTTGTAACTTTAACCTGCATGCAGCATTTCCACGAGAATTTTACACGCTGGATCATTAATATGTAGCCTGCTATCTTCTGTGAACTTTTGAGATCGCATGGCCTTTGATAGGAGGTTAAAGCACGCCCTCAACCATCTCTGAGAACGATTTATAGCAATCTTTTCCTTAACGCCGGCCCAAAAGAGGACGTGGCCAGAGACTCACTCCTGTTTCTAGAGCAAGTAACAGCAGTTCAATTTCTTACCTGGCTGTCACCCCGCCTGGTGGGAGTTGCCAAAGCTTCTCAGAACAGCGGTACCATCAAAGCCAGGCTGATCTTCAGAATTCAACGTGGGGCGGTATACAATCTAAAGAAATCAGGGAACTCCCAGCTAACGTAGTTAGCTTCTCGAGAATTTTTCGCACTCTCATGCGAGCAGCCTGAGACGAAGGAAATCGGTAGACCGGGAGAAACGGAGGAATCGCAGCGGTTAACACAACGGCGAGGTACCTCGGATTCTGCTCTACTTCAAGAAAAGTGTGAAAACCTAACACGTCCTATTTAAGTTACATTTGAGAAGTATAAATAAAGAACTCCGAAAACTGCATTTTATCGTTCGTTCTGACAGAATCCTAGTTTCACTAGCATAGTCGGATTCCTGCTAGATTTCATCTACCTTCGTTGACTATTGGAGTGTATTCTTTCTGCGCAGACGGTAATTTATACATTAGCTTCGAGTGATCAGTGGTCTAGTTATTTCAATTTATTTCATTGGATTGTGGTGTAAATTTAACCTTATTAAATAAACCCATTTTCAAAGTTCTAGTGCAAACTAAATGTTACATCTAAAAGTATTTCCTAATACAATTGACGCGTAAAAGGAATTATAACTATTAAATACAGTTTAGTTCTGTATAGATAGATGTGCTTTTGATTATTTTTAACTCACGGGGAGTTTTCCTGATTTGTTAAATTGACGACGCTAATAAAGTAAATAGGCTAACTGTAATTTATCGCGTGTCAGATTATAATATGATTTGTAATGCATTTCTTGTTTTGATTATCTTTCATTCAGAACGATCATTCAACCTGCATCCCAGCAATTATTAATTATATACAGAGTTCTGCCAACTCAATTCGATAACTCCAGTAACATATGAACCTTTTTAAAGCTAAACTTGTGGCGACCTGTAATGGGCCCCGCTCCTCTGAATTTAACTGAGAATAAAGCCACCCAAGAAACACTTTTAAAATACTAGTTCATATAGTCCTTAAAAGTAAAACTGGAAGCAGAACATATTTTATTCACTGCCCTATTTGTGAAGAAAAAACATAGATCTACCTGAACACTGTCTGTCAAGTATATTCAGTGGATTTTACCCACCCCCGAAGAAGAACTTACCTCAGTGTTTTTTTTAACTTGTGACATTACGGAAAAAGAAAGTTATCTCCACCAGCTGTGCCAATTTTAGGAACCACACCATACCTCACGCTTAGCCAAGTGCCTGTGCCATTCATTAGGAACTTTATCTAAACCAACAGTAGCCTTTACGCTTCACCGTCTGGCGATTTTTTGAGACTATTTGTTACCTCGTTAAATCTGGGGCCTGACACGGAAGAAATAAGAGGACCAGTCCATTATTCCACGGTATTAGCTGCTGTGGTAAATAATTCCTAGAGTGACAGAATTCACCATTTTGGTAAGTCTGCGTGTGTGTTTGTGGGATGGCCAGCCCTAGTGTGTTTTTTTAATGAAAGGAGATTTAATCTTTTCTTTACCCTTTTAATTAGTTCGACCTAGTATTAAGGTGCATTATATTCCTTGTACGGGATTTCTCCTAGCGGGATTGTGTAACTGTGTTCATTCCCCCCTCCCGTAAAATTTGTATGATTAAAGGGAGACATTTGAGAACCCTAGCTTTTCCTCTACACCCCCCCCCCTTTTTTTTACTGTAACCCCTTGCCTCAGAGTAATAAATTTACCAGTGGGTTAAATTGCCTATCTCTGATCACCCCCCCCCCCCCTTTCTTGTCTTTTGGACCGGGTCTTGTCTGTTAGTAAATACAAACGGGAAACGGTGGATGGGATATTTCTCCTCAAACCCCCCTCTTCCCTTATCATATTTGTATTCTGTAACCTTTTGATTTTTGACTGTAAATGTATAATTATTTGTGACTGCTTTATGATAATAAAGGTATTAATCTTTATTTGTGTTGGTTGTCGGCTGGCCCAAAACTCCAAACATTTCCATTTGTGTAGGCTGTATTCATGTACGTTGGGTGACAGAATCACCAAATCGGTGAGTGCGCCTGAGCGACTGGAACTGACAAACAATTGTTTGTTCAGAAGAGAGATAGGAATAGTCTGTGAGAAACAGATATTGTCGTAATAAGTGACTGTCCTTGCTCTTCCCAGCGCTTGTGAATCTACTGCCTCATTCTCCTAAATCCTTATTCTCACAGAGCCTTCAATATTCCTCTACACTCTAAAGGGACCAATATCCATCAACACCCTCTCAGATAAAAATTACGACAATATATGGTTAGCTCGTTCGAGATTCTGAACCTAGTTAAAATAGAGTGTGGTTGATTGTCTTTGTGAAGTAGGGTATAATCTTTAAAAGTAATTACTTCCCCTAGACCAAGCCGTTCAGTATTTGGGCCGACCACACAATAATTATGACAGGTTTGTTTTTTTCCACAGGAGCAGGCAGTTAGTGATTATAAAAGATTTGTCACCTTTGTATTCTCTGGCAGAGGGAATTGAAATTTTTTGGTTATATAATTGCTGGGACTGCGTGATTGTTTTACAATCACTAAAGGTTTTGAAGCGTTTGAGTTGAGCTAAGCTAAAGACGGATTGTTCTGATTTTTAAAAAATTAAGTTAACTACGTCTCATCTCAAAATTGTCTTCATGGACGGAGTTTGTTGTTAGAGAATTAACATTTTCTGGGGAAAAAAAAAAAAATTTTTTTTCCTTTTAAATTGTTTTAATATAAATATTTCTCTACTGTTAGTAATAGTAGATTTTTTTTTCTAGTGTAACTTACTAATTTAATTGGCATAGTTGCTTGCGTTAAAAGTCTTAAATGACAATAATAGCGGCGATAAGTTAACACACGAGGTCATTAAGTAAATTGTTTTTTACTTTCGTTTTTTCTCGTAGCGGCTTTGAATTTTTTTCCCTTCTTGTTCTTTCGTACTATTCTCTAGTCATACTACATCTTATTCTTTAACAATGACAGAGAGGATACAGATGAGGTCCATCCTGAGGCTGGAAGCGAAAGAGGCAGGCTTAGACGCAGAAGCGGCGAATCTGTTTATCAACCAGGAATTGGAAATATATGACGCGCAGCAACAAAGAGCAGAAGCAGAGAGGAAGGAAGAGAAACAAAGAGCAGAAGCTGAGAGGAAGGAAGAAAAAGAGAGAGAAGAGAGGGCAGAAGCTAGGAAGAAAGAAGCGGACGATCGTCAATTGGAGCAGAAGAAAATTGAGGCAGAGATGGAAGCTCGCAGGGAAAGAGAGAGAGAGCGAGAAGGACAACATGAACTGGCGCTTAAGGCTTTAGAAGAGAGATAGGAATAGTCTGTGAGAAACAGATATTGTCGTAATAAGAGACTGTCCTTGCTCTTCCCAGCGCTTGTGAATCTACTGCCTCATTCTCCTAAATCCTTATTCTCACAGAGCCTTCAATATTCCTCTACACTCTAAAGGGACCAATATCCATCAGCACCCTCTCAGATAAAAATTACGACACTACACATAACTGTAAATAAAACAAAGGAAATGAGGATAAATAATAGGCAGATGGACTCGATGAAGATCAATGGTCAAGTTACTGAAGAAGTAGAAAGCTTCACATATCTGGAGAGTAACACTGACAAAGGAGGGGGAACCGATGGTGACGTCTGTTCTAAAATAAATAAAGCCAGATGCACTTTTAATGCCCTTCGACCAAAATGGAACTCCTCAGCTATATCCAGAGAGAACAAAATCATATCTTTAACTCAAATGTGAAGTCAGTCTTGCTGTATGGCTCAGAGGCATCGCATGTCTCAAAGAGTATCACCACTAAACTACAGACATTTGTAAATAGATGTCTCCGACGGATTCTTCATACAAGATGGCCAGATGTAATAACAAATACAGAGCTAAGGACAAGATGCGGGCAACAGCCGCAAATGGAAATTAACTTAAGAAGGCGGGGATAGGTATGACATACACTCTGAAGAAAACAATCAAGCATAGCCAGAGGTGCCCTTGACTGGAACCCACAAGGGAAAAGAAGAGTGGGGAGGCCAAGGAGAACTTGGAGAAGAACAGTGGAAGAGGAGGCTAAGGACATTGGAATGACTTGGGTACAGCTGAAAAAGACAGCCCAGAATAGAAATCGATGGAGAGCAACTGTTTCTGCCCTATGTTCCACAGGGAACGAAAAGGAATGATGATGATGATGCATGTGGCTGACAACCTCATCATGTACAACAAATTGCCACAGAAACCACCGTTACAAGAGCAGGTCAAGGTCACCTGGTGCATGATTACTGCAAGGGGACAAGTTTCAGTGTCGGCTCAATTCTCCATAGGGAGCGAAAAAGAAGATCCATGCTCCGATGGGGGCGCAAAGGAAACAATGTATGATAATGATTATGATGGTGGTGGTGATAATGATGATGGTGATAGTGATGATGATGATGTGTATACACGGCGTAATAATTCGCCAAATCTGTTTCAGAAAAGAAGTAACGATTCATGTTGAATTAATATTACAGAAACATCTCCTTCGACTCACGTTGCTAAACACTAAGGTATCCACTTAGGTGGGACAGAGTCGAATAATACAATATTGTTAATAATGACTACAAATGCAATCTGATAATTCTTTTCATGTATTATCATATGGTACTTTTCTTGATTTACAAAGAAAAATGTCCCGTTCAACCTATGATGGGTTATAATTAGGATATATAGTGCCTCTAATTCCAGATAATGTTTTCAATTGCCCTTACCTGGTCATATTATCCTTTCTCCTTTCCATTTGGTGTAAACAGAGAAAGTTGTCAAATTCTGTGGTTGTGCGACTACATCGTCCTATAAAAAAATTACAATTACTGCAAAGAAAAACAAAAGTTGGCACTGTTCTTTAAGTTCAAAAAATTGTTCTTCTTCAGGCAGCATAACAATAAAATTGCAAATCAAAAAAGTTCCAACAAAGAAGATGGATAGAGAACATGTAACTGGGCATAACAGAAGGAAAGATACACATTCAAGTGGAGAGAGAAGTTTTCATTTACATAGAGAAATGAAGAATATCAGCGTCTGCCGCAAAGAATTTGTGTGGCTAAAATCCCTGAAGCTGAAGAACATATTTCCATGGATCGCCACGATTTCATCACATCACCGTTGTCTGTGCTTCCTTCTCTTCTATGTGATTTGCACAGGTGGCGCTGCTTATGATAAGATAACTGTTCAATATCCGATTCTCTGTTTTCTGTCTCTCTCCATTGTACTCATTATCACTTTCAGTGTCCTCGTTTACTTGATTTTCTTCCGTTACGTCTAAAATTCATCGTTCTCAATACACGTTACACGTAAGTGCGTAAATTTGTGTTTCGTTCCTTCATCCTAAGTTAATTAAAGCAACGGAAATCTATATTTAGAACTGTGCAAGGCCTAACCTTCTAGGGATGCGACACATGCCAGACATTTTCGAATTTGAATCATCATAAACACTTTACAATGCACATAATTCATTGTATGCGTACAAAATAGAACACCGACAACGTGAATTAAGTACTGAACCTTAGAAACATTTTTAAAATAAAATTTTATAAAAACATACTCTAATCTTTTTTTTTCGAATTTCTGGCACATTTGCGAGCTAGAAGATATCGGAGTGCTAGGCTTCTTTACGGTGATTTAAAAGGGTGCGAGGCTTCTAAACGTGATTTAAAAGGGTGCGAGGCTTCTTAAAGTGATTTAAAAGGGTGCGAGGCTTATGAAAGTGATTTAAAAGTGTGAGAGGTTTCTTAAGATGATTTAAAAGAGTGCGAGGCTTCTCAAGACGTTGTAAGGGGGTGGAAGACCTCTAAATGGTTCAGAAGCACTGATTAAGAAGGTCCGGCACTCCGCTTACGAGAGGCTTTGAACAATGACGTCACTACACATGCAATATAGACGTTATATTGGACACTAGTGTAAAAGCGACGGGAATTAAATTCAAAAGCACCAATACCTAATACAATTTTAATTATTCAGATACTTTTGGAAAAAACAATGTTAGTTGTGAACATTCGATTGTCCATCAAAAGAGCACCTTGATTTCCTGTTGGTTTAATTTGTACTTTTACATTGTTGGGATTTCTCGATCGAGACAGTGCGACGTACAGCTGGGAGAGAAGACTGGCTCCTTCAGAAAGATTCCAACATGTTCAAATGTTTGCCCACGCATGCACACCAACACTTGCGCAGATTTCTTTGTCGAGTGTTACTATTTTCTGGAGAGTACATATAAGGGAAACAATACAATTAATGTCTAACTTTCAACCAAAGTTGCATCCCTTAGCGTTAGAGACAGAAAAAGCTGGGATTTTATATATATTGATAAGATCTTGTCGTCCAATGTTCCCGTTTAATTTTTTTTTTTTTAAATAAGAGGTTTGTCTCGTTTAGCAAGGTGCGCACCGTTCAACCTAAATACATGGTCAGCCGGTAATATTAGGGTGCATGTTGTTACGGTAGTTTTATTGATATCGTCTGCTAGAATTGGCAGTGCGCATTTTGGGGTCAATAGAATTAATATAAATTGGATTTTTATACTTCACGGATTAGTGAACGCGAAATACACGGTCAAATTATGACGTGTTAGCGTCGATAAGGTCACGCTTCGTGACTTAGTTACTGTACCCTTGTTACGTTGTCCGTCAAGCCGTGAAGTCGTGTTTTTACCTCCTTCCAAGGTTGATAGGCTTTGCTAATAGCCATATTTATGTAAAGTGATACCAGGACTCAGGGTCAGTCCAGATATAGTCCGTTCGGAAATTTGTGCCCACAGAAAGCGTCAATTTTCTCCAAAACTGTTTGTTGTATGGACATGAATTTTTGCATGCAGTCTTAGATTTTCCATGCAGTTATTAATATATTTTTTGTCCTTACAAAACTCATGTCATGTTCGAATTTTCTTCTTTACGTTATATAGAAAACTCTTATCGTTTTCTGGTTTAATTTTTCTGAGTTTTACAGGAAAGTTACAAGATCCGTTCAAAAATATTTGTTTTTGTTTGAATTAGTGTAGTGACTACATGTCCGCACGAGTGCGCACCTATTGTACACAGTCGCGAGTAACTAATTCAAACAAAAAAAACAATATTTTTGAACGGATCTTGTAACTTTGCTGTAAAACTACTAAAAATTAACCCAGACAACAGTAAGAGTTTTTTATATAACGTAAAGAAGAAAATTCGAACATGACATGAGTTTTGTAAGGACAAAAAATATATTAATAACTGCATGGAAAATCTAAGACTGCATGCAAAAATTCATGTCCATACAACAAACAGTTTTGGAGAAAATTGACGCTTTCTGTGGGCACGAATTTCCGAACGGACTATAATAGTATATACAAGCGAATTCATAAGGTTAGTGATTAACCTGCGTTACGGAAGGATATTTTAATAAGTAATTTGATTATTTTCGTCAAGAACTCATGCGCTCATTTCTGGCTGTCTGAATCCCAGCAGCACATGTATATAGCCATGATGTTCTGCTGACATGAATTCAATATGACACGGACGGATAAGAATATATATGCAAGTAAATTCTAATGAACTGTATGTGAATGTTAGACCTACGTGAAATGTCTTCGTGTGTGAACTGTTTAATAAATCATGGACTCCAAGTTGAAGACTTATCCACATCGATACGTTAAGGCTGTTTGTTTGCATTGACATGTTTGATTATTATTGTAGTGAAGAACTCTTCCGATGAGAAGATATCTAATATAATAATGAGCTCCGAAAGGAACCAATGTCTTCTTGGACATTCAACACATAATGAGTCCATATAACGTTTGACCCTCATTTGAAGATTATAAACGAACGAAGCACGCATTCGCGATTCAACAAAATACAGAACCAGCTCTGAACCAGCCTATCTTTATCAGCTCAGAACGTATCTTTATCAGCTGGTGGCCAGTGTGAGGATTTACTAAACTCGAAAAATTTTTGTTGGGAGCACCTTTCGTGATCCAAACGGATCAGAAGGCAGTGGCATCGTTACGTCGCTCTAACCACAAAAGCCCCAAACTTGCCAGATTTTCGATTTTATTGCAACCTTATGACTTTGTCATTGAAGCCATACCGGGACAAGAAAACATATTAGCGGATGCACTTTCGAGACACCCTACTGAAGTCGAATAGTAATTGTCCACAAGTTAAAAGATTCAAGACTGAACAAGATTGACTCTGGAACTCTCACTTATTCCTGCGTTACGAAATTGATATGAACCACCTCCATACGGAAAAAAACACTTCGAATCAATCAATAAGTACAATCTCCGAAAGACATTGTTTGTGACATATTTCAATGATTCATTTTAACGTTTGGACTTTGATTAGTGTCCAATTGTGTTACAACTCGTTACGAGATAGTCGGGAAAAGTATCTGAATCCATGCTGCAAAAGCTTAAATCCATTCAAGAACAAAACATATTTGAACAGTATGAAATTTTTTTCTCCAATTGAACTTTCCATAAAGTCTCAAAGGACATAACGACGGCTGGATCTTCATATCCGACATTATTAAGTTTAATAGTTATTAGATTAATAAAGAATATAATAAAATTGAAGTGTGATAAATAAAAAAATGAAATGTGTCAAAAGAAAGAAAAGATAAAAAAACAAACAAAATAATATCACACAAGCGAATACTCTAAATATTTTATTTATGAATGTGATAGCTGTTATATGCATTTAGTAAAGATGTTCACATGAAATGTATGAATATTTTTTTTCTTTTATTAACTCATTAATTTAATTATTTAGTAATTACTCGACACTCATAATTAAGTTTAAACACACATAACTAAATTAATTTATACTTTATCTTTTTCTTTACTTTACTTGTCCTTACTTCTCATATCTTTTGTTATGACACTATCTCTCAGTTTCTTTAATTAGATGTTAATTAATTAATACCCTACATACTTACTATGATTAATTAGTTTAATTTTAATTAGTTAGAATAATTTTCTTTACATAACATTTCATTATTCACTCACAACAGTCTTTAAGTTCAGTAGATAATTATTTAGCGACAGTTGACACCCCTTTGTTTAATTTAATAATGTTATATGACTGATATATTATCAACATGACCACGACACTGTTCTAGACAGAACATCGTAGGCCATATGTCGGGTTTTTGTTAAATTTTTCAAATGTTTGAGTAAGATAGTTCAAAAAAATATATCTAATAGATTTTTTTTTCCCCGGCGGGCAGGGAATTGTTACGGTAGTTTTATTGATATCGTCTGCTAGAATTGGCAGTGCGCATTTTGGGGTCAATAGAATTAATATAAATTGATTTTTATACTTCACGGATTAGTGAATGCGAAATACACGGTCAAATTATGACGTGTTAGCGTCGATAAGGTCACGCTTCGTGACTTACTTACTGTACCCTTGTTACGTTGTCCGTCAAGCCGTGAAGTCGTGTTTTTACCTCCTTCCAAGGTTGATAGGCTTTGCTAATAGCTATATTTATGTAAAGTGATACCAGGACTCAGGGTCAGTCCAGATAATAGTATATACAAGCGAATTCATAAGGTTAGTGATTAACCTGCGTTACGGAAGGATATTTAATAAGTAATTTGATTATTTTCGTCAAGAACTCATGCGCTCATTTCTGGCAGTCTGAATCCCAGCAGCACATGTATATAGCCATGATGTTCTGCTGACATGAATTCATTATGACACGGACGGATAAGAATAGATATGCAAGTAAATTCTAATGAACTGTATGTGAATGTTAGACCTACGTGAAATGTCTTCGTGTGTGAACTGTTTAATAAATCATGGACTCCAAGTTGAAGACTTATCCACATCGATACGTTACGGCTGTGTGTTTGCATTGACATGTTTGATTATTATTGTAGTGAAGAACTCTTCCGATGAGAAGATATCTAATATAATAATGAGCTCCGAAAGGAACCAATGTCTTCTTGGACATTCAACACATAATGAGTCCATATAACGTTTGACCCTCATTTGAAGATTATAAACGAACGAAGCACGCATTCGCGATTCAACAAAATACAGAACCAGCTCTGAACCAGCTTATCCTTATCAGCTCAGAACGTATCTTTATCACATGTCCAAATATGAAAGACCCTGCGGTCTGGATTGGTTGTCCAATATTCCGTTACAGGACGTACCTATAGGACGTGTTCCTTGCATAATGTTTATAACACATACGGAAGGGAAACCCGAGGCCTGTAAACAGTAAATAAATATTAGACAAACATAAAGGTATGTTTTCAGGCACTCGTAAGAAATAAAGAAGTAGAACACTACACAACAGAAAAACAACATAAGTGAGTGGCTTACCCAGGACTCGAACCCAGGACCGTCCGTGCGACAACCCCGCCTAGCTATGCAAGCGAATCACACTATCCTCCCTGCCATCTAGGCATCACCATAAAAAATGTTGCTTCCTTGCATAATGACGTTATCGTCTTGTGACCATCCTGCAGCCTTGCGCGGAATAAATGAAGAATAAAATAATTTACAGATACCAACAGTTGAAACAATGAAAAATAGACATCAACAGTTGATACAAAAGAAAAACAGACACCAACAGTTGATATAAAGGAAAAGCAGCTCAGAACTAGAACCACACAAAATATATGGCCCTGTTTAGTGTAATAATGAAGTGGAAACGATTCTGAAAAAAATATATATATATATGACAGAAGATTACACAACGCTTAAAATCGTTGCCTGGAGCGTCAGACAATTTGAGGTCTGCTGAAAATATTGCAAGTAATGGGTTGTGACCAGTTTAGAGTTCAAATGTTTATGATTGTCGGTATAATTATTGATGGATCTTCTTGTCAAAAAATAATTGAGTCTTTCTCTAGACTGTTATTTCTCCGTGCATCATCATTGGTTTCAAGCCGATTACTGTCGTCTTCCCTGATCTGATTGGTCAGCCTCGAGAGAGTACTGTTCCAACCCTGTATAACGAAGCGTCAGTTGCCAGTATGATTGGCAAGAGCAGATCAAAGTTAAGTAGTCGCTTGGTATCAATATTACGTGAACTAACAGCGATGAACGACGTTAACCCACGCAATGATTAAGTAACGTGCTCACGAGCAAATGAGTCAATGTTTGAGGTGTGTTTACTGTGAATACAAAACCTGAGGCCCCCGAATAATAGTATTCATCACAGTTCATTATTTATAGTCCCTTACAAAAATAATCCAAATGTAAATAAACCAACGTTAAGGTTTAAACTAAGTGAGGTGTAAATGAATGCATAACAGTGATTAGAAATCTATTAAATATTGCATGGATTAAAAAAAAATGTCCCAGATGACAGACAAACAGCTATGGTGTTACTAAATGTAGGAAGAAAAAAAAAAGGTTAACACAGGGATCTTAGTGTATTGTTATTGAGAATAGACATCACTGCATTCCAGACAAACCCATAGGTACTCAGTCGCCCTCAGCACACGTAGAAGTGTATTAATGCCGATTGTTCCTGTAGCGAGCTGGTTACAGGCTTGACCCATAATCTCATACGTCGATCTCTGTTAGTTTTACGCTTGATGCAGAATTCCATCAATCTGAATCGTGTTGATTCATCGATTGATTTAAGTGTATACACTCGAATAAATGCCTAATTCAGTGTTAGGGAAAAAGGAGATGTGGCAGAAGCACTGGCGGTTCTAGGAATTGTCCAAGGGAGGGGCGATACATCAGAATAATAAGCCCCCCCCCCCCCCCCAGCTCCTTCTTTCCACATAAAATTTAGACAATTAAAAAACTTAATAACGAATTTAGAAAAAATGTGACAACTTTTTAGTTGTATTATACAGTAACAAAAAAATATCATTTTTATTTTAAAAAGAAATTAAATAAATGAACTATTTATAACATAGTTACATAAAAGTAAGGTACCATAGTTACATAAAAGTAAGGTACCACTACAAAGAGACAAAATTTAATAAAAATTCATACAAATTTTATATTGTAGCATAACATTTTTTTATTTGGGATTGGCCGCCCGATGCAGAAATTATCCGCCTCTTGTCACAAAGTCCCATTGTGTCGCCTACCTAGCGCCTTCTTTTGTCTCATTGTTGTTCCCTTTATTGTCTTTCATTGTCCCGCTATGTAGAATTACTTGCAAACTCCGTTCGTAACCTTTAGGATACTTATCATTGTCCAGTACCAGACATGTTTTAATTTGTCCCGTCGGTCGACCTAACGATTACTTACATTTAAGTCCCAAATGGGGGGTGGTGGGGGTGGGGGAGAGAATACTGGAATCCTAAGGGAAGGGCGATCGCCCCGTCGCCACCCCCTTAGATCCGCCGGCAAAAGACTTAAGCCATGATGTGCACTAGAATAGAACACCGGTAATGGATTCACCTGCATCGCTCAACGACACTAACAATCACTTATTCTTGTGTACTGAGTGTCACGGATTGCCCCCCCCCCCCCCTTGGCTCTGCAGTAGTGGTCCAACAGTGGCCAAAACCTAGAGTATCTAATGTGGGTCTTCAAATGTGTCTACCTTCGCCCAAGATTACTCTTGGCAGAGTTGTAGATAGCAGGATAATGATGCTTCTACCTCGAGGGAGTGTTCACGACATATTGAGAAAGCAAGAACAATGATAACTGAGCCTTAGCAATGTTAACTTTAGTATCTGCCGTCAACTTTTGTGAAGGATTGTCGTATAATTAGCTCTTTCAAGCCCCCAACTCAGTGAAATTCTTCTTCTTATTGTATAGCTCTGTTTAAGTGTATTTAAGAAATTGACTGAGACATTCAGATACAGTACATTCAAAATGATTAAATCAACGTTAAATTTATATATACATAAATAACAAATTTAATAATCAATTATGTTTAGCAGTTTGAAACATGAATTATTCTGAAAAAAAATAAAAAGGTAATCATCACAGGGTGATGTTATGGTTTTCGAAAAATTAACAGTTCACTTGGCAGCTTTTAAGTTGGTACTTAGCTGTCAATAGTTTGACGGTTTCTGCTCCCACGGATGTTTGGTTCTTTACAGATAGATGACTAGTTCACTCTCGTCACTGGTCAAGTCTGAAAGTTGTGACACGTTCCATGAAGTATCAGGGAGTAATCACAACGCTGATCCAGCGTCTCTAAGACCCGTCTAATGATGGTGTCTACCCGTCTGATGATGGTGTCTAGCGTCGACTTCATGCCACTTATACTCTCTCTTGTTCCAGAGATAGTACCCTCAACTGGTACCACAGACTAGTATCACATAAACAGAGAACAAATACCCTCATCAGTATTGAGTTTTCCTGATACACCCTCATGTGCCCCCCTCTTTTCATTCCACCATCCCATCTATCTCAGAACTTTACCCTCTCTGAGAATTAATCTTAATCCCAGTGATCGAAAAACTTTCATTACATTTAGATTGAATAGGTTTACATTTCCCTCTACATTGGTTGAAAAGGTTAACAATATAATAAGTCTGTACATCATTTCTCTCATCATTCACTCCCTGCTCCATATGAAACTTGAGACTACCTCTGTTTTGGTTCTCTATAAGAAACTTACATAAAGCAGTCACCAGCCCTTGCAGCGGTGGTTCATGAAATCATCATTCTATATGCCGGTCAGTAGTTACAATCATGCGTGGTTTGGTGGGGTTTATTCAAAAAATTTCCTCATAGGAAAATTCTGCGTGTTATTTAAAAAGGTCACTTTCCAAATATGGAATTGTTATATACGTCGATTCGCGGTAATGATTACAACTAAAACTCCATACATTATCACAAATAATGTCTGCGTAGCAATTCTGTCCAGAAGCTATTACAACATTCCATCTTTTAGGTGCATGTCTGTAATATGTAAGCAGACGGATATATTCCTGTACTTGTGCAGACACCGACCCTCGTTTGACCATCTGGGCTGTGACTCTTTACGACAGTAATTAGAAGGTCACACTAGCCATATCAGCGATAAGCAAGCTCGTTTGGCCATTTCCGTGTGAATCCGGCGTCGAATGTCTGGTACAGGAGAATTTTACCAACATGACTGTCGGTCAAGATTACATCATCCGTCTACCCATTCAGCAGGGATGAACAGGTAAACAGACATGACGAACTATTACAGAAAGAAGTGCAAACAAAGACTCAAAAATACTAATTAATTGGGGGAAAGCAAAACTGCCAGCTTTAGCCTCCAAGGCGAAAGGCTTACGGCTCCTTAATACTCTAGTCGTTTTGTGACATCTGTGGAAATCCTAGCGAAATAAAATACGATTCGAGACTTCAATTAAAACTAGATCGAACTTACTTCATGTGGAATGAACCACAAACATAATCGTGGCAGGGGTTAGTGCTGGGTCACTTAACGGTCCTGGTCGGTAGGAGATTTCTAGATGGATATTATTATCCAAACCGTAGGAGTCAAGGGCTTTTTCGTTCAATAGTAGATGTAGCACCAGGTTGCTCCAAACGTAAACTAAAGAACTTTTTTTTCTTTTTTTTTTTTTTAAACCTTTATTCAGGTCAATATTTTTACAACATTTGATAATATTTACATCAGTTAAAAACCAATACAAAGGATAAAATTTTTAAATTAATAAACTAATAAACCGGGTACAAATCAAAATATTATAAGATAAGCTCATTAATGCAAAAACAACCTAACAATATTATTTAAACAAAGTTACTTTAAATAAGATAACCCTAAATATTACAAAACCAAAAAAAGGAACAATATTCAAAGTCCCAAAAATGTAAAGTTAATAAACCCGGCACAAATTAAATTATTGCATTATATAAAAACTAAAAACAAAGGGCAAGATGTGAAATTGTTACAAATTCAAAGATACGGGTGGTAACAAATGTGGTGAGAGTTAGATGATTAATGGTACAACGACTTAAGTGATAATGACAACCTAACATGAGATGGTTGGTGAAGACATGTTTTACAAGGTATGAAGTATTTATATTCAAAGCTACTTGCTTTGTATCTATTTAAACAATACCATATTTAAACCAAGGTGTATAACATACTAAGGAGTTTTAGATTTGTTCTGTTATGTTTTGCGTCATGCGTTCGTATATTTCCGTAAATATTTTACTGTCATAATGTCTATTGTCGTATACAGCTCTGTTCCTACATGTCCATACAAGATATCTAAAGTCAGCTAACAAAGTCAGTAACTTAAGTTCTGTTCGTCTCGTCATATGTGGTAACGTGTTAAGCATGACTGCTCTATATAAATTAAGTGTTTGTTGTGAGTTTGGAGCTATTAATTTCCTTAAATTGTTTAATGTAGGTACCACTGTTTGACATGTGTAAAACAAGTGGTCTTCTGTCTCTATGATGTTGTCACTACACAGTTTACATTTTGATGCTAATCGGTTTGCCTTTATTGGTGTTAAACTGTGTAGTAGTCTGAAAGTGACTTCTTTTGCTTGTGGTTTGATGTCTATTGCATGAATGTTTGTAAAACTCTGTGTGTAATCAGTTATGAAAAGGTTGTACCCCCTTCGTGTGCTCAGAGGTGTTTCTTGTGTTGCGACTAGAAGTTTATATATAAGTTTGGTGTCTTGTTTTATTAAATGTTTGTTCCCTTCTAAATTTTTCAGAAATATTGCATAAAAGGGAGGTGGTGTCCCAAAAAAATGGGGTTGATTATTATTTAATTTACAAAAACTTGATAGTCTTAACCCAATATAATAGTGTGCCAGTGGGTATAGACCCGGGCTCTTTATAACTTCCCCTATGTATTTAATTCTTAACGCTTTAATTTTGGTGTCAATATCCTGTAAGGCTATCCCCCCTTTATTTTTAGGTTGCATTAGCGTTACGTGTTTGATACTGTGCCAGGTATTCCTAAAAATAAAGGCCCTAGTTAGTTTATTTATTTCCGTTATAATCTTTTTAGGTACTATTTGTATATTTGCTGTATAAATTATTTTTGGCATAATAAAACAATTAACTATAATACTTCTTCCGAAAATGGTAGCCGTTTTATATTTATAGAATCCTTTGTTGTTGGAAAGAATATGGTATCATCGGCGTAGGCCAACTGTAGTGGTTTTTGATGTTATTGTACGGTTGTTATGTTACCTAGTGTACTGGATGAGGTCAGCTGTGAAGGCTCCTGAGATAAAAGTTTATGTGAGTACAGAAGGCCTTTCTGCTACCACTTACGACCTCAAACAGACCTATTCTACTATTATGAATGTTAGCAACGTTAAAAGTCTAGGGTACTGAATGGTGATGTGTAGGTAATAAATACACAGACACGCACGTGTAATTAATAAGTCTAATAATAATCTCTATGATACACTGAACTAACACTGGCTGTTATAGTTTAAGTTTGAAAATTTTTTTTTAATTTATTAGTCCTGAACCAATTGTTTCTTCTTTAAAATGGCACAAACGTGCGTCTCTCATTCAATAATATAAATACTTCTGTCCAATCAACGGACTTCCCCTCTAACTTTTTCAAATATTCAAACTAAAAGTAAAATTTCAGTCCAGTCTCAGTCTAGTATGTAGTATTTTTCCCAAAATTACACTTGTTTTTTGGACTAACTACATGTAAAAACTACACGAACCTGCCCCACTAAGTTATTTTTAGCTGCTATCCTCCGACTTTGCCCCTCTAGTTCACTGTAGTTTGATTTTTGCAATTTTAGGCTCAAGGACGCCAAAAATGTAACTTTAGTGAAAATATGCACAAAAAACTGTTCGCTAGTCTGATTGGAACAATACGGTCTTTCGTCAATATCTTCCGTGTTATCTGTCCGTCTGTGTAATTAAAAGTATATTATTTGTCAGCTTAAGATGGGCTATCAAACTAGCTAGGTTTTATTTTCATAAACTTATTATTAAAGAAAAACCTACTTTTCTCAAGGTTATTTTTTGAAATTTGTTTTTGAACCTTCGGGTATGGCATTTGCCGCTATATTCAAATTAAAACGACTAATTACGGTAAAACGTCCAAGATACGACTGTTTCTAACAAGAGCTAAGATCGTTTTTCTACCAATTCCTTACATTGTGTCAACTAGTGGCGTGATTTTTTTCCTTTAAACTACAAATTGCGTCTTTTTGCCTTTTAGATTCAAACACGTGTTCCGACCGTCATAATTTTTTGTTTCTTTTATCTCCGTTTCCCTCCCGTCTAAAAGGGTAAACCGTTTAGTCTGCATGTTCCAACTAGTTAGTTTCAATGGCGGTAGAAAGCGCTGGCGTAGGTGAAGAAGCCTCGGCATAACCTGCATATATTTTTATCCCTACGGGTTATTTTACCCGGTACCTTTATAATTGGAGATATTTTGACGTTGTATCACTGCATTTTTCATCACACATCTCCCCACCTGAGAACATGCACTAATGCAAGTTCCAAAACCAGTGATACACATAGATAAAATTACTTCCCACGCCTGCCAACTACTCTAATTTTGATCACAGGGGTGCCTACTGAGGAAATCTGCACCGACATTCTGTGACCCCGGGATATATTCAATAATAAACTGATAAGGTTGCAACAATAAAGACCATCTTAACAATCTTGCATTTTCATGCTTGGCCTGAGATAAGAACACAAGTGGCTGGTGATCCGTCTGGACCACAAAAGTCCTACCATACAGGCAGATTTGGAACTTTTTTATTGCCCAGATTAACGCTAAACATTCTTTTTCGCTTGTGGAATATCCTTGCTCCGCTTTATTCAACTTGCGGCTTGCATAAGCGACTGGGTTCAGTTCCCCATTGGGTGAAGAGGACCTTTGCAACAGAGCCGCCCCCAGGCCTACATTACTTGCATCAGTTCTCACCACAAAGTCCTGAGTCAAATCAGGCAATTTGAGAATAGGCTTGCTAGTGAGTTTTTCCTTTAACTCTTGAAATGCCAATTCACATTGCGCGGACCAAACAATTTTATCTGGATTTCCCTTGCGAGTCAGATCAGTCAGAGGAGCACATAAAGAGTTAAAATTTTTCATATATTTTTGGTAAAACCCACATAACGACACGAATGATCGCACGTCTTTTTTTGTTTGTGGTCTAGGTGCTCTCTGCAGTTTTTCCAAGTTCTTGGGGTCAGGGGTCATGTTACCCTGATATACAGTATGTCCCAAGAATTCCAACTCTTTGCATCCAATACAACATTTTGTTGGTCTAGCAGTTAAGTTCGCTTCTCTAAGCCTATTAAATAACATATTCAGAGAGTTAATGTGTTCTTCAAATGTCTCTGTGGCGACGAGAATATCATCCATGAAATTCGTGATACATGGATTATTCAAGGGATCCAACAATTTGCGCATCATCCTAGAAAATACACTCGGAGCATTTTTCAATCCGAATGGTAGCATGTTGAATTCATAATGTCCTTCCGAGGTGCTAAAAGCTAAATAAGGTCTAACTTCAGGCTTCACTGGAATCTGGTAATAGCCTTTGCTAAGATCCACCTTCGAAAAGTATTTTCCCTTGTTCAATCTGGCTGTTGCGTGCATATTTTGACGCACATATTACAAAAATCGATATGGCTATTTAATATGGAAGAGATATAGACATTCATTCATTTGTGTATGAAAATGCTGTCTATGGGGAAAGCGAGATAATCCATGTTTGATTCACACTTTTGATTATAGGAGTAATCGTTTTTGATATTGATCCGGCGCAAGGATATTGCTCTTACGTTTGTACTTATTTTTTAGGGCCAGAAAATATATTAATTTGCTTATTGTGTTTATGGCCTGAATTCATATGTATTACATATTATTAGTACAAGTAGAATCAGTCCTATATTGTATATTTTGGATGGGTAGGAGGGACTAGATTCTTGTTATTCCGGTCTAGCGGAAGTATGAGTTGTCTTGACAAGTCGTGATGAGTTCCGATGTACCGTGATAATGGCGGGTACGCACTTTTCAAAGGGCTGGTAGATTCTTAAGGAAATATGATTCATGAAGTGGTTTTCTTCTAAAGGAGATGGTATCTCTACTATAGTTTATGTTAGAGACTCTCCTAAGGTACGGTACAATGTATAATTCGGACTCCATGTATTGCCAGACCCTATTTTGATGATCTCATGTCGATTCGACCTAGATGGAACATTGTGCTTCGTATCGCTAGGGTCGTGTTTTGTATCGACAAAGATGACAGACTTTCCTACAGCGGTTATGGCTACGTGAATTAACCTGATCACCGTAGAGCTGTATGGAAACATTTATGAAATCATTTATATACCCATTATAAATTAACTCTGGCTTATATTCTCCTTCCTATGAATGAGTGAACGACAACTCAGGGAGGCAGCCATGTTAGATTTCGGTCATCATATGTTTTGATCACTGCCAAGAGAACAGATTATTTATCCTATTATCGGACAGTGACAGGGAGATCTCAATCTTGCTAGAAACCCCCCCTTTCGTGGTTTCATAATATATGCTACAAACTATGGACGTCAAGTAACTTTAGTTATTTACCGATCTGCCTTCACTGACGCGTTTAGTCAGATAGGGGGATGCGGCCATAATGTATCATGACATTGAACTTTTGATGTACTGCCCATTATTTCTGAATGTGTCATGACTTCAGATCTGCTATGTATACCTACAAATTGATATGTCAACATACCATGATGTACTCGTATGTCCCAGTGTGTACGTCTGAATAAATTGAGTAAACAAAGATTCCAGCAGTCTGCATTGGTGCCTTGTAGACACAAGTGTATGAGTGGTTATATTGGTCAGCACACGAACAGTACACCATTCGCGGTAATCACACTCTACACTTCTACTTCATACATACACCATCCTGCGTCGGTTGAAGTGACCAAGTTTAGGGCCTGCTTCCCCTGGAGCCTTTGCCTTCCCTAACTCAGGACTAGGGTGAGTTACCCATTTACAGCTGGGTAGACTGGAGCATGCCTGATCTCAACAACACACCACTCTTCCTTACAGAGCATACAGACTGACACTTTACAGAGTGGAAAGAAGAAAAGAAACTTTACAGTGGCGAGCCAGATTCCTGGGTCCAGCTTACGCAGTTTTGTGTTGAGAATCACAGTTTACAGCTGAAAGAACATTTGTTTGAACACATCAACACCAGTAGGACAGCTATACAGTCGATGTCAGCTTGACCTGTATTACCGATAGGATGCTGTATCTAGGTCAGCGCTTGTTGACAGTTTTTCGCTGTACAGACAGTATTACACAGGACAGTGGTATCAAGTGTAGAAAATATCTGGAGCAGTATTGTTGACATTTCTCAACGTACAGAAGAATCACAGTGTTGTTGAACATAAAGTGCATAGTTCATCGTTGGATCTTCATATGCTCAACAGAGAAAAATTGACAGTGTAATAGTTTAAAATTAAATCTATTACTGAATAAAGTGGCAAGTTATTAGTATTTAAATAAACTGTGCCTGCTTTACAACACTATACCTGCAACACATTCCATTCATGACATAAATTATATTGTATGCTATATGCTATTTATGCTTACATGTTATTTGTTATGTATTAAATTAGTTTATGTTCTGTGTGACTAGTACAAGGTATGCCGAGTGACATTGGTCTGGTACTAGTATTCTATAGGTACACATTTTCTTAATTGGAAATTTGTTAGCAACAATTTGCTGCTATTTCTGTTAGTTGTGATGAGGTGTTCTTTTCTTCGTTGTTTTTGTTAATAATTTTGTGTTCCTTAGTTTTGTTTGATTTGTTTGTATAATTGTAGGTCTCATCTTTTCTATTTTTGATTTCTTTACACCCTTATGTTTATACACTGTGGCGTTATTTGTCTTGTTATCTTATTGCAGTTATCATCACGGTTTCTGTGATCATTTTTTTCATTTCTCCTATTTAATTTAATTTGATCTCTGCAAATGTTTTCATATTGTCTTTTCTTGTTTGTCCTTTGTAATGTCTTTAGTTGACATATGACATAGGAGTTATAGTGGTATACACTGATAGTATAGTACAGATCAGTACTTTATGATTATTTTCCACAGGTACACAAGTGATCTTTGATTACATTGAGGTATACAAGACCTTTGTAAGGCTTGTCTCCCACAGTATTTGAGATACAGTTATTGTTGTCCACAGGTACTCAAGTTATCATTGGTTATTATAAACCATACAAGTTTGGACTAAGACTAAGTCTATGGTATAGACTTGTCTCCCATTAAAGTGAAAGAGGGTAATTTATTTACTTTTTCAGGTTTCTGATTTAAGAAGACAATATGTCTACATTAGATTATTTTATTGCACAAGGAAAATCTCTTGATAAGACTGGAAAAGACTTAGAACAATGGGCTGTTGCTCAATATGACAAAGCATTAGCTGCAGAAGAGAGAAAAGCTGCTGCAGAAGAAAAAAAAGCTGCTGCGGAAGAAAAAAGAATAGAAAGAGAAGCTGCTGCTGAAGAAAAAAAAGCTGCTGCTGAAGAAAAAAAAGCTCTGGCTGAAGAAAAAAGATTAGAAAAAGAAGCTGATACTGCTGCTGAACTAAAGAAATTGCAGATGCAAGTGGAGGAAAGGAGATTTGATGCAGAACAGAAGAAATTAGAAGCTGCTGCAGAACAGAAAAAATTAGAAGCTGCTGCAGAACAGAAAAAATTAGAAGTTGCTGCTGCTGCAGAACAGAAAAAATTAGAAGCTGCTGCAGAACAGAGAAGATTAGATAGAGAAGCTGAAGAGAGAAAAGCAATAAGAGAACATGAGTTTGAATTAGAGAAATTAAAATTGACATGTATGAGTAATGTTAATCAGGCATCTGGTGGTAATGGTAAACCCTTTGTGTACAAGGTCAAGGTACCAGCGTTTAACCCTACCAGTGATGACATAACATTTTGGCTTTCTAGATTTGAACGGGCTTGTCGATCTCATAATGTTGACAAATCACAGTATGTGAATCAGTTGTCTGAAAATCTAAAAGGGGAGTCTCTGAGTAAGTTATATTTTGTTGAAGAGGCCGACAAAGATAATTATGATGCTGTTAGGGCAGCTTTGATAAAGAGATATCAGCTGTCTGAGGAAGGTTACCGTCTTTTGTTTAAAACAATGAGACCTGAGGTAGGTGTAGAATTCTCAGATTTCATCTCAAAAGCACGAATTACACTTTCACGATGGATTGAATTATCCAAAACAGAGAAAACATTTGATGGTCTTACGGATTTATTGCTAAGAGACAAGGTCATGTCTTCTGTAAATAAATCATTCCTAGAGTTCTTACATGAGCGTAAACCTGGTACAATAAAGCAAATGGAAGAATATTGTGACCAGTATGCCACGGCACACCCTGACATGATTCTTAGTAACTCTAACATTAAAGAGAGTATGCCAGTTGCTTCGGCAACAGAATATAATCAGAATTACTCACACAAATTCCAAGGAGCTAAAAATAAATTTGATAAAAAGGTTAATTGGAATAAGTATCAAAACCAAGATAACCACTCAAATCAGGGTTCTTCTTCGAAGAACTGGAATCGGGCTGATAGTCCTCGACACGCGAGGGGTACCCATAATGTTAGAAATTCTCGGAAAGGGAGTAGCTATAGGAACTACCCAAGTGCTTCATGGAGACAAAAGAAACAATATTACAGGGATACTCAATATAATGAGCATGATGATTATGATCATGAATATTATGATTCAAACCCAAATAGGGGTTATAACAGAGGCAATAATAATTATAGAGACAATTATAACCGAGGTAGATCACAACACAAAAGACATGGTAAATCTTATTACCAGGCTAACTCTGCACAACAGGAGTTCCACGACACCGATAATCAGAATAATGATAAAAAAGACTCCAACAGTGTAGCAAATTCCGCTTTCGATTTTGCTAGAGCATCTGAGTGTTCGCAATGCAAAACATTATTCGATCCAACCACAGTTTCTACTTTAAGCTGCGGTCACCCGCTTCCCGCTCTCCATGCGTCAATTGCGCATAATGGAAGGGGTGCTCTTGTCTTTAATAGGGGCCTAATAGATGGTACTCCGGTATCAATTCTTTTCGATTCGGGGTGCACTACCATTGGAGTGAGGCAATCACTCGTAAATCCTTCTCGAGCTACAGGCAATATAGTCAAATGTGTAACATTTGGTGGCACATTGGAGAAGTACTCCACTGCCATTATCAATATTGCTACGCCTTTCTTTACAGGAGAGGTGCAAGCATGTCTCTTGCCGAATCCGATCGCTGATCTTATCATCGGTCGCATTCATGGAGTGAAAGAATGCACTCCACAGCAAATTTCTAATTGGGAAAATGTTAATATGCAATCTGCTAATGCAGTAATCACTAGGGCTCAAGCTCTTAATATGCCACAATCTTCACATTCTGAAGATAATGATGCGCAGATCCAAGATGATCCCTTGGAGATTTCCCACGATTCCTTTATCAAACAGCAGGAAGATGATCCTACTCTAAAGAAATTCTTTACTCTGGCAACAAAAGGTGATCCGAATAAGGATACAAATCGTAAATCTTGGATTACGATGAAGAATGGCGTACTTGTACGTATGGTACAAGACTCCGCTAAGTCCATTCATTCTCAAATCCTTGTGCCTAAAAATATGAGAGTTAAAATCTTACAGCACGCTCATGATTCGCAGTGTGCTGGACATATGGGTTTTTCCCGTACTAAAGCTAGAGTTCTTCAATCTTTCTTTTGGCCTGCTGTGAATAAGGACATACGAATCTATTGTCGATCTTGTAAAGTATGTCAAGAGATTAAATCCAGAGGTCCACGCCATGATGCACCTATTCAGGCTGCAGACATTCCCATTCGGCCATTTCAAAAAATGGCGATAGACATCATTGGTCCATTTAAGATAAAGTCTGCTAGAGGACACCAATTTATTTTGACGTGTGTTGATATGTGCACACGTTGGCCGGAGGCTGTTCCTCTAAAGAGCATAACTACTGCTGATGTCGCAGATGCTCTTTGGTTAATATTTTCTCGTCTGGGGTTTCCAGCAGAAATATTATCCGACCATGGTACCCAACTCATATCGGATACCATGTCTCAAGTAATGTCGACTCTGAAGATAGAGAGATCGCTGAGTAGTATTTATCATCCTATGTCCAATGGGATGGTGGAACGTTTGAATAGAACTCTGAAAAACCTACTAGGTAAGATAACAGAAGATCATCCTCAGGATTGGGATAGGGTTTTACCCGCGGCTCTCTTTGCATATAGAGAGGTCGCCAACGAACATACAGGATTTTCTCCCTTTGAACTTGTCTTTGGCGCGAAACCGCGAGGTCCTATGTCCTTACTTCATGATCTTATAACTGCTGATAATATTGTCGATGACACAAAATCCTCTTATGAATATGTCATCGCACTTAGACACAAGATTATTGAAGCATGCAAATTGGCAACTGCTTCTTCTGAATTTGCGAAACAGAAGGCAAGGGAATTTGCCAATAAAAAGAGATGTTTGCGACAACTTTGTCCAGGTGACAAAGCATTTGTCTTGCTACCTTGTAGGGAAAATAGACTTCTCATTTCTTGGAAAGGTCCGTACGATATAATATCAAAAGTTTCCGATGTTGACTATATCGTCGATATTGACGGGAAGCGTAAAACCTTCCACATCAACATGCTCACGGAATTCCATGAACGTCCTGATTATTTACAACCTGTTTTCCAGGCAACGGACGATTTTCCAGTCCAACATGGACAGTACTCATCTCTGTCAGTAATACAGGATGAGGAAACGAGTTTCTCGGATGTAAATTTACCTTTTCCAATGATTCCTCTTCACTCTAATGAATCATGGAAAGATGTTGCAATTTCTCCAGAATTATCTCCAGGAGAGCAGAAACAAGTTTCTACTATGTTAGAACAATTTCAGGATGTCCTTACTGACATTCCTGGTCAAACTGATGTCATTCAACATGACATTATTCTTACTGACCATAGTCCTATAAGAGTCAGACCGTATCCTATCCCGATACATTTTCAAGCACAGGTAGAGAAAGAGTTAGATGAGATGATAGAGTTAAAAATTATTGAACCATCCACATCAGCATATTCTTCGCCGATGGTTATAGTACGGAAAAAAGACAATAACATACGTCTTTGCGTGGATTATCGCAAATTGAATCAAGTGACTAAATTCGATGCTGAACCTATGCCTTTACTAGAAGAGCTACTTACGAGACTATCGAATTCTCACTTCTTTACTAAACTCGATTTGTCTAAGGGATATTGGCAAGTTCCACTATCCGAACACGCCAAACCGTTTACTGCTTTTTCGACGCCTAGGGGTCTATTCCAATGGAATTTCATGCCTTTCGGTCTTATGAACGCCCCTGCTACATTTGTACGCATGATGCGTCGAATCCTATCTCATCGCTCAGATGTCATTGCGTATCTTGATGACATCTGTCTTTTCAGTGATACTTGGAACGATCACTATAATGGTATAAATGAACTATTGTCTATCTTACGCGAGCATAACCTGACAGCGAAACCATCGAAAGCATGTATTGGTTTTAGCGAAATATCTTTCTTAGGACACCGTGTTGGTCATGGGTTCCTAAAAACAGAAGACCATAATACAAGTAAGATACTTAACATTTCTATTCCTAAGACTAAAAAGCAAGTACGAAGTCTCTTAGGTCTAATACAATTTTATGGACGATTCATCCCGAATCTGTCCTCCATTATGTCACCTCTTTCTTCCTTGCTAAAGAAAGGGTCTCCTAATGTAGTCCATTGGACTCAAGAATGTCAATCCTCTTTGGATAAGGTTAAAACTATGTTTTCTACTTCACCTATCCTAGTATTGCCTTCTAAGGATAAGACATTTATTCTTCGTAGTGACGCTTCATCCACCGGGATTGGAGCTGCACTAATGCAAGAGTACTCTGGAACTCTGCATCCTGTGATGTATATTTCTCGGAAATTAAATGCCGCAGAGAAGAATTACTCGGTCCTAGACCGTGAATTATTGGCTATGGTTTGGTCAATCCTTAAACTGCAAAGATTTCTTCTGGGCGCGCATTTCATTGTGGAAACTGACCAGAAAGCTCTTACGGCTATTCAGAGTAAAAATCTGAAGAGCGCGAGATCAACGCGATACGCGATTGCTCTACAGCCATTTCATTTTTCGGTGCGAGCTATCCGTGGGTCAGAAAATGTGATGGCAGATATTTTGTCTAGATGCCCACATGATTCATAACTGTTATACAACTTTGATACAGTTGTTTCTATGTTGAAATGTGTACACATATGTAATATATCATATATTGATTGTAACACTACTTAGCGGTTCATTGATATTTATTCACCGCTGATCTTTCAATGTTTTTCGTCTTTGATGATCATGATGTTAAGATATCTTAGATGAAATTTATGTATAAACTAATGTGGAAATTGTGTCATTGCTAATATTGTAGTATGCGTTGGTGACACCTCTCTGGAAATATTTATACTTAGAGAAGTACTTTCTCTAAGGTCATAAAACTTATGCTTATCATCTGCGCATTGTATTGGTGCGTTGTGAGCCTATTGTATGTTGCTCCTAGATGTATTTCAAAAAAAAAATGTACCATTTTTTTTTTCCCGAGGGGTGTGGTAATCTGTTGCGTGCATATTTTGACGCACATATTACAAATATCGATATGGCTATTTAATATGGAAAAATATAGACATTCATTCATTTGTGTATGAAAATGCTGTCTATGGGGAAAGCGAGATAATCCATGTTTGATTCACACTTTTGATTATAGGAGTAATCGTTCTTGATATTGATCCGGCGCAAGGATATTGCTCTTACGTTTGTACTTATTTTTTAGGGCCAGAAAATATATTAATTTGCTTATTGTGTTTATGGCCTGAATTCATATGTATTACATATTATTAGTACAAGTAGAATCAGTCCTATATTGTATATTTTGGATGGGTAGGAGGGACTAGATTCTTGTTATTCCGGTCTAGCGGAAGTATGAGTTGTCTTGACAAGTCGTGATGAGTTCCGATGTACCGTGATAATGGCGGGTACGCACTTTTCAAAGGGCTGGTAGATTCTTAAGGAAATATGATTCATGAAGTGGTTTTCTTCTAAAGGAGATGGTATCTCTACTATAGTTTATGTTAGAGACTCTCCTAAGGTACGGTACAATGTATAATTCGGACTCCATGTATTGCCAGACCCTATTTTGATGATCTCATGTCGATTCGACCTAGATGGAACATTGTGCTTCGTATCGCTAGGGTCGTGTTTTGTATCGACAAAGATGACAGACTTTCCTACAGCGGTTATGGCTACGTGAATTAACCTGATCACCGTAGAGCTGTATGGGAACATTTATGAAATCATTTATATACCCATTATAAATTAACTCTGGCTTATATTCTCCTTCCTATGAATGAGTGAACGACAACTCAGGGAGGCAGCCATGTTAGATTTCGGTCATCATATGTTTTGATCACTGCCAAGAGAACAGATTATTTATCCTATTATCGGACAGTGACAGGGAGATCTCAATCTTGCTAGAAACCCCCCCTTTCGTGGTTTCATAATATATGCTACAAACTATGGACGTCAAGTAACTTTAGTTATTTACCGATCTGCCTTCACTGACGCGTTTAGTCAGATAGGGGGATGCGGCCATAATGTATCATGACATTGAACTTTTGATGTACTGCCCATTATTTCTGAATGTGTCATGACTTCAGATCTGCTATGTATACCTACAAATTGATATGTCAACATACCATGATGTACTCGTATGTCCCAGTGTGTACGTCTGAATAAATTGAGTAAACAAAGATTCCAGCAGTCTGCATTGGTGCCTTGTAGACACAAGTGTATGAGTGGTTATATTGGTCAGCACACGAACAGTACACCATTCGCGGTAATCACACTCTACACTTCTACTTCATACATACACCATCCTGCGTCGGTTGAAGTGACCAAGTTTAGGGCCTGCTTCCCCTGGAGCCTTTGCCTTCCCTAACTCAGGACTAGGGTGAGTTACCCATTTACAGCTGGGTAGACTGGAGCATGCCTGATCTCAACAACACACCACTCTTCCTTACAGAGCATACAGACTGACACTTTACAGAGTGGAAAGAAGAAAAGAAACTTTACACTGGCAAATAACTGTTTTGTGTCTGGTAATGGATCCACTTGTCCTTCTGTGACAGCATTCAGTTTCCTGTAATCTATGCACAGTCTATGTTCCCCAGACGGTTTCCTCAACAAAACTACACTGGAGCTAAAAGAAGATTCACTGTGTGAAATAATCCCTTCTTTCAACAAATAATCTATTTCCTCTTTCAATGCCTTCTCCTTCGCGAACGGAACAAAATAGGCTCTCATACAGATTGGGTTTGAATCTACCAGCTTCATGTCATACTGTAGCAAATTTGTATGTCCTGGTTTATCTGTTAATACATCTGTATGTTCCTCCAGAACCTGTTGAACTCTCTCCCTCTGATTTTTAGTCAGGTGCTTACTGACTTTTACTTGTGCGGCTGTCTCACAGGGATGTAATGGGTATTCATGTGAGGTGAGTGGTTCCTTTTGCATTTGAGTTGCGATAGCCAAGGTCAGTAAGGGGGTGCTTTCCTGGAGTGGTCTGTCCAGATACTTCTTTAAAAGGTTTACATGATATACCTTCTCCTTCCCCTTTTTGTCAATTTTATAGTTTGTTCTAGACACCTTCTCTAGAACCGTATATGGACCTTGCCATCCAATTTGTAATTTATTCTGGCTGCCGGGTAGTAGAAGAAGCACCTTCTCTCCCACAGCTAATTCTCTGTCCTTTGCTTTCCTATTAAAATACGCTGCATGTTTCTTCCTGGCTTGTCTCAAATTATCATTTGCCAGTTTCCATCCAGCTTTCAGACGAGTGGTCAGTTCGTTCACATATTGATATGATGAGGTAACAGTCTCTTCTGCTTTCTCATCTGTCCAGGTCCTTAATAAAGCTTCTAATGGACCTTTTATTGGCCTCCCAAATAGCAGAGTTGCGGGAGCCATCCCGGTTGAACTATGTGGTACCTCCCGATACGCAAACAACGCGGCGGGCAGAAATTGATCCCACAGATCCGGTTTTTCATGTGCCAGCTTCCTCAGGATAGAAATGAGAGTCCCATTGAACCTCTCTACCTGGCCGTTCCCTTGTGGATGGTACGGACTACAATGAAAGTGTCTGGCTTGAAATAGCTTAAAAACTTCTTCCGTTAGTTTCCCCTTGAACTGTGAGCCATTATCAGTCAAGATTTGATGCGGGAATCCTAATCTTGTGAATATTGTAAGTAGTGCCTCTGCTACATGTTTTGAATCAATTGATGGCAGGGCTACCGCCTCTCCCCACATAGAACAAGTGTCCACCAGAGTAAGGATGTAACTGTTCCTCCTCTTGGTCCGAGTGAGAGGTCCCACAATATCCACTGCAACCCTCTCAAAAGGTGTTCCCACTATGGGCATTTCCCCTAGAGTTGCAGGAGCAGTCCAGTGCTTTGGAGCTACCCTTTGACATTCTGGACAGGATTTGACATATCTTTTTATATCCTCCGTTATCCCTGGCCAGAAGTAATGACAAGCTATACGCTGTCCTGTGGCGCTGATCCCCATGTGACCACTGAAGGGAATCGCATGCCCGAGTTCCATCACTTTATCCCTATATGAAGTGGGAAGAACCAGCTGGTTGTGACCATTTGTTCCAGTTCCGGCCTTCCTGTATATCAATCTGTTCTTCATAAAATATTCCCCCTTGCTCGGAGGTGTGTGACATTTGGGCAATTTTTTAAAACATGGCTTGAGTGTCCTATCCTCAGCCTGCGCCTTCCTCATCTCTTCTGGATGAGCATTTATAGGTTCACCTTCTTCCTCCTTTTTCTGTGACCTGGTCTGCACTGTCGCCATGATCACAGGTCTCTCGGGATTCCCCAAGAAGACGTATCTACACCCCAATATCAGAGGGTAGATTGGTTCATCTATCACTGCTGCTCTGATTTCTCCTTCCACATAGCGAGTTTTCACCGTTATCCTTGCGATGGGAAGTGTCATGAGTGGTATGTCCTTAGTCGCCCCTTGTATTTCCACTGTTTCTGTGGTATACTGACTTGGGTCCACTAGGCTAGACTTCACAACTGAATCATAATCCAAACCTGTATCATATAGGCACCTTATGGTGACCCCATTACAAATAACATCCTCACAAACTGGGGGGTGATAAGGTTCCTGCTGTCCATTAGGATTAACCTTTAATCTTTGTTTCCCCGATTTCATTGCAGCAATGTTTGAAGGTTTCCTTTTACAAAATTCGGTGTTATGGTTGTCTTTCTTACACCATTTGCACCATCTCTTTCCTTGGTTAAACGGTTTTCTTTCATTATATTTTTGGTCATTGAACTGTGAGTTTCTATCACGATAATCATTTCTTGGCCTATCAAAGTTTGTCCTGCCTTTATTACCTTGTTCTCTGTATCAAATTTACTAAATTGCTGTGGAGCTTTAAAATTTTCTATGTGCTTCTTTTTAGTGCCACTTACCTCTGCCTGGGCTGCCTGATACCTCTCAGCGACATTTAAAACCTCCCCCAACCTCTCTGCACCTTGTTCCATGAGAAATTTTCTCAGGTCTGGAGCCATGGACTCTCTTAATTGCTCTATCATGATCATCTCTTTGAGATCTTGGGTCTTCCCCAGAGCAGTCCATTTCTCCAAATAGGTTTCCAGTCTGGCAGAGAATTGGTGGTATGTCTCCCCAGACAACAGTTTGGCATTTCTAAACTTCTTACGATAAAATTCACCATTCTTTTCATATCTCAATAACAAAGCCTGCTTTAGCATGTCATAATTGTCTTGGTCGTCTCTATGCATCTTAGCAAAAACTTCATAAGAAGTACCTCTAAGCCCCTGGGATAACTTAAGACTCCACCTCTCTCTCTCTAACCCATACGTAGTAGCTAATAGTTCAAATATACTGAGGTACCCCTCGATGTCATCGTCTTTCTCAACAAAATGGTCTAAATGAAACCCCATAGCTGAGGTTGAGGCTCCCTGACTAGGCGTGGCATCTGAGGGAAAGGGGCTGGCACCATTTTCAGGAGCATGGCCTTGTAATTCCAGCTCCCTTAGTCGTAATTCGTGCTCCCTTTGCAATCTTCTATCTTCTGCTTCCCTTTCGGCAGTCAATCTCTTTTCTTCTGCCTCCCTTTGCTGTCGTTTTTCTTCTGTCTCCCTTTGCTGTCGTTTTTCTTCTGCCTCTAATTGGAGCCTTTTAATCTCCCTATCTGCCTCCAATGCCTTAGCCTCTTTGTCAGCCTCAACCTGCAGCCTCTTAAGTTCTTTATCAGCCTCAATTTGTAACCTCTTCTCTTCAGCTAACCTCCTATCTTCCCTTTCAATATACTTGTCACATTCTGAAGTTACATACTGAATTAAAACTTGACCCTCCATGTTCATCTCCTTTGCCGTCAGCACAGCAGCCGATCTAAATTTTGCTAGATCTGCCATACTCTAACACACAAATTAACAATGACTAAGGTAAATTTCAAGTATATAATGACTAAGGTAATATATTAATTAATTAATTAATTACCACTGGCTGTGAAGATTCATCAACTTTTATTTTCCACTTTTTATTTAAGGGACACTTTTAAATTTATTCCCTTATGCCCCCACTAGTTTAATTCCCAGACCAGGAGACCCTAATATCTTTGATAACTTTATCCCCGGACAAGACCCCAATATTTGTAGTGGTTTTTGATGTTATTGTATGGTTGTTATGTTACCTAGTGTACTGGATGAGGTCAGCTGTGAAGGCTCCTGAGATAAAAGTTTATGTGAGTACAGAAGGCCTTTCTGCTACCACTTACGACCTCAAACAGACCTATTCTACTATTATGAATGTTAGCTACGTTAAAAGTCTAGGGTACTGAATGGTGATGTGTAGGTAATAAATACACAGACACACACATGTAATTAATAAGTCTAATAATAATCTCTATGATACACTGAACTAACACTGGCTGTTATAGTTTAAGTTTGAAAAATTTTTTAATTTATTAGTCCTGAACCAATTGTTTCTTTTGGTCAGAACATATGAAATGATATGTATTTATCAATAAAATGCATATATATATTGCATAATCAAATGAAATTTTTGTACATAGGTCTATTATTACAATGGTTAATATTAATAATATCTAAAATGTCTTGGGAAAAACTAGCACTGGATGTTTAGTTGGGGTGGCGTCATCATGCCCAATCTATGGTTACAAAGTTCAGTGTCCTGGACATATGGACTGATGTTAAAGTTTATATAACAAGATTTTATTTCCTTATTGATGGTGGGCACAGTTAATGAATCTCCAGCAGGCCAGGTTTGCACTTAACTGGCCTGTGACGATGTAGTACAGAATTCTTGTGGCCCACTCCTCTCAGTAGCTGGAGTAAAATGTTAGGCTGCACAGACACCCGCTTTTGTACTTCTACAAAAGCATCTGGCACAATCGTAGTGCCAGATCAGAAACTCTGAAACAAAATTTGTGCCATGTGTCAACACTCTGTTTACTGCGCCACTCTTACACACAACACCACAAAACAACATTACACAGATTGGGTCAGATCTCTCTGACCAACTTAGCACATCTCACCCAGTTGTTATCAAATAGTACCAGTTTCCCAAGACTGCATTGCATCCGAAATATGTTCAATAGTTTCCTCTCTCAATCAATAAGGTGGGTGATATGTTCCCACTGATCTCAATTATAGATCCGCCTTCCATAGTCTTAGATAGGTTTTCATATATTATTTGTTTGTCTCTAGGCCCTGGACTGCTGCTGGGGACCTAGAGCAAGCACTCACTTGTCGTAATCATTTTTCATGATATGGCAGTATCAATCACTCAAAATATTAAAATAAACAAGATAAATGCTTTTTCCCTTACCACAATTCAGAATTGAGAACACAGTTACTTAGTACTAGCAAAACTCAGCTGAGCTGCTGGCTAGATTAGGGCGTCCCACTGATTTTTATTTAATAATTCCTGGAAATCACCTCTAGCAGTAACGTACTGTGTCAATGGACAGTCTTCTTTAAAATGGCACAAACGTGCGTCTCTCATTCAATAATATAAATACTTCTGTCCAATCAACGGACTTCCCCTCTAACTTTTTCAAATATTCAAACTAAAAGTCAAATTTCAGTCCAGTCTCAGTCTAGTATGTAGTATTTTTCCCAAAATTACACTTGTTTTTTTGGACTAACTACATGTAAAAACTACACGAACCTGCCCCACTAAGTTATTTTTAGCTGCTATCCTCCGACTTTGCCCCTCTAGTTCACTGCAGTTTGATTTTTGCATTTTTAGGCTCAAGGACGCCAAAAATGTAACTTTAGTGAAAATATGCACAAAAAAACTGTTCGCTAGTCTGATTGGAACAATACGGTCTTTCGTCAATATCTTCCGTGTTATCTGTCCGTCTGTGTAATTAAAAGTATATTATTTGTCAGCTTAAGATGGGCTATCAAACTAGCTAGGTTTTATTTTCATAAACTTATTATTAAAGAAAAACCTACTTTTCTCAAGGTTATTTTTTGAAATTTGTTTTTGAACCTTCGGGTATGGCATTTGCCGCTATATTCAAATTAAAACGACTAATTACGGTAAAACGTCCAAGATACGACTGTTTCTAACAAGAGCTAAGGTCGTTTTTCTACCAATTCCTTACATTGTGTCAACTAGTGGCGTGATTTTTTCCTTTAAACTACAAATTGCGTCTTTTTGCCTTTTAGATTCAAACACGTGTTCCGACCGTCATAATTTTTTGTTTCTTTTATCTCCGTTTCCCTCCCGTCTAAAAGGGTAAACCGTTTAGTCTGCATGTTCCAACTAGTTAGTTTTAATGGCGGTAGAAAGCGCTGGCGTAGGTGAAGAAGCCTCGGCATAACTTGCATATATTTTTATCCCTACGTGTTATTTTACCCGTTACCTTTATAATTGGAGATATTTTAACGTTGTATCACTGTATTTTTCACCACACCAACAATTTCCTTTCCCCTGCACCGGGGACGAAAGTTCCCGTGATATTTGTATCTTGTCTTATTCTTTCCAAAACAGGTTCTAATGTTATTACATATAACAAGGGCGACAGAGGGCACCCTTGCCTAACACTTCTCGTTAATTTGAATGCTTTGGTTAAACTATGATTAATCAATATTTTACTTTCATGTTTTTTATATAGGATTTTTATCCATGATCTAAAGTATTTCCCTATATTGTTAGCTTTAAGACTTTTATGTAGGAAGGCATGTGATACTCTATCAAATGCCTTTTCCTGGTCTAAAGATAATATGGCACTCTGGCACTGCCTATCATGTGTGTATGTAATCAGGTCTCTAATGAAATGTGTGTGTCTACAAATGTTCCTACCATGTACGCTACACTGTTGATTCTCATGTATTATTTGGTGCATGTGTGATTTAAGCTTCAGAGTAAGTGCTTTAGCTAGAATTTTGTAATCAGTATTTAAAAGAGAGATGGGTCTAAAATTCTTAATTGACTTTTTATCATTACTATCCTTGGGGATTATGGTAATATATGACTGATTTAAACTTTCCGGGAGTTCCCTTTTTTTAAATGCTTCTTCAAACGTTTTAATTAGGATGGGGCCTAAACAGGGGAAGAAAGCCCTGTAAAATTCCGCAGTTAACCCATCTGGCCCGGGGGCTTTATCTTTTTGAAAGGTACTAAGGGCCTCTTGTAAATTGTCTAAAGTTAAAGGTTGGTCTAGCTTCGCACTTTCCTCATCACTTAAACGTTTTGTAGAAATTTGTCTTGTATATTTGCGTCGGTTTCTTCCTTAGTATATAGTTTTTTGTAGTATTGGAAGAAAGCGTGACTAATGTTGGTGTTGTCTGTTTGTTGTTGTCCGTTCATATCTGTTATTTCATGAATCTGTCTATTGCGTTGTACATTCTGTTCAATTGCTAAATATTGCCTACTAGGGATTTCTTGCGTTATAGTGTGTAATTTTGTCCTAAGTAATGCTCCCTGGTAGGTATACTGCCTATATTGATCTAACTGTTGTTCTAAGGTTTGGATGTGAGGGTTCGTGTTGTCTAAACTTTTGGTTAAACTAATTGATTCTTCTAAAATCCCCTCTTCTTTTTTAAATTTCCTATGTATAAGTGTAGCCAAAATCTGTGTCCTATCTCTTATTGTATTTTTTAACATGTCCCAATATTGTGCAATGTTATTATTGGGAATGTCTTGTGTGTAACCTCGTATTAATTGTGTTATTTGTTCTGTGTAATAAGTATTTTTGAGTAGATTGTTGTTAAATTTCCAGTGTGCGGATCTCTTTACTTGTTTGTGCGTGTGTCCCGTACTTAAGGATGTGTAAACTGCTTTGTGGTCTGTAAATTTAAAAGTACTTCCTATATGGTATGTTTTGTGTATATTGTAGGTACTAGATGCATATATTCTGTCCAGTCTTGATGCCTGTCTCAAATATGGGTTCGTTTTGTCGTAATATGTAAAGGTTTGTTTGTGAGGCTCTATTTTTCTGTATACGTCCGAGAGGTCGTGTTCGTCTAGCATAGCATGTATTTGTCTTAAGAGAGAAGACTTTTCTCTTGCCTGCGCTCCCCCTACGGAGCTCCTAGACAAATCTAGGTCAGACAGGACACAATTAAAGTCTCCGCCCAAAATTTTCCTAGTCTCTTTGTAATGTTTTGTTAGAGTGTCGTGTAATTTGTCATAGAAATTAGGTCGTTCGTCTCTTGTCGCTGGTGCGTATATGTTGATGAGCGTGTGTGTGTCTTGTATGTTGTGTTTGTTTTGTATTTGAATTATGACGGTTCTACCATCATTGTCAGTTCTATGATGCACTGCATCCCAATCTTCATTAATTTGAAGGATGGCAACACCAGTATGGCAGGTGCCCCGGGCGAACCAACCATGCTTCAGTCCTAACCTAGTTGTTATTTGACCTGCGTGATAGCTTGTAGTGACACCGGTTTGCTGTAAAAGCAAAAAATCGGGTTTATCATTTTTAATCAGTTTAATTACATGGTCTAGCTTATTTCTCAAACCATTGATATTGAGAGATATTATCACTAGACTGCATGACGGAGTGGTAAGCAGAGGTTGGCCACCCGTTGTAAACTGTCTATCTGGCAAAGTGGCAGAGTGGTCACTTGCCATATCTAAACTATCTGACGGAACGGGGACTGAGTGCAGACCGTCCGCCTTCCTTGAATTACAAGGCAAGGTAGTGGTCTGAGGCTGGCTACCTGCCACAGGTGAATTTCTCAACAAAGTGCTAGTTGATGGCTTATTCTGTGGTGTAATGAATGTACCAGGCAAAGTGATAAACTGGTCACTTGTTACACATGGCTTACACCGCATAGCGGTGACTGTAGGCTGACCGCTTTCTGTCATAACTAGGCCACTCGACACGTTCATGTTTACATTGCTTGACGAGGCGTTGCATAAGGGCTGACCGGTTGACCTAATTACATGACTGCTTGACGGAATAGTGACTAAGGGTTGGCTATCCGTTTTGAACTGATAATTATGGCTAAGCGCAGATGTAACCGCGCCGCCTAGCACTCCCACCCCAGTAGGGGGGAGAGTTGACTGCTTAATTACAACTGTGCGCATTTAAGGGTGCGTGTAGTGTGTGTTTGTGTATAAAAACAAAAACATCAAAGAACTACCTACATTAAACACAACTCTTAGATAATAATAATAATAATACACACTCTCTAAACTATAGGTGTTTACACGTTTTACTTTTAAAATTACATCACTATGAAATAAAGGAAAAAAGTTCATTTCTCCGGACACCGGCAGCTCACTGTCTGTTCTTGTTGTAGGTGCAACCAAGGCTTTCCTATACTTGGGAACTGGACAGGTCTGTTTGCACTGGGCCTCAGTGCGCGGGGAAAGAACTTCTAGTAGTAAACTCATTCACTCACATGTTCAAAAGGCTTGCCCATCTATGAAGATATCTGCTTGGGACAACATGGCCTCCATGTCGTCCTCTTCTGTAGTTGCCGCCCAACAGGAGGAGGCTTGCGTATTGAACGGCGTCGGCGCCTCTAGAACCTCATGTCTTGTTGGTGATGATCTTCTGCTGTTAGGTGCTGACATCACATGCTCGTCGGCGACAGGTGTCGACAAGTTCTCTCTCGGGGAGGGCTCTGGCGTAGGCGCCCTGGGTGATGGTGGCAAGTCTCTTCGGCTAGGGGAGCGCTTGCTCGGCGACTTGCTGTCACTACGTTTTACTTCTTTTGACCTCACAGGCTCTGTTGCCTGGAGCAGGAATCTTTTTCTATTGATTTCTTTTTTTCCTTCTTGTTATTTATAACTTTTGTATATCCATCACCCTCACTGGCATCTGGGCCATCCGGGGTAGGGAGCTTGTCTGCCTTGCTCTGCTCTGCCGGTGTTTTTTCGACAGCTGTCTCTTCCTCCCTCATTTTCTTGACCTGGTGGGGTGGCGCCCGCTTCCTAGGGCACTGGCTGACCCAGTGGTCATCCTGCCCACACACCGCACACTGTATTCTTCTTCCGGGCAAGGACACCCATATTCTTAGTACTTAGTCCTCGGCTGCTTTCAAGTGCACAAAGTGTGGTATCCTATGTTCGGATGGTCGGTATTGGAAATTCCACATGTCGTGGGCATTTTTGATCCTGTACACTTCTACGTCTTTATCTCCCGACACTTCCGCCGCTATTCTTTTTACTGCCTCGGGTTTCATCGTGGGCGGCATCCAATGCAGCACGCCTTTGGATCTTTCTTTGTCATGATGCTCAATCTGAATGCTCATCTGAGGGTTGGTCCACTCCAATCTTTTTCCGTGCAGGCCCTTGTAGTGCTTCAGCTGAGCTGCTGCTGTTAACGTGGCATACCACTTATAAGGGCCCGCGAAGCGGTACAATGTGGCGATGCCACTCAGGCCGACGCCGGCTGGTCCAGCTAATATGCTGGCTATTAAAGAATATGATGCCTTGTTGGCCTGCGGCCCTGAGATCGTAATTACCAGTGTCCCTGGTCTATGTAGCATGCCTCCTTCTAAGTCTTCGTTCAGATCAATAAAAATCACGGGCACGATAGGTGCGGACATTCTTATTTCTATCTTTCTTGGTACTAAAACCAAATTGGATTAAACAAAGTCACAAGGCTAGCCTAAGCTAACAGCTAAGGCTAACACCACAAACCTGAGAAGTTACAGCAGGAGGTAAAAACACGTCTTCACATCTCAAAAGGGTAAAGATAACACCTTCGGTTTGACACTAGCATTGAGTTACTGTCTCAAGCTCTGACTGGTTACTAAGATGCATCAGTCTTTATACTTGTCTGGTGCTATGGCTTGCCAGAGGAAGTATTTCTCATTGGAGTTAAGACCGGAAACCTTCTAATGATTGGTCTTGGGGGCTAGTGGACTGTTGAAATAATCTTTAACCTAACCATCTACGAATCCTCTAGTCTAAAATTATTGTTTCTATGTGATGATGACCAACCATTGTTTAAAGTTCTCTCTAATCTAAATGTTTTCCGGTCTGACTTGTATGGAGGCCACACAAGGTTTGATGACATCATGGGTTCATGTGTGTCATGACTGATGATGTCATTGATTCTTGACTAGTGGTTTATTTATCTAACTAGTCATTCATAAAATACTTTACTATAAGGCTAACAGTTGTAGCTACTTAATAGTCTACCCTGTTACACTCATGGTGTCACCCAGGGCCGTAGATACAGGGGGGGGTTTCAAACACCCCCCCCCCCTTATGGGGGAAATTATACTGTACCGGTACCAAAATAGTGCATTTAAAATGTTGTATTCCCCCCCCCCCTTTCCTTTATTAAGTCCTGTCTACGGCCCTACTGTCACCCCCATGGACCTCCTCCCGTACCAGACCATACAGAATCCTTAGTAATGTTTTTTGTACTAATGTTACTCGTATATCGTAATTCCCGTATATCACATTGAATGTAATGGCAATAGTAGTGACATAAACAACTAGCAACATTAAAATTACACCTTTAAATTACAATATCATACGCACAGCCTAAATGTATTTACATTTATATAGTTTCATGTGGTTAAATTGAAAATTTGGTAAGAAAACAATAGAATTCGAGGTAAACATGTTTAAGAACTACATCAAAATTATGTTCATTTCAACGTTAAACTTTACCATTACATTAATGGATTAGGTTTGCGTAATCAATAACGGCCCAAATAATGTAGAAGTTGTAGACAAATGCAAATGAAAATATACTGATAAATGAAATATACTACTCGTCAAAAGTCAAGGGCCACTTAGAAAAACCTTGGTTGAAACCACAAAACAAATCTGATATAAACGTAATTGATATCAATCAAAACGGCATTTATTGAATACCAAATTGACATGTCACGTAAAGAAATGGAAACACACATTCAAACGCAATGAAGCTGTGAAGTGTGTCCCCCACCTTTTCAAAAGTCACACAATAGATATTGGACAAATAGACATTTCAAAATCGGGCATGACCACCGTTTGCAGCAAGGCATTCAAGACAGCGTAGACGCATTGAGTCAACAAGGGTCCGAAGAGTATCCTGAGGAACAACTTCCATTCCTGAAGCAGAAATGCAGTCAGCTGTGCAACATCCATTGGCAGGGGGTGATTTGTTGACAATCTTCGACCAAGGACATCCCAGAGGTGCTCAATCGGAGAAAGGTCAGGTGAATGAGCTGGCCACGCCATCCTGATGATCCCATGTTGCTGAATAAACTCACCAGACCATGACAGAACCCCTGCCAGAACCCCTGCCATAACGATCCACCTCTCGAATTGTGTCATCAGTAAATCGCTCTCCTGGTCGTCTCCAAACTCGAATCCTGCCATCATTGAATGACACAGTGAAGCGAGATTCATCAGTGAAGAGAAGTTGACTCTATTGTTGCCTTGTCCATCGGATGTGCTCGCGACACCAAGCAACACGGGCTCTGCGATGAGCAGGAGTAAGAGGGATTCTGGCTGCAGGACGTCGAGCAGCCAGTCCAAATTTATGTACACGTCTGCGAATGGTGCTTTGACTGACATTAACGTTTACAGTTTGTCTCAGCTGACATCTTAGAGTGGAACAAGTCTCTGTTCGATGGCGTAGGGCTGACAACAAGAGGTACCGGTCATCATGTCTATTGGTGCATCTAGGGCGACCTGGCCGGTGGCGATCCTCCACACTTCCTGTGGCCTGAAATCTCTCCAAAATTCTTTGGATAGTAGAGTGTGACACTGCAAGCCGTCTAGCAACCTCACGGACAGATAAACCACTTTCAACCCACGCTATAGCCCTCATTCTTTGTAAGGTGTTAAGACTTCTTCTCAGTGGCATGGTTTTTGCAAGTGATGAAACTACCCAAAGTCTGCTGATTGTAAAACAAATTAAGAGTGATCTCTGTTCACGAAAAGTCGCCATTGCACGTGGAATGTCAATCAGCACGATTACTTCACCTGTTTGGTTCTACGGAAGTTTGAAAAAACAGATTAAAAATGTGAATTTATGGTCAGCAAACCAAATTGCACGTGACCACCATGGTTGTCGGTGAGTTGTTTTTATACTTAACGTGCATAGAGGACTGTCAGAGGAAGATATTGCACCCATTTTTACTAAAAACTTCCTTCATTTAATCATTCTATGCGCTTATATAAAAGTGTATTGAAAATAATAGGGTGGCCCTTGACTTTTGATGAGTAGTATAATACCAAAAAACCACGTGATTCGAAGCGTCATTGTAATTGGGTAATAATGACAGCTCTTACAGGAGCACATGCGCATTAGAAGGTTCAAAAAGTAAATTAGCATAGAGTTTTAGCCTTGTAGGTATATTGATAGAGCACATGTAAGCTGGGCTTACGAAAAATGTATGGTTATAACTAACTACAGGGGTATTTTTTTAACAAAATAATAAATTTCCGCTGAAACACTGCACACAAATTTTATAGACAGTCATTTTGGTATCACTCCCTCGGATGGCGTCACCCGGTGCGGTCCGCGCAGCCACCCCCCCCCCGCCCCATAGTGACGCCACTGGTTGTCAGCCCCATACACAACCTCATATTAATCGCCTTGAACGACATGACTGAGTATGCACCAGCCCTATTGTTTCTTCGTCTGTGTTGAGGCCCCCAGCGTCTACACGGATCGAACTAAAAAATGCGTTAACTATAGCCATGAATTGCTTATTTTGTACTAGACACAATAGAATCCAGTCTTAATACTGAAAGCAACATCCAGTCTATTTTAAATTACGTTTTTTTTCCTCGCATGTTCTTTTCACAGTAAGTCGTCTAGTCAGAGCCGGATTAACGTAGTAGCACAAGTAGCAAATGCTACGGGCCCCGCGCTTTTAGGGGCCCCGCGCCAATAAATATGTACATAATTTTTTGGTCATCTTCTAATACGAGCGTTAAACCAATGATCTTGTGATTTATGCCATCTTTAGCGCCTTTTCATTTGGTGTCACGAAATTGTGAGAGAAAGAGCATAAGAGGGTGACTTAGTGTGACTCTTCGTTATTTTTAACTTAACTGTTTGCGGACGGAAGCCATTTAAGTGGCGTTGAAAATTTGGTCACGTTTGGACGGAAGCCACTTTTTTCGCTCTAGGCGACTGCCCCTCTAATTTTGTTTCGTTCCTTGTGAAATGAATTTGCATTAACAATAAAAACTAGAACTTAGGAAACGGAAACTTCCTGTTTTAATTGAGGTATACGGCGTGCTCGCACTCTCTTTCGATCTTGATTAAAATTTCTTGATTTGTAAGGTTGGAAAACTCAAAAAATGAGCAGTGGACACAGAGATATTGGACGTAATTATGCTTCTGGAAGTGAAAAACGTAAAGCGAAGGAAGAAAAAGAAAGAAGAGATCAACTTGTGATATCAAATACACGTAAGCTGACAGAATATTTTGATGTTCATGATGGTGGTACTCTAACCGCTGAAGCTGGAAGTACAGGAACAACTAGTACTAGTGCAGGCTGTGCAGCAGAAAACATACAGCAAAACCCAGTATACACTGAGTCTGAATGTGAAAGAATAAGTGAAACGAAGAAGTACTCTAATGATATTGGTGACTGGCCGAACAATATAGACGACTGTGATCGTGAATATTGGATATCCAAGGGAAGTGAAAAATGTCAACATGTTGATAGTGCCTTCTCTTCATCCGTGCGATTGTATGACACTGAAAAGAAAACTCGATACTGTCAGAAGTCTTATTTTACACATATTCATAAACTTACAAACAAGCAACATGCAAGAAAATGGTTATGCTATTCAGAAAGTAAAGGGCGCCTATTCTGTTTCCCATGCAAGCTTATGAGTTCAGAATGTTCATCAAAGTTTACTGTGGAAGGGTTTAATGACTGGAAAAATGCAAGCAATCTATTGCGTCGACATGAAGAAAGCTCCTCACATAGACAAGATTTAATTTCACTGTTGATGCGTAAAAACAAAGGTGAACGTGTCGATTACCAACTTGTGAAACAAATGGACATTCAAGAAAAGTATTGGCACAAACTTCTAGAGCGAATAATTGAAGTTGTGAAGTTTTTAGCAGAACGAGGCCTTTCATTTCGTGGCAGTGATGAAATTGTTGGGTCCCATTATAACGGGAATTACTTAGGGTTGTTAGAATTACTGGCCAAGTTTGACCCTTTTCTGGCAGAGCATATAAGTACTCATGCAAACAAAGGATTCGGACATACATCATATCTATCTAAAACAACGTGTGAGGAATTCATCAATCTGATTGGATCCAGCATACTGGATCACATTCTCTGTGAAGTGAAGAAATACAAATATTACTCCGTTTCATTGGATTCTACTCCAGGTATATCTAATATGGACCAGCTGATTTTGACTCTGCGCTATGTTTTGCCATCTGGACCGGTTGAAAGATTTGTGACATTTTTGGATATGGAAGGTCAAAGTGCTGAACAGCTAACTAAAAGTCTTCTTAATTTTTTTAATGCAAATGACATTGATATTAAAGACTGCCGTGGTCAAAGTTATGACAACGCCAGCAGCATGAGTGGCAAGTTTATAGGATTACAAGCACGAATTAAAGAGATGAATAAGTTTGCGCATTACATTCCGTGTTTTGCACATTCACTAAATTTGCTTGGAAAATGTGCTGCTGAAGGTTGTCAAGAAGCAGTCATTTTCTTTGGATTTGTTGAAAGCCTGTACACCTTCTTTTCTGCTTCTACCTACCGGTGGGGTCTCCTTTCTACTGCATTATGTGCTGGCGGTACTCATAATAAGTCCCATTTGCCCTTTGTGAAAAGACTGTCAGATACCAGGTGGTCCGCTCGGGCAGATGCAACAAAAGCACTTTTACACAGCTTTTCTGCAATAAAACAAGTCTTGGATGATATTTCAGATAACAATGATCAGAAGGCAGAGTGTCGTCAACAGGCTCGTGGTCTACTTTCAACCATGATGAAGCTAGAAACAGGAATAATGATCATACTGTGGGATCAAGTATTACAGCGTTTTCAAATGACCAGTGCTTCTTTGCAATCTTCTGACCAAGATTTGAATACAGCTTGTGCACTCTATGAATCCCTGCGGGGGTATATTCTTCTTCTTCTTTCTTCTTCTTCGTTCGCCCTGAAAAGGACGGTGGTTGCGTTGTGTCTGTTTCCAACGTAGCTGTGATATCTGCACCTTTCGGTCGACACATCCGACTTCTGCACGGCATTTTTTAGGACCGGGTTTGCCTTCCCATTGCGATCCGTACTCGCTCAGCCAGCCTGCACTGTTGCAGACTGTTTCCAGGACCACCACGTGGAGGTGGAGCACGGTCTTGACCAGCTCTGGTTCGCTGGTCCTGACGCAGGCAGTCAAGCTATGAGTCGCTGACTGCGGTCTCTATTGCTGCGTCTTGCTATGCGGTCCACTTTTGCAGACATAGAGCAAAAGGCCAAGGATCTGACTGAGTGTGAACATTATCAAGAACAAACTCGAAAACACAAACGAAATCGAGAGTATGATGATTTCAATGGTTCCAGCACACTTGATCCACTTGTTGAATCTCAAACGCCTTCTCAGCAGTTTAAAAGCCGAACATTTCTTGTCCTTATTGATAGCTTGCTCTCTGCCTTGTCAAAACGCCAGAAAGTTTATCAAAAGTTGAATGATGTATTTGGATTCCTTCGTCAGTTACAGTCGTTTACACCAGAAGAGGTGGTAACGAGATCATCGAATCTTATTAAATCATATCCGGAAGATCTGGAAGAAAGTCTTTGTGAAGAACTTGTGCAGTTTACAGAACTGTTGAAAACTGATCTTGCTTCTCATATTGGCACTACTATAGACCTTGTAGAGTTACAGTTTTACCGTTTGATAATTGACAATTCTTTGGAGTCTTGTTTTCCAAATGTAGAAATCGCCTTGCGCATCTATTTGTTACTAATGGTAACCAACTGCAGTGGAGAACGATCATTTTCAAAACTGAAACTTATTAAAAATGAACTAAGGAGCAGCATGGGTCAAAAGAGATTGAACAATCTCACACTAATGAGCATTGAACATAAACTTCTGCGTGAAATTGATACATCCTATATCATCAACAAATTTGCTCATGCTAAATGTAGAAACATTAATATTTAAATAATAATGTTGACTGTGTTGTTACTTTTGATAATGATAATTACTATGCAAATTAAAAATGTATGTGTTCAAATACGAGGGGCGTTCAGAAAGTAATGCACCACGTCGTTTTTCTCAGCTAATAATGAAGATAGAAGCATGAAATTTTGCACACTTCAAATATGGCATGTGCCAATTGTGTGCACCAAATTGCACCGCAACTGACCAAATAATACGGCTGCCCTACACCGTTGAAATGGAGCGTGTTAGCAACTTGCGTTATAAGCAGCGAATTGTGATAGAATTTCTCGTTGCAGAGAAGGAAACTGTTGTGAACATTCACAAGCGTCTATATGATGTGTATGGAAGTTTTGCAGTCGACAGGAGTACAGTCAGTCGCTGGGTTCAGAGAATCAAAGAATCAGGAAGTGGAGATACGGAGCTGCTTGATCGGCCGCGCTGTGGACGTCCTGCCACAGCCACCAATGCAGAAATGTTGAAATGCGCTGAGGGCATTATTCTTACTGATAGGCGAATCACTACTCAACAATTGGCCTTACAGCTGTCAGTCAGCATTGGTAGTGCAAATGCAGTTATAAAAACTCTCGGATTTTCTAAGGTTTGCGCAAGATGGGTTCCTCCAAGCCTCACAAATGACCACCGATTGCAAAGGAAAGCAATTTCTTCTGAATTGTTGGAGCGTTTTAATGCTGATGGAGAGAACTTTTTGGCTAAGATCGTTACAGGTGACGAAACCTGGGCACATTATTTTGAACCTGAGACAAAAAGACAGTCAATGGAGTGGCATCATCCGCAATCACCACGAAGAAAGAAATTCAAGACAATTCCTTCAGCTGGAAAGGTTATAATCACTGTCTTTTGGGACACTGAAGGTGTGATTCTTGTGGACGTTATGCCAAGAGGAGAGACAATCAATTCGCAAGCTTACATTAAGACATTGAAAAAACTCAATCAACGTTTTCGCAGAGTTCGGCCGCACAAGAATCCAGCAGACCTGCTTCTCCTTCACGACAATGCGCGACCTCACACAAGTTTGACAACACGGGAAGCAATCACCAAATTGGGTTGGACTGTACTACCCCATCCACCCTATAGTCCCGATTTGGCACCCTCTGATTGTCATCTATTTGGTCCACTTAAAGATGCACTCCGTGGGACAAGGTTTGAAGATGATGAAGGAGTGATTCATGCAGCGAAGAAATGGCTACATGATCAAGACAAAATCTGGTACGGGCTAGGAATACATGCACTTGTTTCGCGCTGGCATAAAGCCGTACAAGTTGATGGGGATTATATTGAATAATACCGATGTTTACGCATAAAGCCGTACAAGTTGATGGGGATTATATTGAATAATACCGATGTTTACATCCATGTATATTGTGTATAAATTTCATGCTTTTTTAATAAACAGCTCCTGAGAAAAACGATGTGGTGCATTATTTTCTGAACGCCCCTCGTATATTTGTTTTGTTTTATTGTTTTTTTTTAAATATAGGGCCCCTTCCTTAACATATGCTACAGGCCCCGTACTAGCTTAATCCGGCCCTGCGTCTAGTACATATGACGATAATAGAGAAGCGTTTGGTGTCTCCCAGATGTTGCTGGCAGAATTTTGTACTCGTCTGGTGATGATAGGCGGCTATCGTGTCTCACAGATATATTGTAACGTTAATTTAAAGCAGGTGTCACTTAATGCAGCTCTCACGACTGGCATACCTTGACAGAAATAGACACGCGACACGGAAGCACTTCGCACTAAGGGAGATAAACATGAATTTACTTACTGCGCTCTTCTTTCTTGTTGAATTCTTCCGGTTTGATTTCGACATAGTATTGCTGTATTTGCACCGAAGTAAGCACTGCGGCATTATTAATCATCATCTCAGTTTTCGTTCCGATAAAGGTTATCTTTAGACTTGCAAATTAGAGTGACATCCCATGGAATGTTGATACTCGCCTACGATACATGACCAAAAAGAAAAGAAAAAAATAAGGGGATGTCATTCTATAATATAAAAGTGTAAGGAGAACCTTTACCGTTGTTTCTTATGAAGAATGGCGCCACAACTACAAACTCTAGCCGTAGTGGTTTATGTAGCAATTAGTTTTACATAATGAGGCTACCAGCTCCATGCACAAACTCATATTAGTTGCCTTATACGACATGCCTGAGGCAGTAGTATTCCTATTCGGCCGATGCGAAGGACGGTGAACTGGACGCCGCAATATTGTGACTCCGTGTGGTGTATTTTGCGTGTGGTGCGGTGTGTTTGCTCATAGCATAAATTTCGTGAGCATGATTTATTATGGAATTAGAAATTTGAGGCATTATTTATCATAATTGTAACCTGTAAGATGTTGAAATTTGATGTAAAGAGACGATATCAGATTACCAAAAGCCAGGAAAGAACAGCGACCGATGATGTCGACCAGAAATTCAACACCATCTCAACAATATACAAGAAAAGCAGCGAGTCATGCTTGGGGTTCCAGGAAAGAAAGAGACAAGATTGGATAACACCAGAAACGTTAAACACCATAGTGAGGAGAAAGGAAATGAAAAGAAAGAAAACAGAAGCTGTCTCCCAGGTTAAAGGAAATATATAGCGAACAGTACAGTTAGCTGAACAAAGAAGTAAAACGTCAAAACCCGTGCCAACAAAAGGACATTTCTGGATGACCTTGCAAGACAGGCAGAAGAGGCAGCACTGAGAAATGAACAAAGCACATTTTATAAAATAACTAAAACTATCAGTGGAAAACGAGGTGCAAACAATATAACATTATAACGTTAGTAAGAGACAAGCAAGGAAATCTCATCACCACAGCACAGGGGCGGGAAACAAGATGGGCAGAGCATTTTAGAGAAACTCTGAACAAGGAACCACTAGAGACACAGTTGAATGCTCCCGAGGCAGAAAATGATCTAGATGTTCTTCTTCTTGCAATCGCATCTTTGATGTTTACACCGTCAGATGAGTTCTCATTATGAACTCGACCGTTGTCGGGAGTTTCTCTTTAGCTCCATACAGCTTTGAGTTTAGTGTTGAGTCATTGGGCCAGTATATCCTTCTTAACTGGTCGTACAGAGGACCAGTAAAAAGTAAAAAGAGCCAAACTGCAACAGACAGAAAATCCATAGCGACAAAATACATAGAGAAACATTATCCACGCAACACCTGGACCCATGCATACACAAATGGATCAGCAACAAATGCAACAGAAAATGGAGGTGGGGGTGTCTTTCTGACCTTAAGCACTGGTGCAGAAAAAAGGCTGTCAGTGGCGACAGGACGATTCTCCAGCAACTTCAGAGCAGAGGCAGAGGCCTTGAAAACTGCAGCAGAGGTTATATTGACAGAAGAAACGGCAGAGAGACAAGTTGCTTTCTTTACTGATGCACAGTCAGTAATTGCAACGTTGAAAAGACAAAATAATACAGACCTGGATGATCTCAGAGTAGTGCTCCACAAACTTTGTCAACGATTCAAAAGTGTTGTGATCCAATGGATCCCATCTCATTGTAACATCGCCGGCAATGAAGAGGCTGACAGAATGGCAAAAGAAGGTTCACATCTACCTCAGCCTGATGCAAGCATAACTTTTGAGGAGGCAAAGAGTTTTATCAAAATCAGTTACAGAAACAAATGGAATGTAGAACATCCAGGGCACACACAGAATGATGCTTACTACCAGCTCCACAGAAGAGAACAAGTGGTAATCTTCAGACTCCGCACTGGCCACAACAGATTAAGATACCATCTATTCAACAAGCTAAAGATAGGAACTACCGATCAGTGTAACTGTGGCACTGATAAAATGACTGCTGAACATCTGCTTCAAAGTTGCCCCTTATATGTGGGATTCAAATAGCCTCAAACTGACTACTGCTTTCTTTGAGAACATTCAAGTGGACGTCTGAGAGTGTACGAAGAAGAAGAAGTACAGAGGACAATCCTGTAGAACATGCTTAGCAGTTTGTTTGTTTAATCCAAATGTGCACAGTGGTGAAGCAGACAATCGTAGCTTGTACATGTGTTTATTCAGTTTGTTATGCCCTGTCCTGAGGCGAAAAATGGTGATCTGTCCCTGCCGGTCAAGAGTGTGGTAGTCGTCGTTGGGTTGATTCTGTTCTCTTCTGATAGTCTGGATAGCTCTCTTTTTCTCAAAGTAAGTGATTTCATTATCTTCTTGTTCACATTCTGCTCCCTTTTTGTTTATCCGCCTTTTCATTTCCGGGTACACCACAATGGGATGGTACCCACTGAAGTATGGTTCGCTTTTTTGCTGCTACCTTGCTTGGTTCATTTCTCAGATGCGGGAGTTTACCACTCTTGAGAGCTTGCAGTACAGACAGTGCATCCGTGAGGATGACTACCTGGTGGCAGTCAGAGTTGGTGTTATAAATCATATTTGCAGTTTGCTCTAGAGCTTGAACCTCAGCTGTATAGTTGGAATAGAATTTACCAGTGGGAATATGGTTGTCAGGATATGAGATAAAGATACCAGCGCCTCCATTCTTTACAGCATTTGTTGCTGATCCATCTATGTGGGCATGTATCCATGAGTGTCCGGGATAGCTTTCTTGGATCATACTCGATGGAGCAGTTCGTTTTTGCAGATCATTATACTCATATCCAATTGTGAGACCACTGATTGATACTAGGGACGGTCAAAAAGTAATGCCTCGTAATTTTTAATTTCATTCAATAGGCAAGAAAACAGATAAAATTTACATTGAAATGTAGCCCCAAGTCTGAACTTCAAAAATTTATTTCTCAATGTAGTCTCCGTTATTTGTTACAGTTTTTGTCCATCTTCTCACAAGGGCATGTATTCCCGCACGGTACAAATGTGTGTCCTTTTTCCTAAACCACTGGCGTACGGCACGTTTAAGGGTCTCGGTGTCCTCAAAGTGATGTCCGCGAAGATCTTCTTTCAGTGGTCCAAACAGATGGAAGTCAGAAGGTGCAAGATCGGGACTGTAAGGGGGATGTGGTAATAATGTCCACCCAAATTCTGCAATCGCATCAATGGTGCGTTTAGCGGTGTGTGGCGTGGCATTATCGTGCAAAAGTAGTGCAGTTCTCTGAACTTTTAATGGGTAAAGTCGCCGAAGACGACCTCTAAGCTTCTTCAAAGTTTCAATGTAACGGTCTGCATTCACCATGTTTCCCTGTTCCAAGAAGTCGAGAAGAATCACACCCTTCTCATCCCAAAACACGGAGGCCATAACTTTCCCTACAGATGGTGAACTTTTGAACTTCTTTCTTGTCGGCGATGTTGTGTGATGCCATTCCATTGACTGCCTCTTGGATTCTGGTTCAAAAAAATGAACCCAAGTCTCATCACCTGTCACAATATTCGATAAAAACTCTTCTTCTTCAGTTTCGTAACGGTGCAGGAGGTTGATGGCTATGGTCTCGCCTTCAGCATTGAGGAATTCTATGACATAACGTTGTTTTAACCGAACGTCTTTGGCAGCCATTTTTAAACTGTTACAGTGGTGCCACCTGTTACTGAAACAGGTTGATAATGCTATACAATGCAGAATAGTGTTTGAGGAATCCTGCTAAATTTACAAATTGCACACCAATGCAGTATTTACATACATAAAAAATAGGAGGCATTACTTTTTGACCTTCCCTCGATTTTAATTTGGAGGGTACTGCTGATCTGTTCCTATGGTACCGGTATAGGGTGAGCTTCAGCTGTGTTGTCTTCATGGAAAGGTCTTTTTGATGCTGTCTTTTAAGTCGTTTTCCCGGATGGACAAAGCTGCTACGTTTTAGACGTCCCAATGCCGGATCATCTAGTCTTGCTTTCCTTGGGTGCGTTGGCATACTGTTGTACTTTTCCATCTGGATCATGCTTTTGGTGTCTCTTCTATAAGACAATGCCTGTAATGTAACAGCTTTCTGCACCTCTGATACTGGCGTAGTTTTCATGGCTCCTATAATGAGCCTGAGGGCTTGATTTTGCACCTTGTCCAATGACTGCAGATGTGAGTTAGCAGCTGATGACCATGCTGTTGAGCTGAACTTTAAGTGTGGTCTTATTACTCCATTATAAATCTTCTTTAGAGTTCGTTCATTTGCTCCCCAATTGGTACCTGCTAGTTTTCTGACTATGCCTAGTCGTCTTCGGGCCTTTCCTTCTGCATTTTCAATATGCTTATCCCATGTAAGCTTTTGGTCAAATGTCACCCCAAGATAGGTGGGGTAGCTTTTTTCCTTGATCATGGTTGTCCCTAGGTGTATGTTAGCTGCTTTATCCTTGGGGGAGAGGGAGAACAGTGTTGTGGAGGTTTTGTCTGTGTTTATTGTGATAAACCATTTCTCTGCCCATGACATTAGCCTGTCTGCATTCTATAATTTGCTGTGGTGATGTATTCATCGGCGCACCAGAGTACTAGGCCATATGCATATAAGGCAGCTTTCACTCCAGCGGGGAGATCTTTTATCAGGTCGTTGATGTAAACAAGAAAGAGTGTTGGAGAAATTACTCCTCCTTGAGGTACCCCCTGATAGAGCAACACTTTTCTGCTCTGCAGACCATCAAGGGTGACTCTAGTTCTCCTGTTGTGCAAGTATGACTGGATCCATCTTATCATGTTGCCTTGGATTCTACTTCTCCTAAGTTTTGCAATAAGGCCATCTTTCCACACCTTGTCAAAGGCCTGCTTGAATTCGACCCAAATCTTTAGGACCTTTTTCTTCTCCTGGAAGACTTCTACTACTACTTGAGACAAGTAGGTAACTTGGTCTTCTATACTGTAGCATTCTCTAAATCCAGCTTGCTCCGGCACCAGGATCTGCTCAGACTCTAAATACCATTTCAATCTGTGGTTTACTATTCGCTCCATCTTGTAATGGCTGGGCCTGTATTGAGAGTTACTCTCTGGACAGTAAGAAAGATAGGGCGATGGTCGCTTCCACCTAGTTGGTCTCCTACTTCTCTACTTATGACTCATTATTATGAGTCCAGCTATATCTGGGGTGTCGAAGGCAAGATCTGGAGTTGAAGTTGTGTGCCATCCTCTGGAGTAGAAGGTAGAAGTGTCTGTGCCAGTATTGACTAGGATTAGGGAGTGGTCATCCTGCCATGTTTCAACCTCTTCACCTCTGTGATCTAGATGGTTATAGCCCCAGCTCTGGGAGTGGCTATTAAAGTCTCCAACTGCTATAAAGTTGGTGACTGGTACCTGTATAGAGCTGAGACTCAGGAGTTTGTTGTTTGGACAGTAATAGTTCAGAAGTTCTATTTCCATCTTGTCTACCTATATTCACCCTCGGGAACATCATAGAGCAATGCTCAGAATGGCAGAGACAGCTATACATTAATTTTGTTAATTTTGAAAAGGCTTTTGACAGCATACACAGGGACAGCCTATGGACAATACTGAGGGCTTATGGAATTCCCAGCTGCATTGTTTCCATTATAAAAAGTTACTATTCTAACTTTACATGCAGTGTTGGATTGAGTAATCTAACTTTTGAAGTGAAAACAGGAGTACGACAGGGATGCCCCTTATCAACAACACTATTTTTGACAGCCATAGATTGGGTGATGCGCCAGACAACAGACCAAGAGGAATTAGATGGACAATGTTTTCTACACTGGAAGACCTGGAATATGCAGATGACATTGCACTACTCGCACATTCACATCAACACATCCAAGAAAAAAACCGAGACTGAATAAGTATAACCAGCAGGTTGGTCTGAACATCAATCTGAAGAAGACAGAGGTCAAGACACTCAATGTGGGCAATCCTGTGCCAATAACAATAAGGAACCAGAGGTTGGAGCAGACAGACACAGTTACTTGCCTGGGATGCATGTTGGCACCAGACAGCGGAGCGGACGAGGACATTGGCGGCGGAATGGGTGGGGCAAGAGTGGCCTTTGCTGGTCTCAACAGCATTTGGAGGTCTTCCCAGTGCGGCAAGGCACCAAGTTGAGACTGTGTGAGAGCTGTGTGCTTCTCTGGGGAGTAGCGTCGGGGCTGTCCTCCTTCCGTGCAGTCTGCCTGGGGAGAGTTCTCCGAATCTGTTGGCCGAGTGTCATCGGCGTCCAGGGGCTGCTTATTCAGTAACCGGGGGGATGTGCGTGCGATCATAGCTGGCGGACGTTGGGGTTGGTTTGGCCACGTCCTCAGAAGGGACCCTGGTGCCATTGCGGGAGCAGCTATGTTATGGACCCCGGGGTAGGGCGAGAGAGAGGCCGACCAAAAACAACTTGGCGGAGAACTGTGGAAGCCGAGATGCAAAGAATGAACCAGAGTTGGGGCACCGTACGAAGGATGGACGCCGACCGAGCAAAAGTAGAATCAATTTGTTGCTGCCCTACAAGACGCCACCAGGCGTGATGGCCACTGACTGTTTTGACGGCCGGCGGTTATGGATCAAAGATGATGTTGAAATGGATATTTTTTGTTCAGTTTAGTTGAAATTTGTTTAGTTTAATAGTGGGTGTTTTAAACTGTGTCAAAGTGATAACGCTCACGTGTCCGCATGAATAACGTACAGGCAAAATGGCTGATCTTGTTCCACTATTCTTCCCCTTTACCTCCTGTTCTTAGCTAGTGGAAAGTTTTTTTTTTTTTTTTGGCCACTCATCTTTGGTCCTTGGTCGCTGACTGACAAAGCAATCAGCTTAGCATCTCTGCCTCCACAGTTCTCCATTAAGTGGCTTTTGGCCATCCTTGCTTTTGTTTTTCTTCTAGAGTCCACTGCATGGCAGTTCTGGTGATGGTGGCAGGGTCTCTTCTGAGGATGTGGCCAACCCAATTACAGCGTCTACTCGTATGCATTATAATGACTTGTGCATCTACGAAACTGTACATCGTAATACTTTGTTGTACTTTATCAGGAGTGGAGCATTTCTGGAATGTATGCATTTTCATCAAATACTTGCGCAGATAAATAAAATCTGTGACAATGTTAAAAGAGCCAGGGATCCAGACCTCCAGGACAACCCATAGTTCACTGGGAGGAGACATTAGACAATCTTTGAATTACCGAGTACTAGAATGGAACCAAGCCAAGAGGAAGACAGCTGATAGGATAGTATGGCCCTCTCTCTTCCAAACCTTATGTTAGAAGATGAACGACGGAGTAAGTAAGTAAGTAAGACAATGTTAAACACGAGGATGTTGCCTTATCAAAATATCTGGAAAACATGTACTTTTACTAAAATACACAGAAAAATAAAAACTGTACAGACACTGATTCATCTATTTACTTTTATTTCTTAAAAAAAAAAAAAAAAAAGGAGGGGAAATAGATGCAGACCGGTCAACAGGTGATTCATGTTTTAAAATCTAGTACACTCTACACATGCACTTAATGACAACACAACATTTATACACTACACATTGCTCACTACACTAGACACAGTATACAAAATTGTTATGTTGTATGGAGCCAAACATACATGTATGATATAAAGAACAACATGTCAAAATTAAAATCAACTTACTTGAGAAACAAACTCATTGTACACATACGGGAACTTGGAATGGAATCAAATTTAGTCCGCAACACAATAAAATAAATGTTACATTAACAGATATGGACTGTTTCAACCAACTTCTTTCATATCTTTATATCTGAATCCTGAAATATAACTCGTCTTTCCAGTGCATGCTCATGGACATAATTATGAATTGTATGGTGCATAAAAGAGAAACTTTAAAAAGTATCTCCTTATGTTCCAACAGATAAAAAGAAGTACTAATTTATCAGTTTATGTTTAAAAATAGTGTTTCCGGTCACCACTACCATAATAGTAATACAATATAATTTGGTGGCACTCAAGGAGAATAATGTAAGTAGCTTGCAGGATCGCAACTAATCTGTTTCTCTGATAAAAACAAAACCGCAAGGAACTGTTAACACCAAAAAAACAGACTGCAGAACAACATAACATCTCTAGTAATTAAATCCCAACACATCTTTCAGTAACATTAGGACATCCTCAGATACACTCATTAACACCATAACATTTCTGACCCCAGTAGTTCCCTCCCCCGAGTGTCATTTATGATACAAAGATAGAATAGTACTACTACTCCATCAGGGATGTCATATAAGGTAACTAATATGAAGTTGTGCCTGGGGTTGACAACCTCATCATGTAACACAAATTGCTACAGCATGCAACTTCTGCAAGAGCACGTGAATACTTTGTGCAGGTCTCCTTCAAGAGGGCCAGCTACAGCATGGATTCATCACAAGCTAAAAAGACAATGATGATAACACCACATCTCTAGCATACTGGGGACACTGGATACGGATAAGAGAGAGATACTGAGAACTATTACTGATCGCCTGTTAGAGAATGACACTGCAATAGATCAATCATCTAGGTTAAGACTTGGAATTTGGCATCAAACGTAAGGTTAGCAGAGATGGACATATGAAGGTATGCATCGGTTGTGTATACAACCAGCGAGCTACAGGAACAGTTAGAATTCACACTCTGCAACATATACTGAGGGAGACTGAGCACCTATGGGTTTGCCCAGAGTGCAATAATGTCCATTCTTTTCAACAATAACAATAAGAATCTCTAGCATACACCTTCACTAATGTATTAAAGTGTCAAACAAACTTTTACTACTGCCATGACATCTCAAATGCACATCATTTATCAACACTAACATCTCTAACACATACCTTTCATTAACAATAACATCAAACTTACATCTCCACTGATGTTGTAAAATCTCAACTAACAACTTTAATGCCACGGTATCTCAAATGCACATTTTTCTATAATATTATAGGTAAAGGATCCCGTTACACGCCCATTAAGGCATATTGGGAATATGGTGTTAGGCCCATATTTTCTCGACCGTCGGCACACTAGGGGTGATGTGGTCAGCATCACGCCAGCCGCCTTAACCTTCCCAGAGTTGCTCTGGTACCCATTTGGGGCTGGGTCAACCCAGGAGCCGTTTGTGGCCTAAAAAATCCCACCTCATCTGGGGATCGAACCATAGACCACTGCGCTAGGAAGCCAGTGCACTAACCACTATGCTACCGCGGCTCCATAATATTATGGCTACTCAAAAACTTACCTTCATCATCATCAATAGATTTCAGTATGAAGCACAAGATCTCAACAAAAACATGCCAGCCCTACTGTTCTATGTCATCAAGTCAAGATCTTTCCATGTTTTATTTATCTCTTTCACGTTTGTCTTCATTTCTCTTCTCCGTGCATTTAAAAAAAAAGTCTCCCTCTATTTCTCTTACCCTGGTGATTCCAGAACAAGGACTGCCTTGTTATGCTATCAACAGGTTTTCCTAATGTCCAGATTTTGCCAATTACCAGGTTGTTCTGTTCCATAACCAGATGCTAGACAAAACACGCATCTTAGCGTAATATTAATACACTTCAACTTGTGGAAGATACAACATCAAAGATCATCAAGTCCACTTAACATAAGGTTCCAAAATTAAAAACCTAGGAAGTATTTTCACAGACAATGGAAGACGTGATAGAGAAACTGAAACAAGGTGTCAAAAAGCAAGTGCAGTGACTTACAAACTGTCACCTCTACCGGAACATCTGAATATCAGTTTGGAAACTAAATGACAATTGATAAATAGTATATTATTACCAACTCTTTGCTTTAAGTGTCAAACATGGTCCCTGACCACAGTACAGGAGAGGAAATTCATACTGTGTGAGATGAGATGCTTGAGAAAAGTTATTAATGTTACCAGAAGAGACAGTATGAGAAATGATGACAGAAAAAATTGTAGGAACTATATACTGCATCAAATATATGAAGACAAAAAAATGAAGTGGTTTGGTTATCTCATGAGAACAGAGCTCAATCAATTACCACTACATACATACAATAGCAGAAGATTTGGTTTTTAGGACACAGGGAAGGCCAAGAGGCAGATGGATAGATATCAATGGAATTCTACAACACAGGCTCGCAGCTCTTGGCTTAAGAAAAATAAATCTTAGCTCCCTATAATGCTTCAAGCAAGAGTGGACCTAAAAGAAAAGTTCCTATGACACTTCAAGCAAGAGTTGACCAGAAAGAAAAGCCCCCATCAGGCTTCAAGCATGAGTGGACCTAAAACAGAAATGTCCCCCATGACACTTCAAGCAAGAGTGAACCGAAAAATGAAAAAAAAAAAAAAAAAAACCCAGACCTAAGGATCTTTTATGTTTGGACATGCGCCCTAATATAACCGACTAGGTTGAACAGGACGCGCCTCGCCAAAACTTTATTTAAAATTTAAAAAAAAATGAAAAAACAAGGGTCTAAAACACCTTTCAGTATCATAATGACATCTCCAACACATATTTCTGTTAGATTACCACATCCAAAACTACATCTTTCAGTAACATTATGATATCTCAAAATGTACAATTCAGCAACACTACAATCTCAAACATTACCACATATCAGTAACAATACAACATTGCCCGGGGAGTTTCTGGGGGGAGGGGGGGGTCTCTGATGAGACAAAGAATGAAAAAGATTACTACTCTCAGGCACGTCGTACAAGGTGACTAATATGAGGTTACGTATGGGAGTGGCAACCTTATCATGTAAAACAGACTGCTAGAGAAATCATTGCTGCAAGAGCTTGATGCAGGCTTGCTGTGCTGCATGGGAACTAGCTGCAGTGGTGGTTCCATACTCCATAAGAAGAGAAAAGGAAAATGATGATGGTGATGAATATGACATCTCAAACACACATATCTGCCAGTAACAATGTGACATCTCAAACATACATATCTGCCAGTAACAATATGACATCTCAAACACACATATCTGCCAGTAACAATGTGACATCTCAAACATACATATCTGCCAGTAACAATGTGACATCTCAAACACACATATCTGCCAGTAACAATGTGACATCTCAAACACACATATCTGACAGTAACAATGTGACATCTCAAACATACATATCTGCCAGTAACAATGTGACATCTCAAACACACATATCTGCCAGTAACAATGTGACATCTCAAACACACATATCTGCCAGTAACAATGTGACATCTCAAACACACATATCTGCCAGTAACAATATGACATCTCAAACATACATCTGCCAGTAACAATATGACATCTCAAACACACATATCTGCCAGTAACAATGTGACATCTCAAACATACATCTGCCAGTAACAATGTGACATCTCAAACATACATCCGCCAGTAACAATGTGACATCTCAAACACACATATCTGCCAGTAACAATGTGACATCTCAAACATACATATCTGCCAGTAACAATGTGACATCTCAAACATACATCTGCCAGTAACAATGTGACATCTCAAACACACACATCTGCCAGTAACAATATGACAGCTCAAACATACATCTGCCAGTAACAATGTGACATCTCAAACATACATCTGCCAGTAACAATGTGACATCTCAAACACACATATCTGCCAGTAACAACGTAATATCTCAAACATACATCTGCAAGTAACAATGTGACATCTCAAACACATTTCTGCCAGTAACAATGTGACATCTCAAACATACATCTGCCAGAAACAATGTGACATCTCAAACATACATCTGTCAGTAACAATGAGACATCTCAAACATACATCTGCCAGTAACAATGTGACATCTCAAACATACATCCGCCAGTAACAATGTGACATCTCAAACATACATCTGCCAGTAACAATGTGACATCTCAAACATACATCCGCCAGTAACAATGTGACATCTCAAACACACATATCTGCCAGTAACAATGTGACATCTCAAACATACATATCTGCCAGTAACAATGTGACATCTCAAACATACATCTGCCAGTAACAATGTGACATCTCAAACACACATATCTGCCAGTAACAATGTGACATCTCAAACACACACATCTGCCAGTAACAATATGACAGCTCAAACATACATCTGCCAGTAACAATGTGACATCTCAAACACACATATCTGCCAGTAACAACGTAATATCTCAAACATACATCTGCAAGTAACAATGTGACATCTCAAACACATTTCTGCCAGTAACAATATGACATCTCAAACATACATCTGTCAGTAACAATGAGACATCTCAAACATACATCTGCCAGTAACAATGTGACATCTCAAACATACATCCGCCAGTAACAATGTGACATCTCAAACATACATCTGCCAGTAACAATGTGATATCTCAAACATACATCTATCTGTCAGTAACAATGTGACATCTCAAACATACATCCGCCAGTAACAATGTGTCATACAAAATACATCTGTGAGTACCACTTTGACATCTGGAACACATTAATTTTTATAACCTGTTTCTCATAAAATGTCACTTTGTTCTATCCCCTCATCAAAGGTCAAGAAGATATGCTGCAGGCACCTAAAAAATGCAGCTAACATGGAAACATGAGATCTATTTCTTGGATTTTCTTGCTCCTCCTTTTTTGGTTTGACCTCCTTTCTTAGATGTGGCAGCCTTGTCTTTGCTGTCTTCTTCTTCTTTCTCTTCTCCCCCTTCCTCTGGCTCTTTTGTACTCTCTTCCATCTCTGTGTCTTCTTTTTCAGGAAGTGACTCCTCTACCCTAGCTTTTTTCGCAGGAGGGGACTCATTTCTTGCAGATTTTTTTGTCTGTACTTTTGCCTCATCCTTTTGCTCATCTGACTTTTCTTCGGTCTTCTGTTCTGTGCTTTGGCTTTCTTTAGGTTCCTCTTTATCTTTGACGCTCTCTGGTTTCTTGTTCTCCTCTTCTTTGTTCTGGTCCTTCTCACTGAGTTTAGCATCTTTTTTCTCAGCTTTGCTTTGTTTCTCTCTTTCTCGCTCTCTTTCACGTTCTTTTTCTCTTTCACGTTCTCTTTCCCGTTCTCTTTCCCGTCTCTTCTCTTCCCTTTCCTTCTCTTCTTTAATTCTTTCACGCCTCCTAGCCTCTGCTGCTTCCTCTCTTCTCTTGTCCCGTTCTTTTCTGTTCTCTTCCTCTTTTTGCCTCTCTAATTCTCTTCTCTTTTCTCTCTCTGCTTTGATCAATTCTTGCATCTTCGTCACTTCGGATGGAATCCAGGTTCCATCATCATCCTCCGCCTCCCCCACTCCAGATTCAACAAGGAACTTTGGGTTGTAATGACGATATCTACAATAAAGAGAAAAGAAGCAAACAAATTACTGGCCATGCTGGCAAATCACTTTCAATTATATATTTTAATAGCACAATCTCAAGTACTAAAATTTGACTCAGTAACTAATTACTTTACACATGGAGAGAACCATTTGTTTTTAAATGTGAAAAAAAAAAGTCAACATTTGCTTGGCTGTAAACTTATTTTCTAATTGAATAGTATTTTCACCATTTTGCATATAAAACTGTAACAATATTGCACAGTTGTGTAGCTATTAATGCACACAGACAGAGAGAGAGAAAGACACAGAGAGAGACACAAACACATAGAAAGAGCAATTAATGATAACAGCACAAGAGTAAGGACACAGCAAAGGGGAAAAATATGACTGGGATCCTCGGCGGCTTTGGAGAGGAAGTAGTTCATCCAAGGCAAGGGTCGGTATAAGGCAGATCCTGATCTACCAGTAGATAGATGACAGAGGATGATTTTGTAGAACTCGGGTGGGGGGGGGAGAGAAAATTTTAAAGTGCTCTATCCCAGGATTATTGGCACTTTTTCCTCATTCCTAGTGAAAACTCATGAGAGCTAGCTTACAAAAATTCCCTATAGCCATGAAATGCATGAGACAGTAACACTGATCTTTTTCTGTGAAGCGCAGAAAACATTTGGTAAAATATCACTTAGTGTGAATGTTCTACCAATCTGATGATGGAATTGCAGGAAGCAGATCGTCTAGCAGAGATAAAACTTACGCATAAGGCTGCACTTATTCCAAATACTCTGAAACATGAAAGCAGACATGAGCTTATCAAGGTAGATCTTTAGACAGCCCAGTGTTTCCAAAGTAGATCCTTGCAGCATCTGGGGCTGCCTCTTGCTGATCCGATGCAAAACGTTTGTTATGAGCCCTTTCTAAAATAGTTAGTGCTTTCTTCAAAAGTTTCTAAATGAAATTCAAGTGCAGATTGTTTCCATTTTTCCACAAGGTGTGTTGCATTGGCTAACATCAGCCCATACTTCTTTCAAATTTCATTAACCTCATCTATCCACCAATCTATCATTCTCGAAAACTGGCTAATGGATATAAAAGTATCAATCTGGAAAAAAAAAATCATGCAGCATCCAAAGTCATCATAAGTCAGTTACCTCATGAAATGAGTCAAACAGTTGAGCACCAACTTCTTGCCTACAATCTCCAGCCTTATAACAATATCAGGCTCTGTCAAAGGTGACGCTTGCCAGGCTAAGGGGTTGATGGACCAGATGGTGTCACGGATAGTCTCTATTAGCAGATCTGCTCCAGGATCTGATAACCTGTCCAGCAGAAAAACACCGAAACCTTTGGGCTCTAGAGATTCATCAAAAATGGGGGCCAGAACACGACGTGCCATCACTTCTAGCTGAAATATTAATGCAAAAATTAATGCATGACCAAAATTCATCAAACTATGCAGATATTCATAAAATTCATGATGAGGCTTATTCATGTTCAGATATTCTCTTTGTTTTCACACCTGCTGATCATGACTATGTGGATCATTGTCTAGTGTAGTGCAGTACCACCATTCAGCTAATGATCCCATTCCCATCTGTTACTCTGTATTGACCTGTGTCCCTTAATATATTTTTGTCCTGTCTTGTATCCTTTATTTGACTTTTATATCGTGTTGTATCTCTTCTTTTACTTTTACACTGTTTCGTATCCCTTCTTTTATTTGTGTGCTGTTTTGTATCCCTCCTTTTATATTGTGCTGTAATGTACTCACCCCCCCCCCCTTTTTTTTCTATTTACCCTCATACTAAAAGAGGTAAATTGCATTTCCTGGCAGTTTCATCACACGTGCACAGTTTGTGTCAGTCTTATAACCATAGATTTTTTTTTTTTAGCTGAGTTCATTTCCAGGATAATTTTAATCATTATTTTTGATATTCTGAGCATTCTTTTATTATACTAATATTCATACATGTTCTTATAATTGTGTTTGTTTGTATTTGCTTTTTAAGTTGTTTTTTTCTGACTTCCACACAGAAGTGCTATTCAGGCATAAGAGTGAAAAATTGTATACGCCTGTGTGTGTGTCTGGCTGCAATGAGTCAGCTAGTCAGGAGGAGAAAAGAGAGTACCAAGATGAAAAAAAAATTATACACTTAAACATTAAATGCTATGAAAGACAAAATGTGTGATGGGAATATAATATCTAAAGTTTACAAAGTGATGTATAGTACAGTCCAGATAAGTAGAAGTCGCTGGGACCATCTAAAATACTTCTACTTATCCGAAATTCTGCTTATCAGAATTCTGCTCATAGATGGACATTTACGTCCGAATAAGAGGTAACGCATGAAGGAATTATTTTAACCTTTTAGAAATAAATATTTTGATTTTAAATTTTTATAGCTGCATTTTTTTTAAAGTTTTCAAAAGCAAGCTAGCGAAGCCCAAAATATTGTGTCTAGTTACTATCAGTATAGTAACAATTGTAAAAACATTTGAATTGCATTTCGGCTTAGTATTTTTGCGTGCTCTGTTAGCATACACGGATTCCTAGAATGATAACTATTGCAAGACAAGTAAGCCGATGTAAGAGTTACCTGTTGTCTAGTGTTTTCCTTCCGTCTTTCTTAAGAGTGCCAGCCAAATATTGGTATATGTTTAATATGTACTATTCACAGGCCTCAGGTTTCACTCTTTGTTTATCATCAGATCTCAAACGCGTAGTGCCGTTGCTGTCAGAGTTTAACGCATGTCTTTTTCTTGCAAACCATAGTCAAACCAGTGCTCACTCATTCAGCCAGACGCTAACATTCTAGCTGGTTTAATGAATGTAAGCGTTGTTATGTACTGACGAAATCTTGGACGTTTATTAACCTGTTATCGTCTGTTCACAAAATAAATTATGTAAGGCCACATAGTACTGTAACTTGGGTGATGAAGGCAGAACTTCTACTTATGTGAGTCCAAATTTATATTGGGACAGACAAATGACCTCGACTTATCTAAAAATTCTAGTTACCGTATCAGAAATTGACTTAACCGGAGTTTTATTTTAACAAAGCCAAAGAAGATATTTGGCCGGGACTATCAGAAATGCTTCTACTTTAGCGAGTTCCGCTTAAGTGGACTGCACTGTGTTTCTTTTTCAATTGTCCAGCACATAAAAAAATTATATTTGCGAATTATGAGACAGAGCAAGAGCTAGAGCTATACGTAACAGTCAGTAACTATGTGTTGTTCGTCCATCACAGGTGATGAAGACCACTCTGTTCATCCAATTATTAGGATGTTAGGATAGTCTATGAGTACGAAGGTGACTGATGAGCCCGATGCGGGCCTGGAAGGATCTCGGACAGTGTGGGCAGGGAATGTTTGCTTCATGTGAAGGTTTTATTTCACGATCTTTTCTAGCTTGTCTCCGCTGTTCCGCTGCTGTAACTATGTAAGAACAAAGCTAAGCTAGAGCTATATGTAACAGTCAGTAACTATGTAAGAACAAAGCTACAGAAATATCACATGACCTGTCAGAACTCCTTCCAAATGCTGGCCTAGATACCCAACAAAGAAAAAACACAAATGCTTAAAAAACACATATCCTTTCATACAAACACCCTTTCCCACTGAGTTTACACTTTGTAGCAAAAGGTATCAAAAGAAAACAAAGAGCCAGGGATCCAGACCCCCAGGACGACCCAGAGTCCGCTGGGAGGACAACATTAGACAATCTTTGAAGGACCGAGGACTAGAATGGAACCAGGCCAGGAGGAAGACAGCCGATAGGATAGTCTGGCGCTCTCTCTTCCAAACCTCTACACCTCATGGTAGAAGGGGAACGACTAAGTAAGTAAGGTATCAAAAGAAAGTAAGATAGGTAGGAAGAATGAACAAAAACAGAAAGACAGGAAGGAAGAAAGAAACAAAGAAAAAAAAAGGTAGGAAACTAAATAAAGTACATTATTACATTTTGAAAAAAAATTAGATAAACAGGTTACAAATCGCACACGCATCTGCAAATCACTTGTGCAGGCAACTGACAAACAGCCTGGCCTACAAACAACAACTTTAACAATGTGAAGCATAACATACCTGATGGTAATCATTCTGACATACACCAAGTACTGGCAGCAACTGACGCACTGCATCTCCAGTAAGCATTCTGCGCCCAATGATAATCTCCATAGCAGTGTCAACAACCTTCACAGGGTCAGGAACGTTGGACTTGACAAACACCAAGTTTCTAATTTCTGTACGAAAAGCCTTAAACTTGTAGCAGCTCTTCATCCACTGCACTTCATGTATGGACTCTCCCTTCTTGTCCTGATTTACCTCAGCCTCATTCTTGTCTTTCTGCTTTTCGTCACTGGTAACCTCAAGAGTCTTTTTAGGCACCTCTCCTTTGCCTTTTTTCTCTTTGTCTTGTGATCCTTTCTCACTTGCTGTGTCCTGCTCAGTCTTACTACTACCATTTTGCTTCCCACTTTCTGCATTATCAGTTTTCGTGGCTTCCTGTGCCTAGGAGATAACAACAAACAGGTAATGCAGTTTTATTATGTAATACTCTTAGGGGTCGGCAACTGGTCAATCCCTATCTACTGGTAGATCCCAGTGTATGATTTTGTAGATGCCGGGAACAAAAAAGAAAGACTTTTTAAACTAGGGAAATTTCGGACTAGACCTATTCAGCCAGCATCTTATGAGGTCTCAGTATTACTAAAGTGTATCCCAAAAGCTCTTGGCTTGCTGGTCCCTGCTCTAGATCAATGGTAGTCAACCATGGTGCACCATGGGGTGCATGAATTTTTTCAAAAGATTCATGGCATAAGAGACACCTACCATGAGGTTGTGCTTGGGGCTGGCAATATCATAATGTTAAACATATTACTACAGAAACCACCACTGCAAGAGCACATACATTCTTTGTTGCAAGCTTCCTGCCAAGGGACCAGCTGCAGTGGCAGCTCTACAAGCAGCAAAAAGGGAAATGAGATGGTATCAGTGAGGTGCACAGAATGGTGTATGGCATAAAAATTGTGCATAGGGGTACACTGCATACACACAATTTTTATTGAGAAAAATATATGTATTAAGGTGATGAATCATCCTTGAGAGATTAAAAGAGTCCATAGACAAGCAACTGACAGATGAACAAGCAGGTTTTCGACAAATCAGATCCTGTACAGACCAGATAGCCACATTAAGAATAATAGCTGAACAAAGTCTGGAATGGAATTCACCGCTATACAACGGATTCGTGGACTATGAAAAGGCATTTGACAGTGTAGGCAGAGGATCACTTTGGAAATTGCTGAAGCATTATGGAGTTCCCCTGAAGATCATTAATTTAATAAAGAAAACATATGAAGACATGACATGCAGAGTTCTTCACGAAGGACAGCTTACAGAACCGTTTGTGATAAGAACAGGTGTGCGACAGGGATGCCTCTTGTCTCCATTTCTTTTCTTACTAGCAATAGACTGGGTTATGAGATCATTGACAACACACAACAGAAATGGAATCTAGTGGACTCTGATTAAGCAGTTGGATGATATGGATTTTGCTGATGACTTGGCTCTTCTGTCCCATAACCGTAATCAGATGCAGGACAAATTGAACACACTCGATGACAGGTCACAGCAATTGGGTCTGAAAATACACAGGGAAAAGACAAAAATAATGAGAATAAATGCAGGTAATGATAACAGTGTTGAACTTGAAGAAACACCAATACAAGATGTAGAATTGTACACATATTTTGGCAGCAATATAGACAAAGTTGGAGGGACAGACAGTGATATCAAACTAAGAATACAAAAAGCAAGAGGAGCTTTCATTGCATTGGGAAATATATGGAGATCAAGAGAAATCGGAACCAACACGAAAATAAGAATCTTCAACTCAAATGTGAAGTCAGTCCTTTTGTATGGCTCTGAGACTTGGAGAACAACAACTCCTACCTTCTACTCCAGAGGATGGCACACAACTTCAACACCAGATCTTGCCTTCTCCACACCAGATATAGCTGGATCTATTAGTAGAGAAGTAGGAGACCAACTAGGGGGAAGCGACCATCGCCCAATCTTTCTTACTGTCCAGAGTGCAACTCTCAGTACAGGCCCAGCCATTACAAGATGGAACTACAAAAAAGCCAACTGGGGTTTATTCAGGCATCAGGTGAACACGCTGCTGTCTACCCTCAAGGTACAGAACAGAGACATTAATGAAGTGGTAAAAGACTTCAACAGATGCATACTACAAGCTGCAAAAGAAACCATTCCCAAAGGATGCCGGCGTAACTACATACCATACTGGTCCAGCACACTCCAAGAACGTCAGGAAGCTATGGACAGGGCTAGAAAGGACGCAGAGTCTCAGCCTTCACTTGAAACTCACAACAAATGGAAAAAGGCTGTAGCAGAGTTTCAGAGAACAAAGCTAGAAGAAAAACGGAAAAGCTGGAGAACTAAAACGGCATCGCTGAACCTTGAGAAAGACGGCAGGAAACTTTGGAGATTAGTCAAGTCTCTAAATGAAGAGCGTTCCTCACCTAGGCAGACTATCACATTGGATGAAGGTGGCAAACTTTTCAGAGGAAAACAAGCTGCAGACTTGTTTGCTAGAAGATACAGTTCAGAAAGCAACTTACCCATTAACATAGATCATCAGAGAGAGATAAGAAAAGAAATACTGGCAACCATGGGACAGACAGATACTCCTGCCCCAATGAGGGAACCCATCACACTAGGAGAACTACAGAAGGCTATTTCCAAGCTTAAGTTTCAAAAGTCACCCGGCCCAGACAAAATCAGCAACGAAATGCTAGTAAATCTGAGCTCAGCAGCAAAGACAAAACTGCTTGAGATATTCAACCACAGCTGGTTGAAAGGAACGGTACCCCAAGTATGGAGAGAAGCCATCACAATACCCATACTAAAGAAAGGGAAATGTAAGACCGAGGCTGCAAGTTACCGGCCAATCAGTCTCACAAGCTGTGTTGGGAAGACTATGGAGCGAATAGTCAACCACAGATTGAAATGGTATTTAGAGTCTGAGCAGATCCTGGTGCCGGAACAAGCTGGATTTAGAGAATGCTACAGTATAGAAGACCAAGTTACTTACTTGTCTCAAGCAATAGAAGATGCCTTCCAGGAGAAGAAAAAGGTCCTAACGATCTGGGTCGACTTCAAGCAGGCCTTTGACAAGGTGTGGAAAGATGGCCTCATTGCAAAACTTAGGAGAAGTGGAATCCAAGGCAACATGATGAAATGGATCCAGTCATACTTGCATAACAGGAGAACTAGAGTCACTCTTGACGGTCTGCAGAGCAGAAAAGTGTTGCTCCATCAGGGGGTACCTCAAGGAGGAGTAATTTCCCCAACACTCTTCCTTGTTTACATCAATGACCTGGTGAAAGATCTCCCTGCAGGAGTTAAAGCTGCCTTATATGCAGATGACCTAGTACTCTGGTGCGCTGATGAAAATGTCACCACAGCAAATTATAGAATGCAGCGGGCAGCAGACATGCTAGTGTCATGGGCAGAGAAATGGCTTATCACAATAAACACAGACAAAACCTCCACAACACTGTTCTCCCTCGCCCCCAAGGACAAATCAGCTAACATACACCTAGGGACAACCGTGATCAAGGAAGAAAGCTACCCCACCTATCTTGGGGTGACATTTGACCAAAGGCTTACATGGAATAAGCATATTGAAAATGCAGAAGGAAAGGCCCGAAGACGACTAGGCATACTCAGAAAATTAGCAGGTACCAACTGGGGAGCAAATGAACGAAATCTAAAGAAGATTTATAATGGAGTAATAAGACCACACTTAGAGTTTAGCTCAGCAGCATGGTCATCAGCTGCTAACTCACATCTGCAGTCTTTGGACAAGGTGCAAAATCAAGCTCTCAGGCTCATTACAGGAGCCATGAAAACTACACCAATAACAGAGATGCAGAAGGTTGCTGGATTACAGACATTGTCCCATAGAAGAGACACAAAAACCATGATCCAGATGGAAAAGTACAACAGTATGCCAATGCACCCAATGAAGGCAAGACTAGATGATCTGGCATTGGGACGTCTAAAGCGTAGCAGCTTTGTGCATCGGGGGAAAAGACTTATAAGACAGCATCAAGAAGACCTATCCATGAAGACAACACCACTGAAGCCCACCCTATACCCTGTACCATGGGAGCAGGCCAGCAGTGCCCTCCAAATTAATACATCAGTCAGTGGTCTCACAAGTGGATGTGAGTATAATGATCTGCAAAAACGAACTGCTACATTGAGTATGATCCAAGAAAGCTATCCCGATCAATCATGGATACATGCCTATACAGATGGATCAGCAACTAATGCTGTTAGGAATGGAGGTGCCGGTATCTTTATCTCATATCCTGACAACCACTATGAGACTAGGCACATTCCCACTGGTAAATTCTGTTCCAACTATACAGCTGAGGTTCAAGCTCTAGAGCAAGCTGCAAATATGATTTATAACACCAACTCTGACTGCCACCAGGTAGTCATCCTCACAGATGCACTGTCTGTCCTGCAAGCTCTCAAGGGTGGTAAACTCCCGCATCTGAGAAATGAACTAAACAAGGTAGCTGCCAAAAAGAGAACCATACTTCAGTGGGTACCATCTCATTGTGGTGTACCCGGAAATGAAAAGGCAGATAAACTTGCAAAAAAGGGAGGAGAATGTGAACAAGAAGATAATGAAGTCACATACTTTGAGAAAAAGAGAGCTATCCAGACTATCAGAAGAGAACAGAACCAACCCAAAGACGACTATCACACTCTCGACCGGCAGGGACAGATAACTATTTTTCGACTCAGGACAGGGCATAACAAACTGAATAAACACATGCACAAGCTACGATTGTCTGCTTCACCACTGTGCACATGTGGATTAAACGAACAAACTGCTGAGCATGTTCTACAGGACTGTCCTCTGTATGACCAGTTAAGAAAGATATACTGGCCCAATGACTCAACACTAAACTCAAAGCTATATGGAGTTAAAGAGGAACTTCAAACAACAGTCGAATTCATCATGAGAACTCGTCTGACGGTGTAATCATCAAAGATGCGATCGCAAGAAGAAGAAGAAGAAGAAGAAGGAGAACAACAAAGACAACAACCAAAAAGCTACAGACTTTCATAAATGGGTGCTTGCGTAGAAAAGATGGATTAAAATGGTATGACAAAGTTACCAATGTTGAACTGAGGACAAGAACTAGAAAAGTGCCAGTGGAACAAGAGATGAGAAGAAGACGATGGCGATGTATAGGACACACACTGAGGAAACCTGTTGATAGCATTACAAGGCAGTCCTTGTTCTGGAACTCCCAGGGCAAGAGAAGCAGAGGTAGACCAAGAAGCACAAGGAGAAGAGAGCTGGAAACAGAGGTGAAAATGATGAGGAGAACGTGGAAAGAACTTGAGATGATGGCACGTGACAGGAGGACTTAGCATGTGTTTGTTCAAGGCCTATGCTCCTTTGGGAGTGGAGGGTTATGAATGAATGAATGAAGATCATTAACTTAATAAAGAAGACCTATGAAGACATGACATGTAGAGTTCTTCACGAAGGACAACTTACAGAACCGTTTAATATTAGAACGGGAGTGAGACAAGGATGCCTCTTGTTTCCATTTCTTTTCTTACTAGCAATAGATTGGGTTATTAAAACATCGACATCACACAACAGAAATGGAATCCAGTGGAATCTGACTAAACAGCTTGATGATCTGGATTTTGCAGATGATCTGGCTCTGCTGTCCCATAACCTTAATCAGATGCAAGAGAAAATGAAAATTCTCGATGAGAGGTCACAACAAGTGGGCCTGAAAATACACAGGGAAAAGACTAAGATTATGAGAATAAATGCAAGAAATAATAACAAGGTTGAACTTCAAGAAACACCACTAAAAGATGTAGAATCATACACATATCTTGGAAGTAATATAGACAAAGTTGGAGGGACAGACAGTGATATCAAAATAAGAATACAAAAAGCAAGAGGAGCGTTCATTGCATTGGGAAACATATGGAGAACAAGAGAAATCAAGTCCAACACAAAAATAAGAATCTTCAACTCAAATGTGAAGTCAGTCCTATTGTATGGCTCTGAGACATGGAGAACAACAAAAACAACAACCAAAAAGCTACAGACTTTTATAAACGGGTGCTTGTGTAGAATAGAAGGACTGAAATGGTATGACAAAGTCACAAATGTGGAATTGATGACAAGAACCAGACAAGTGCCAGTGGAACAAGAGTTGAGAAGAAGACGCTGGCGATGGATAGGACACACATTGAGGAAACCTGTTGATAGCATTACAAGGCAGTCCTTGTTCTGGAATCCACAGGGAAAGAGAGGCAGAGGTAGACTAAAAAAACACATGGAGAAGAGAACTGGAAACAGAAGTGAAAATGATGAAAACATGGAAAGAACTTGAGCGGATGGCACAGGACAGGAAGACTTGGCATGTGTTTGTTGAAGGCCTATGCTCCTTGGGGAGCTAAAGGGTATTGATTGATTGAAGGTGATGTATGCACTGAAAATGTTTAACGTATTATTCTATAAACGTTATCAGGTCTGTTATTTCGCTCTACATTTGTTACAAGGTGTGGATAATTATAACTTGTAATTTGAGGGTATTTGCTCCCAAAGTTATCATGATGAAGTGTAAATTAAATGTGCCATGTAGAGCACAAAGTAAAGCTGAGACGTCTTTCAATATCTCAGGTAAATGTAAGGGTGTATGGAGCAAATAAACAAAAAAAAAAAAAAAAAAAAAAGATGAAGACCACTGCTTTAGATATTGTGCCATTTTTAATTAACTAACTTTGCAATGTAGATCCTGGGACCTAATAATGAACAGCAAAGAACAGAGCCACAGCACTCTTGCCAGTATGTTGTAGAAGGTAGGCTGGCAACCTCATCATGTAAAATAAATTGCTACATAGACCACCACTCCCACAGCACAAGAAATGCTCTGAAGCAGACTACCTGGAAGGAGACAACTAAACTGGTGGGTTCATGTTACTTTAGGAGCCAAATAAGGGACAAGAAGACAATAGCCAACCTTTCATAAAAAAGTTTCACATACTACATAAGACAAGAAAACATACATAACTTAATAGATAAATAACCTTGTTTTAAATGCACTGGAGATAGTTTTTTTTTTTTTTAAATGATTAAATGGAAATCAACTTCTCCAAGTTTTGCTAAGCACATTTCAATGCATTGTTCCATCAAGTCCCTTCTCTCTCTACCTATGCGTATGTGAACATGTGCATGGCTGCATGTACATGTGCCCATAAATAGAGAAATATAAATAGGCGTTGTCACCTGAATTGTTCACTCTGTACAGCAAAAATATACTAAGATCCGTAAAGGACATACCAGGAGCATCAGATTTTGGACATAATATAAACAACTTGATATACATAGATGACTATCTTCATAGCAAAAAGTGAAAGAGTTACAAGAAACGATTGATACTATAGTGACAGATAGTAAAAAATAGGACTTAGTCTAAATAGCAGAAAGACAGAAATAATGGTCATCTCAAAGAAAAGGGCATTCCATTAAAATAAATGGGACAGTTCGCGGATTCAAATATCTGGGCATGTTAGATCAGAAGGAATGTGTATTTCAGGGGTAAAGAGTAGAATATCTCAAACACAAGCAGTGAATCATAAGCGCTGGCATCTATTTACAACTGTAAACTACTATGTAAAACTCAATTGTAAATAGTCATCTGCCAATGTGATATCTTCTAAAGTTTACCAAATAATGTTTAAAGGCCATGGTGAATTTTCCTACTTTAAGAAACCAAACATGTAAAATTAAAAGGCAACTCTTCAATTATACAAACCAGCTCTTTTTCATTTTCTTCCTCCTCTTCCCCTTCTGGTGGAGGCAAAACTGTCACAGATTCTGGGTCCATGAAATCAATCTTCACATAGCCCAGAGAAGCATCAACTTTCTTGATTCTTGGCTGTTTAATATGAACAGATAAATAGTGGTATATAGTAAAATTAATGAAGTACAAGATATGTAAAAGAATCTAAACAATAATTTTCTTGGTACACCTGTTTAGAGCCCAATGCTGAAAGAGGAAAACAATCATTAAAATATCCAAATCTCTTGATTCAAGCAAGGGCAAATAATTATGAATGGGAAATGTAGCCTACTTAAAGGATTGTGGAAGGATGGAAATTAGATCAAGGTAGACACTGAGGTAAAATCACTTCAACCAAAGTACAGGCCAACATTCTGTGTAAGTATTAACACTCAAAGCAAACTTTATGCTGTTTTTAATCAATCGCATTTGTTGATTTGCATTATTGCATTGTTCCAGGTACAGTAAGAAGAATGCATGATCAATGTGTTTTAATTTCCAATAATGTAAATCGAAGTGCTTAGTGTAAATTAGTGTAGTATATAATATATATATATATATATATATATATATATATATATATATATATATATATATATATATATATATATATATATATATATATATATATATATATATATATACGAGGGCTGTCCGGAAAAGAACCGGCCATGTAATATAAATCAATAAACATTTTACATAGCACAATGATGGCTCAGTCCCCTTCAAAGTAGGCTCCTTGGGACATTACACAGTGCTCCCAGCGTTTCTTCCACTTTTTAAAACACTCTGCGAAGGCTTTTTTTTTGGAAGCGCCATCAGTTGCGTCGTCGTATTTTCTTTAATCTCATCGGCGGTCTGAAATTTTCTACCTTTCAAACATGATTTCAATTTTGGAAAAAGGCAAAAGTCGCAGGGTGCCAAGTCTGGGTTATAGGGGGGATGAGTTACCATGGTTGATGTTATGATTCAACAAAAAACTTTGCACTAGATGTGATGCATGGGCGGGCGCGTTGTCGTGATGAAGACGCCAATCGCCAGTTGCCCACAACTGTGGTCGTTTTCGTCGTACTGCATTTCTCAACCGACGGAGAACTTTGAGGTAGTACTCCTTATTAATTGTTTGGCCTGAAGGAGCGTACTCGCGATAGATAACACCTTCCCAATAAAAAAACACAGTCAACATGGTCTTGATCTTGCTACGGGTTTGCCGCGCCTTCTTCGGGCGTGGAGAACCAGGCGACTTTGACTGAGACGACTGAGCCTTCGTTTCTGGATCATAGCAGTAGATCCAAGATTCATCTCCGGTTATGACTTTCTTCATGAAATCTGGGTTATTGGTTGCGGTTTGAAGCAAATCATTAGCAACTGTGGCACGAAGTTCCTTCTGCTCTGGTAGCAGAATCCGCGGAACGAATTTTGCCACGACACGTCTCATACCCAGATCCTGGGTCAGAATCTCGGATACAATAGTATTTGGAATTCCCAGATCTTTTTCTAGTTCTCGCACTGTCAGTCGCCGATCTTTGTTGATTGCAGCCCGTACACGTTCAACATTTTCCGGTGTTCTGCTTGTTGCAGGCCTTCCAGAAATGGGATCACATTCAACAGATTCTCAACCATCTTTGAAGCGTTTGTGCCACACCTTTATTTGTGTAGCACTCATTGCATCGTCTCCAAAAGCCTTCTGAATCATCATAATAGTTTCCGTGGAGGAATGTTGAAGCTTGACGCAAAATTTGATGCAGATTCTTTGCTCTACTCGTTCAGCCATTTTGAATGCGACGACCACACAGTGCACGTGCTCACTAAACGGCTTTTAACGGTCGCACTGACTGGTGCAGCAACATCAACATTGCACACGTATGTGCATAACAGGCCACTCTATTTGGCTGCCAAGTTACATCGATGTCGCGCAAACGGTTTTTCTAATATTAATTATGGCCGATTCTTTTCCGGACAGCCCTCGTATATATATGTGAGAAAGCATAAGCAAGAACAGGAAAAATATAACACAGATTTATTCAGAAGTAGTAGACAAATGTAAGATAATAAAAGAAATTTAATTAAATCAGAGGTGTGAGAAATTAGAAGTGCTGTAGAATAGGCACAATATATATGCGCATGCAAATATATAAATAAGCAAGCAGAACAATTTAGCAAGCCACTGGATACTTAGTAATACTCGTTACAGAAGCTCTACATCACATGAAATAAACTAAGTAAGGCCCCAATATCAGATAGTACAGTCGGCCCTTTGTATCTGTGGGTTCCGCATCTGTGGAATCAACCAACCGTGAATCGAAAATATTCAGGGAGAAAAAAAATTCCAGAAAGTTCCAAAAAGCAAAACTTGAATTTGCCACGCGCCGAGCACTACGCGGAGTCCACGCGAATGAAGTGATGTGTAGGCGTACCCTGCTGTAGCCTCCCGCCATTTCACAGATCCTCAGACTCTCTCCAGCACTCGTTGTTTGGGCACTGTTCGCCTCGCGTCTCATTCGTTCGCTACTTGTGTTGTGTGCACCCTTTGTCTGTGAAAAAATGGCTCCTAAAGATTAAGTGGTCAAAGCGATCCCTCAAAGGCTAAGAGGGGCAATGCTCCCGGCCATCTCCAATTTCTCTGATGAGAACATGGAAGTGATGTTCCTGCCTCCAAACACTACATCACTGCTGCAGCCACTTGATCAAGGCATCACCAAGTGCATTAAGGTGACTTACACCCGTCTGTCAGAAGGTTCAAGTTAGCTTGATGTCTCACATCTCGTCGCCTCACCACATCAGCACTGTAGGTACCATACAGCAATCATCATCGTCATCATACGATGGTTATCAAGAGAGAAGAACCAGGGTTTTGGTGAGTGTTAACACAGTGTGTGTGTGAGAGAGAGAGAATTTATATTTTCTCTATTTATAATTATATTTTCTATATGTACTTGTATTTTAAATATTCTGTGTTTTATTCTATGTATTTCTCTTTCAGATCATTAAACAAAAGCAATATGTAAGTGTTGAAAGAAAGAAAATATGTTGTTGCTAACATGTACTATGTAGTTAGGCCTATGATACTGAACGTATACAGACTTTTTTTCTTGTCATTATTCCCTAAACAATACAGTATAACAACTATTTATATAGCACTTACATTGTATTAGGTATTATAAGTAATCTAGAGATGCAAATACTACGACATTTTATATAAGGGACTTGAACATCTGTGGATTTTGGTATCCGCGGGGGGTCCTGGAACCAATCTCCCGCGGATACGGAGGGCCGACTGTTTAACAAATGGGGAAACTGACGATGTCAGTACATACCTAACATTCTATAAAATACTAATTTGTAGCTCTGCAAAGACACTTGGAGCCACCAATGAGAAGACTATAACAAAATTAGTCTTCCGAGTTACATGACCAAGTTACTATTAAGATTTATAGCGAGAAGATTGAAAAGTAAAATAAACCCAGAAACTAATGAAGAACAGTGAGGATTTGCCAAAGTGAAAACAGAAACAATGGCATCTATACTATATCAACATTAATAAACAGACCTCTAAAAGTAATAACGGACATATTCTCAAGCTTTACTGACTACACTAGGTAAAACATTAGAATATTATCAAAATGTTGAATAGCTGAAATAGAGATGCTAAAGTCTTGAGAACACTAAAGAATGAATAGGTAACAAAAAAGCGCTACAAGAATTAGGCAATCAACATCCAAAATGCAGCATTAACAAAAATTAGTCATCTCTGAAGCAAGTCCATAAATTTAAATATCTGGGCACACTAATAACAACAGATGAAAGATGCACTTTAAAAATAAAAAACAACACTAAAGTTCAAACAACATTCTGTGGCAGAGATATTATGATTAATAAATTTCAGATATCTATTCTTTATTCTACACTTGTCTTTTACTTTTCTTCCGCTCTTTTACCTTTTTTTTTCTGCTCTTTTACCTTTCTTTCGCATACATTAGATTGTTAGCAATTCATACCTTTGTCTTTTCCTTTCTAATTTAGCAACGCATTTTATTGCTGTTAAGCTAAGTTCTTTGATGAGACCGAATCGTGGTAATTCGTTCTCGACAGGGATAAGAAGTAAGACGATCGTCTATCACTTTTCTCTAATCTGCTCGCCTATAAGTTAATTATTCAAGGTGAAAGATTTGAGATGAAAGACGAGCGTGCGTGTATTTCGTTTATGACCATAGTCGGAGGCAGTAATAGTGTGAATTCTCGAGAGCAGAAATCTCTTGCACGGTCTGGTAAATCATGTTACGCAAGATCTAAGAGAGACTGTCCGCTCGATTTGCGAGTCTGTTTCAGCTTCAGCGTGAGAAATTTGTTTCATTTGTAGAATGAGCAAGAATTTATGTAGATTTTCCTCTAGGTGCGAACATGTGGCAGAGAGAGTCTGGGGTTTCGATAATGTAATGATTTTCCTTTCATCAGAGATATATTTATACCAGAGCAGTTTTAGACTTCATTCATTCAGACATCCACAGTCTCGCTAGACAACCTAGCTACGTTCTAGAAATCACTTTTATTTAAGTAGAATTTCTCAGTTGCATTGGAGGATAGTTTTAAGTAGTACTGTGTGAGGTAAATATATCGATAGTATTTGTGAGTGATTTAAGTGGTAAATCGCCTATTATATCTTCACTAGATTTATGTGTAGAGTGATTAAATGAAAGTCAGTTAATTTTCTCTAAGTTACTGTGTTACAGTGGATAGCAAAATAAATTAAAATTTCTAGCTAAAACTCATACAGCTATAAATAAAGTTAATTAAATTGCTAGTAACCAGTCCGAGAATATTTTAACTAACTAGTAAATGCACTGATTCATCATTGAGTATTGATGAGATACTTACGTATTTCTAATTCATGATGATTGATTCTTTTAATGACTAGAATTTATTTCACAGAAGTTTAAACGATGAGAAAAGCGCTAAGCTTTATAGTCTCTTACTTAAAGTTAATAACCGAAGTGAATATTATGTTTTACGCGAGGGTAGGATAGGATGTGTATAATATTATGTTAAGTATTTTGTATGTTTCTTTTTCTTTATACAGTATTCTGGGTAAAGCCCAACATCTACCAGCGGTTTCAGTACATTTGAGACTAACTTAGAAGAAACATTTTTATACTTAAATAAGTGAGTGTCCAAGTTACCACCTGTCTGGCATTGTGTTTGCATCCAGAAAAAGACAGAGTACTCATCTCACGAACTTTAATACTAAATGCAATAACTGGGCCTATCGAGCCAGATTATAATTCTTCCCAACAATCTCAGTGTACATTAAGCACCTGTGGCGACAGAAATTACAAACAGTAACATTTCCGACGTTTTTTTTACTAACTGTGGTGTGATCAAGAATTTTACCTTTGAGAGACGTTATCAACCTGCCTTTTTCCTAAGTACGGGAAACCATAAGATTCAGACCTTGTGAGCCCGTTTATAATTTCTTACCTGAACGGATTCAAGTGACATTACCAGTAATCTTAAAATATAGTTATAAAGCGAATGCTCCCCGGAACATTGGAAGAAACCTGTATCTGCAGAGCTGGGATTCTCTTTATCAAAAAGAAAAAAAAAACAGATTCACTGTAGAGAAGTGTCCTGAAGTTTGCGCCAGAAGGCGAAAAACATCACGTTTATAGGTAAGAAAGTATGTCAGGGGCCCCGGCTGAATGAACAGAGAGAAAGCAGAACGAGCAATTCTTTCATTGTATATTCATGCACCCACTTTGAAATTTCTTTATGCAAGTTTGTTGCTAATGCAGATTTCCTCTTAGTATAGACTAATATATCAACTCTCTTCTTAACTATAAAGGGAAATCTTAGACCATAGCGTATAAATCTGTGACTCTTTGGGGGCTTAACTTTTCTTCTAACGGGATCGTGAGCTAAACAGAGGGGGAAAGGAGTACACCTATGAGTCTATTATCTGTGTTTTGTAAGGCATTAACTTATGTGTATTTATATGTGATTGATATTCAAATTTATGGTAAGGGTAAATTGTCTTATGATAATAAAATTTACATAAAATTATACCAGTGAGTCAGTCAGCTCGTCCCAAATATCTATATTCCATTGTTATAGTTTTCACGTCTGTGCGTCTAACTGTCGTCATTGATGTGTGTGTGTATGTGAGTGGTATATATATTTAATATATATTTTTATAGACTGTCTGACTAATCTAAATCTGTTGTAGAAGATAGGCTGACCAAGAGAATCTTCTCATGTTTCAGGGACAGACTCTATTAATTTTCACCATCTCACTCGTGAAAATCTATTTCTATTATTTTCTCCCACTGAGCTATCACCTGCTCTATTTCTATTCAGAAGGGACCAACCAATGTCTTAATTCCCCTATCGAAAATCTACGACACATTCCAGGAAATGGAAACTAACACATACAACAAGTCTTTTAAGCAAAGAAGAGAGATTTTCAGTGTGTTTCATGAATCTGATTCTGTCATACTGAACTGAATTATACACAATCAATAAACAAACAAAAGATCCCCAAAGGCAAGAAAGATGTGGTTTTTACAATTTATAAAAGAAATGTTATGAATACCATGTACAGCTAGACTCATGAGGATGTCCTCAAAAATGACAAAATGCAAAGGAAGCTTTTTACACACATCAGAAAGAAGCTATCCATATTTTTCAGGCATGTTGTTAGAAGAAGATGGTTGGAGTACATTGTGAGAATGGCGAAAATTTACAGAAAAGGAAGCAAGGATGAGAAAGAAAGAACATATTAGATAGTCTAACATCATGGCATTGGGGAAAAAAGTCAACAACACAATTTATAAACAGCATAAGGATATAAATTTGGGAAAAATACGATCACTTACATTAGTCAGCATGGCACTTCAAGAAGCAGATACTAACCCTTCAAATTTTTAATGTTTCATATCTTAACAAAATTTTCAAAACAAACCTATTATCACGATTATCAATCTACCTGTTGGACAACAGATTAAAGTGAAACTATGGAATATACAAAATGCTTCTTATATCAGAATTTACCTTGATTCCACCATACAGTTTGATTGTGGCCTGTCTTAGAAGATCTATGGCCTCATCAATGCCAATCTCTTCCTTTCCTAACAAAGTGTTCACCAGAAACCCCCTGGCACCAGGTTCCATGTACTCCACCGGGCCAGCATACACATCTGGTGGGCGTTCAGCCAGTGGGCGTTCAGCCACGTAGTGATATGGAGAGGACCTGGGAGGAAAGTCTTGCCATGGTCTTGACATGCTGAATGCTCAAATTCTGTAATGTAATGGTAAAAGCAATAATACAGAAGGTCTCCAATTATAGATAATGCATTTCTCAGGTGCATGCATAGGTTAATAACAGACAAGAAGATCACAATGCATGAGATAGATGCCTAAGAAAAATATCATCAGAAATAAAAAACGTGAAAAACAAATCCTAGTTCTGTGAAAACAGCACCATTACAGTGAGATTTTTTTTTTAATGGTTCAGACACTTGTTAGAAAGCAGACCACTAGCTATCATCAGACCTTCAATAGCAGAACGGATGTCACTTAAGAGAATGCCAAAGCAGAATATGGATAAACTGCATTTTTAAAAACTCAGAGGTAATGAGATCTGATGCCAGCCAAGACAAAACATCTAGCACAAGAATGGAAGCAACATATTCCTAATAAACTTAAAGGTATAAGTGGAGGAAAAAAAGCAAATGAAATAAAACATGCATAGATAAAACAGTTCACATATCTAACTGCATACATATAAGGCACCAGGAGAAGTGTATATATGGTTTAACTGAATTTTAAACATGAACTAACATGTTACAAAATTCATTCAGTAATTTTTACCGTGATAGTTAAATGATTACATTATAGTAAACCATCATTATTTCTTTCCTTCCCATAAATTAAGCATAGAGTAATTTTCATTTATGATAGAAGCCCTGGAGAGCTTTGGTATAGATACAATTACAGATCTGTGCAACAATATATACTTCTTCTTCTTCTTTGATCCATAACTGCCAACCGTCAAAGCAGTCAGCGGCCATCACGCCTGGTGACGTCTTGTAGGGCAGCAACAAATTGATTCCACTTTGCTCGGTCGGCGGCCATCCTTCGTACAGTGCCCCAACTGTGGTTCATTCTTTGCATCTCAGCTTCCACAGTTCTCCGCCAAGTTGTTTTTGGTCGGCCTCTCTTTCGCTTTCCCTCGGAGGTCCATAGCATTGCTGTTCTTGTGATGGTATATATACAATACAGGATATATACCGCATGACATGAAGACATCAGTCTTTATAACATTGCCCAAAAAAACCTAACGCAACAAAATGTTCAGACTACAGAACAATCAGCCTGGTGAGTCATGCAATTTAAATACAACTCAAAGTCATACAGGAGATAATAAAAAGTAAGGTAGACAGCGAAGCCCAAGAAGAGCAGTTTGGATTTTGACGGAACAGCGGAGCAAGAGAAGCAATATTTTTCCTAAGAATATTAGCAGAAAAATATACAGAGGTCCAAAAAAGTATGTACATGTGCTTCATTGGCTATAAGAAGGCTTCTTACAGAGTCCATCACGAGAAAATAATTGAATGCCTCGAAGACATGGGTATTGATAGAAAAGACATCTCAGTAACCTTTATTGGGAGCAAACAGCTACAGTAAGATCTGGCAGGAATTATTCACCATATAGACATTAAAAGAGATGTCAGACAAGATAGTTTATACGTTGTGAAGAGAAACCAGAGTTGAGATGTCAGACAAGGTTGTGTGCTGTCCCCCAACCTATTTAATCTATACACAGAAAAAATTTTCAAACAGATACAGGAAATGCCAGGACTAAACATCAGTGGAAGGTCAATAAACAACCTTAGAAATGCAGATGATACCGTGTTGTTAGCTGAAAGTGAACAGGATTTACAAGAACTAGTGAAGCAAGTAAACAGAATAAGTCATGAATATGGATTGGACATTAACATTGAGAAAACAAACATTATGATAATTAGCACAACAGGTGATAGCCCACATTAAATATAAGCATAAATGGGAAAATCCTGGAACAAGTCTAGAGCTTCTCATATCTTGGTCATATAATAACAGAAGATGGCAGATGTGAAATAGAAATCTAGAAGAGAATGGGAATGGCCAAAGCTACATTCAACAACATGAAACAAACACTGACATCTAAACAGTTAACTCACAAATTAAAACTGAGAATCATAAAGTGTTATACGAGTATATATATATATATTCTTCATTACTGAATGGTGTAGAATCATGGACAATGAATAAGCAATTGGAAGAAAGAATTAAGACTCTCAAGATGTGAATATATAGAAGAGTGGGGCGCATCTCAAGGAAAGAGAAGAAAACAAATAAGGAGGTCCTAGAAAACCTAGGTATGAAAAGAGAACTAATAAAGGAGATCCAAATTAGGCAGCTAAGATATTTTGGCCACATAAAAAGACATACCTTGTAGAAGACCATAACAGAAGGGAGAGTTGAAGGCAAACGTGCAAGGGGAAGACAACACTATAAGGGGGAAGATAACATCAAGAGATGGACAGGAAAGAGTCTATAAGAGTGCACCATCAAGACAAGAGACAGAAGACGATGGAGATCGATTACAGCCAACCTTCGTAGTGGAGATAGCTGCTGATGATGAATATTCATTTACATCCTATGTGATTAAAATGGAACTGTTTGGTAAATGCATAATAATTCAGGTCAATAATTGGTTTTTTCTTTTTTAAACAGCTAGATGATCTAGACCAACGGGCTGATCACCCGTTTGCCAGTCACTTCGATTACGGAAACAACAGCAAATGGATTGATTTGCCGTTGCCCTAAAGACGCCAATAGGCGTGATGGGAAACAATGGCAAAGAAAACCTATCTGCTGTTGCCCTAAGACGCCACTAGGCGTAATGGTCACTGACTGCTTTGACGGTCGGTGGCTAATGACGGAAGAAGAAGATGATCTAGACTTTGCTGATGGCCTGGCTTTGCTGTCCCACAACCAGATACATGACAAAATGAAAGTACTTTTAAAATACACACAGAAAAGACAAAGATTATGATGCAGCTAATGATATCCTGACTGTACTGGAAAATACATCCCTACATGATGTGGAATCATACATATATCATAGCAGCAATATACCATACCTGTCAACCTGTACGAATTTTTCGTACAATGTACGTATTTTTGATACTTTTAGCAGTGTACGGCCGTACAGACTCGTTGTACGGATTTTTCTCCCACTCTCCCTCCCCCCCCCCCCCCCGCCCCCCCCCCCCAAAAAAAATCGAATTTTTTTTATTATTTTTTTTTTTCATTAAAAAATAATTCTAAAAATATTTTCCAACACAAGTTTTTTAAAATTTTAAATCAGAAAATATTTTTTCTAGCCCAGGTTTTTTTTTTTTAAACCAATTTTTTTATTTTTAATTCCGGGAATCTCGGTGTCTGTTTTTAAACTGAGGTCTCTCCCAGCAACCAATCAAATCTTTTTATACCCAACAATTCGGCAAAAACTTTGATTTCGGCCTCAAACACTTTCGGTTTTCAGCGTGACATGACGTATTTTTAATTAAAGTTACCTGTTATCAACGACCACGCTTGCTTGCAACCACACTTCGACGCCATTTTTTTTAAAAAAAGCTAAGTACTTATAACTTGGTTAAATATTGCTGTTGTTTTGCTTTGTTGCAATTTAATCGCTGTCTTAATCTTTCCAGTTATATCTCGCCCTTCAATATATTTCCGATAAATTGTCATAATATTCTGTGTAGGCCCTAAATAACTAGAAAAAAAAAAGTTTGTTTGCGTTGAGTAGGCCTACTTTATTCCAGCGCTCGAGATTCGCAGCTTTATTTTTTTTATAAAGTGGCGATCTATTATCACTGGTCTAGTAGGCCACCAACTTTTAAATAATAATTTTGTAAATTTTTGGTAGTACGTTTTTTCTTCCTAGATTTGATATTCTGTTCATAATTTGGTTACTGTTTTATTTTTTGCTGTTGGCCGTTTGCTCTGCTTCGTTGTATTTTATTTTTGTCGTTCTCTTAATTTTTCCAGTTGTATTTTGACCGTTTAAATATTTTCAATAAATTAATATCATAAAATTCTGTGTCGGGCCTACATAACTAGAAAAAAAGTTTGTTTGCGTAAACTTCGCTGCTTTATTTTTCAATTTAAAAAAATCCACAGACTTGCAGGAGGTCCATGAATGCGGACAGACTCACTTCTTTTTTACAGTGTAAGATTAACATTGATACATGCTGTGCAGGCTTTAAGCCCACAAATGCAATTCTGCAAAGTGCTAAAAGTGCATGTGTTGATTATATTTTTTATTTTTTACATAACAAATTGCCTCGTTTTGGAGAGGCGCGTCCCGTTCAACCTAGCCGGTTATATTAGGGCACATGTCGAAATATAAAAGACCTTTAGGTCTGGATTTTTGATTATAATACAAAACACTGTGCATTGAAAGAATAGTACCTCACGATCACTAAGTTTTTTTTATATGTAAAGAATAGCATGAGACTATTAGCATGTTTTATATCACACTAATTCAAATGCTAATAGATCTGTATATGTCATTTCTCGTTTTAAAACTGTATTGTGTATAAATTATTAATATATTTTTTTGCGTAAGGATTTTTGGGTGTTTGTAAGGATTTTTTTGGTGTGGAGTACAGGTTTTTTTTCTCAGGAGGTTGACAGGTATGATATACACACAGCTGGAGGAGCAGATCATAAAGAGTATGCTGTCATATTTATACTCATGCATTTGTTTATTCAATAATAATAATAATTCTTTTCCTGTGATTCTACGCAAAAAGAGTGTTTAATGCATTGACCTACCAAATATTTACTTTCTTTTAAATTTTGCCTCCATCAATTATATTTTTTTTACATAAGACTGAATTATCTAGAGCTAAGGCAGCAAGCATCATCTGTACATTGCTCTTATTTTCAATTATGTAATAGCTGTATGTCTTCTATGTCTAGCCAATACTTCTCAACAACTTCAATCTTCTATTAATGAATGCTTTCCAGAACAAAACACATGCAAAGCTAGAGCATTCTGGAGCTAGTTCGATAACTGGCGAGGAGGTATAGTGCCAAAAACAAATAGCAATTGAACATTGGCCTACTATCTAAAATAGACACTACAGATCCAAATTATAACTCATTGCAGGATATAGTGGCTGAAACAGGATAGTAGACAGTTGGCTGTGTTATACACAGTAATTAAAGTATCAGAAAATTGTTTCATTACTGAACGTTACAAATGTCTCAAGTGTAAGAGAAATTTGAGTCTGGTTAAATGGATGTACGTCAGTGACGGCTTTATATGGATTTGGAGAGTTTATGGGTTGTAGGTTTGTATTGTCTTGTTTTTACTGAGCATAAAGCCTGCTCAAGACAGGATTAGGTATAAGGTTAGCAGTAGCGGGTATATGGTATGGTTTTAATAAGTGCAAGTGACATGGCCACCATATCAATAGGCAGCTGGCCAACATGTGTGTTTGTCTACTATTCTTCATTTCTACTGGATATTTTTTTACACTAATTTTAAAAACAAATTTCTCCTAGTTGAAAATAGCATTGCTTGTTTATGCGTGTACATGTCACGGCTGTTTGCCAGCGATCTTTTAGTTTTCCCTGACAGCGCTATTTATAGCTATCGTGACAGAGGTCACGTGGTCAAATTCCTAATGGGAAAAAAATGTGGCAGTGTTTACTTTTGATAGGGCTTAATTAATTCTTTTAGGCTACTTTATTATTATAAATACCGGCTTTAATTTTGCGTAAAGCTAGACTAGAAATGTTAGAGTAAATTTCAGAACAAGAACAAACATTTTATCACAATTAGAACAGAAGATATAATAGTCTGAAATAGTGTAAAATTTACGTTTTTTTAATATTTTGTTATGGTTTGTTTCTAATGCAATTTACACTAAAACGGTCACAATCAACATACATAACAAATTACAGAAATCAAAAGTAGAAAACCTGCAGAAAATGGATATCAAAGTTTTGTTTTGGTTTCATGCGTCAAACATTAATTATTGAAACATTAAATTGCAAGTCCACATTTATTACCTTAAAATAACACACCCAATTGTTCCCAAAACATGAGAGCTAACAATTATCTCAATCATACATCACGATGGTCATGTAAAAATGAGTATGGTCATGAGTAAAACGAAATGTTCAATTTAATAGATAAATAGGTGTATTTAATAAATACATCTATTAAATGATTTCCACACTCTGTTAATTCTGTCACTCTCACGCAACAACTGCCATAATTTGCTCTAGCCCCAAAATTTCGCTCAATTATCATTCACACTTCCTTTTTTTATAGGATGAATCTGTACATTCACAGATGGAGAAATTTGTAACAAATGAGTTTCCATTATAAATTTTAATTGTGAAGTTATATTTTTAATACCGCTGGCGCGTCTTTCAATTTTGGAAATAGTGGAATGTACAAATTCTCTTCCTTGCTCTCCATGCATGCCCATTCCAAAGCCATGAGTTCTGATCCAGTCTGCGCAATGTTTTTCTAATATGTGCTGTTTAGGAATTGTCTTACTGGGGAATAGCTTTCTGAAAAAAGACATATAAGTCTCTATTAATGCTGTTATTGATTCTTTACTAATTGGTTTACTGTGTAATATTTTGTTGTGTACTTTCTCAAATGCTTCTTTCAGTGAGTTGAATTGTTCTTTTGCAATAAAAGCTATGTTAGTTATATCTTGTCTGTAATTTTCAGTGTTTGTGTAATGATTGCTCTTGTAAGATGATCTTTATAAACTTTTTGTGCGAGATATCTGTGGCAGTGATTCCCTATGAATGCTCTGCTATGATAAGCCTGTGGTATGATTTTGTGTTTGGCTAGTACCTTGTCCAAGTGTGAGCAAACTGGACCAGACCTAGCACACAGATCTTGAAACTGAAGTTTGGCCAGCGCATCTTGTGCATTTTCAAGTTTAACTTTAAAACTATCTGTCTCCTCCTTATCCTCACAAAGTTCAATACCTGCCTGAAAAAATTCAATTTTATCTTCTAATTCTTCTGCCTGTTTCCAGTTCCAACCAAATCTCTTCAAGTTCTTAATAGTACTAATGTTTGCATGTATCTCTTGCGGATTCTCAAATATCTTTGCGTCTATTGTATCGGCTACCTGTTCTAGAAGTCTGTGGTGTTTCAAAACAATGCCTAATAAAATATGAAGGTAAGGAGGAGCTACATTTTCAATTTCAATCTCTAACATTGGTTTGTGTAAACAATTATGGTAACGTGCCACTTGCCTTTTATTCCCTTTCCCATATTTCATATATCTATTGTAATCTCTTATCAACATTGCCAAACTTCTTGATTTGCAAGTTGTATGCTCTCTGGATGTCTTTATTTCCTTGTTTTGCTGGAGACACCACAGACATGGGTATATTCCTTGAGCTCCAGACAAACCAAACATTTTCATCAAAAAGTCATAATCCCCGAATAAGAAAACAACAACTTTTTAACCATCCCACTCTAAATCTTTTAGTGACTCTATCTGAGCTTTCATGCCATTCATAAATATTTCTAAATTATCATATGTATCTCTGACTCTAGCCATTGATAAAAGGATGGTATTAGATTTAGAATTTGGTTTCTCTAAATTTACTACCTGCATTGTAACTTTGAATGAAAGAAGATATACAAACAGTTACTTAGAATTCTTTGGCAGCTGTCGTGTGCACAGGATTGTCTACCAAAGAACACTAATGGAACAGTCCTTATCTCACACACAATAAAAATAAGACATTCATATTATAAATACAAGATTAACAAGACTTGAAAGATAGATCAAAGTATTGTGGAAGTAATCTATCTATAGCTTTACATGTTTTCTGACGCTTATATACGCAGCTAAATATCATTATAAATGAATGAAAATGCAAAAACAGATGGTGCTTTACAAAAAGTTATTTTTTTACAACCTTATTTAACCTTTAGCACGCTGCATTCTTTTCCCAAAACTATGCTCCTGCCGCTGCATTCTTTTTCACAACCCCCCCATTTTTATAGTGGGTGACTTGTAAATTCTATAGTTTTTGTGTTTCTTGGTCAATTGCTATCATTTTTGGAATTTATATAAATAAATGAATGATGAATCTGATGATATAAAATTTGTTTGTGTTCATGTTAGATGTGATAGGAAGAGATAAAAGGAAAGATGAAAAAAACGAGAAAAACATTTAAAAAAAAAAAAAAATTTTTTTTAATTTTAAAATTAAAAAAAAAAATAAAAAATAACCAACACACGAAGAGTCCATATCCCTTGCATCTCAATGAAAGTCATTTGACCAATAGACCAATACAAATCAAATGACGATCTTTTCGTTACACCCATCATCAGTAGCAAAGGAATAAACGCTCTCGTCAGCCGTGATATTCGACCGTAACCCTAAACCTTTCCGACACACTTAATCCTAACCCCTAAAAAAATACATACCAGGAAAGCCATTCTACTTTCGTTTCCATCTCAGCCATCAAACATATTCTGAGAACCGATATCAGCGCTTATAAAGACAAAAATTTCATCCTTACCTCATGGCGTCAGAATCCAATAAAATTAGAGCGAAAATGGCCGCGTGTTCGATGCCGATTCATTTCGATTGAAAAAATTCACAGAAAATAAACGCCAATACATCCATTACTAAAAAAAAATCGGAAACGAAAGCAAACTCTCTTCCAAAGAGGTTTAAAACTTAACATCCGGCTGTGATATCACGTGTACACACATGCTAATGCTAGAAAACGAAAATATCCGCAGTCAACATATGTCGACAACAGCGGTTAGAGCATAGGTTACCTTCGTCGACATATGTCGACGGCAGCGTGCTAAAGGTTAAGATTTGCGAGTATCAGGAATGCGTTTACAGTGATTTAAATGTTATAAAATCTGGTGACAATATGCTTGTTCTTGTAATGCCAAACTCACAAAACTGACTACCACACATTCTCAAGATATGAAACCAAAAAAAAAGTATGTGGAAATAATCTTTAGCTTCCCTTCGAGAAGTCTTTATAATTATAAACTCAAACGAATGGGCTGATTTTTAGATATTAAATTAATAAAAAGATTACTTATTTTATGAATTTCCTCAAATGATGACGCTGTTTTCAAAAGTCTGTAACTCCGTCAAAACTAATTTCAAGCAAATAAAAATGCAATCAAAAATAGAACACAGAACAAAGTTATAGTACACAAAAGAATTTTAGCGCTGTGTTTATCCAGAACGAGTGTGTAATGATTTATATTTTACTGATTTTACACACAGATCAGCTGATTTTCTCCGCCAAAACCCTCAGTAGTTTTTTACGGTGCATATGAAAATTTTATACCCGGTGTTAGAATTCCAGTCACGAAACTAAAAGATCGCTCGGGTATAGGGGCACAAACAGCTGTGATGTGGCAATCACCGCTGGTTGTTCTGTTGTTGGCTAGCTCTTTCATTTCTTGCTTCAGTTATCAAGGCTGAAACACAGTCATGTCCATATGACTGTCAATATTTTGGTCACGTCGCTTGGAGTGACTGAAATATGGGCAGTAAGTTGGTCTTTTCTTGTTGTTGTTAACATTTGGCCACAAAGTTTGTCAGATGCTATTTTTTAAAAAAGTTCAAAACAGGGTTTAGGTTAAGATTAGAGTTAGAGGCCTTTCTGTTAATGGCTGAAATGAAGAATAGTGGGGTGTTTTCTTTGATGTCATTTAAATAAGTCGCCCATGTCATTAGGGTTAGACCTAGGATTCAGGTTTAGGATTCCTAAACCTAACCCTTAGTAGGCCTAATGATTCTCTGAATTATTTCTTTAGGCTGTATTGAACACATTGACCATTGTTCTTCATTACAGCCAATGTTAATTAGTGGATGTGACGCGGCAGACTTATCAATAGCCATTCAGGTAAAATGGCGGCGAGTGTCGACTATTCTGCCATTATCAATAAGCTACCTCATTTTATGAAATGTGAGTGACAAACCAAACTCGATTTGTCTCTTGAACAACTGCAACCCGTGCAATGTCCATTAATATTATGGTATTAAACCTAAACATTAATTGCAAAACAAAATTGATTCTAAAATGACATGATATTTTTTACCGGCACCGACTTTGCCGTGGACACTGCACTTCCTCAATTTCTGCTGCGATCAATCGTTCATGTTCTTTTTATCTCGAAAGTAGTCTTCGTTTTCATTTAAAGAAAAACAAGACTGTTTGAGCTTTGCAGTAGGCACAATAAGTACATTTGCAAGAACTTTCAAAAATACTCACTAAAATAACGCAGACTAGAAAATGAATGTACAGCTTGATTTCCAACGCTGACATCTGCATCAAATTGAACAAGAGTTACGTCCCTTGGCAGATCACAAGAGAGTATAGTACAAAATAAGAATTCCTAAACTGAAATTGCAACGAAACTTTTATTTTCAGAAAAATAAATATTTTGTCAGAATTTTCACTCTAAGATCAAATTTATGGAAATGTGTACAGGGCCGACCTCAGTAACTGTGGGTCTGATTTGGACGATTTTGGCGCGGTCCCCACTCCCCAGGACGTATAATAAATTACCATTAGATATCAGGAATAGGCCTATATCCTACTTCACTGTACGCAAAAAATCTATATTTATTAGCTATATTATAATATAACACGTGTTACAATAAAAATGTATTTGTAAAGAAGTATTCCTTCTTTCTGTACCACGAAATTTTGTCAAAATTTTTCCTATGGATAAAATTTCAAGGCTGTTATGTCTGTCTTGAAGCGTGTTTGACTTAAAACAGATTTGATCAATTTGCAAGGCTGTTAGTCTGTCTTGAAGCGTATTTGACTTAAAACAGATTTGATCAATTTCAATTTGGAAATGCTCATTTTACCCTGTGACTGGAATTGCCAGAAATATGCAAAGAACAGAAATTCAGCAGTTTTCTCATTCAAACCAAGGAATTTCAAGCTTGTCAAATCTTTCCAATGTATCAAGAAGGACTAATTGGCTTCAATGTTCCATTTCCTTGACCAGCACATTATCTTCAGAATCTGCTAACTTTACAGACTTGACAAGTTTGTTTTTCTGAATTTCGAACTATAAACTCTGTTCAGCCATCTATCTACAACTCTCTATCTCTTTCTTTTCCTCCCGACTTTGAGATCACTTAGAACAAGAGTAAGTTACGACTGAGAAGAAATGATGTAATATTCATCAATTTATATCGGCGAATGATCTTGAATAGGATCTTCAAACATAACCTGTTCTACTTGGCGTTCCTTTTTATTTATTTATTTTTTTTTTCAAAGCTAGAGGTGGCAACCCGACTGCGAGGCCCCCTGTGGGCACGGGGCCCGATTAGGTCAAATAGATCAGTGCTCCGCAACCTTTTTTCCTTCACGGCACACTTAAGAGTCCTTCAGAATTTCACGGCACACTGTAATAAAAAGTTAAATGCATAAGTAGTTCCTTATAGATACTAACTCAATGGAGTAAAGTGATAGAGAGTTCACTATTCTAGATCCAGCTTTATGAGTAGGGGTGACCAGGTATAAAAGTGGGTGGATGAGGTAAATATTTTTTTAATTCGCTGCAATCATGAGACAACGCCCCCTAGTTTTATGTAATGGATCTGTGGTTTCTGTTGTTGTTACTCTGTTTAACTAGGGCTGCTGAGCTCGTCCTTTTTTCACAGCCAACGCCAAGTTGAAGAATTTGTAGAGAGCCCGGTAGTAGCTTTCTACTTTCTATGGAGAGTCCTGGGCAAGTGAGCACACGCTGAACTGTTTTGTATGGAGCAGGTCATTTGCATATGGATGGGCAGAGTTGCGGCAATTAGGCTCATGGGAGAAGTTTAATTTGTTTAGGTGTTTGTTGTTTTTTTGTAGGTTATGATCTAAGCTGGAAGATTGTGCTCTGCTTCCCACATCGTAAGTTACTGATGCTCTCATTCTTGGTGGATGAGTGGGTTCTTTATACAAGGCACGTCTTGTAGATCTTCTGCCCATCGGTTGAGCCATTCCTCGTTGACGTTGTTTTGGAGTATTAATTTAGTTGTCTGCATATTGGCTGGAATGTGTATCTATGATAGGAAACTCTTTACAGAGCGATACAACAGGAAGCAATCTGATCATCAGAAGGATTCCCCCCATCCGGCAAGTGCCTCGGCCCGATTACTCCCTTACACTCTGTAATGTTATGATGTATGTATATAAGCATTACCTCGTCATCTACACAAGCACACACATGTTTCAGAGAGCACTCAGTAAAAGCATGTTCAGTTCGTAGCCATGTTTATTTACAGAAATATCGTACATGTCAAGATTCGCATTATATTACAATGTGTGGTTCGTACTTTAATGTATTCATATTACATCCCCCCTTTTTTTAAAAAAAAAAATGTGTGCAAACATTTCCAACGAAATGTTTCATGTGAGAAAGGATAAGTATGTGTAATGCTCAGTGTGAGTATATATGTCACTGTCTGTATCGGCTGGGAGGTGTCACTGTACGGCCAGAACGAGTGGTGTAAAGTGCTGGTGGTTCTGCGGAAGTCCCTTGTTTAGCTTGAGTTGGTTGTGATTTCGGCCTTGACGCTTGTTGGTTTTGTGGGGCACCAAGGTCTGGAGTTACTGCATTGTCTGTTGAAAGCATGGGAATTCTCTGTTCTGTTGTATTCTGTGGGATTTCTCTTATGTCCACTCTGTTTCGCCTCAGGAGGTTGCTGCTGCTGTCTGGTCTTAAAGTATAGCTCCTGGGTTCAGGGTTTCTGGAAATGATTGTTGCTTTTGACCATGTGTCATTGTTGTGGTTGTAGGTAGTCACATGCTGACCAGGATATAATGGTGGTAAGTCTTTAGCACATTTGTCATAGTTGAATTTCTGAACTTGCTGACGATGCTGAAGTTGATCATATGTGCTGTCTCTATGTTGTGGACGGAAGTGGACCTTAGATGGTAGGAGGTCTTTAATTCTTCTATCAAACATAAGTTCTGCTGGACTGTCGATCTTACTGTCTACCGGTGTTGTTCTCCATCTCAAGAGTGCTAGGTGTACATCCTCTGTTCTTGTTTTCTTCATGATTGACTTGATAGTTTGTATCTGTCTCTCAATGAAACCATTAGATTTAGGGTATCTAGGTGATGATGTTGTGTGTTTGATCTTCCAGTCCTTAGTGAAGTTTCTGTATGCTTGACCTGAGAAATGTGGACCGTTGTCTGATCTAATTTCATCTGGGATGCCAAACATGCTGCAATACTTCTTTGTAATGTCTGCAATAACAGCTGACGGTGAGGGTTGTGGAAGTTTCTCAATGATGGGAAATTTGCTGTAGTAATCAGCAATAATAAGATAGTCATTATTGTCGATTGAGAAAATATCAGTTCCTATAATGCTCCAAGGGCTCAATGGTATGTCTGATGGTATGAGAGGTTCTCTGCACTGCCTATTTGCATGTTCTTGGCAAATTGAACAGTTTTTACATAGTGTTTCTATGTCCTTGTTTATCTGTGGCCAGTAAACATCTTTCTTTGCTCTCAGTTGTGTCTTCACAATACCAAGGTGACTATTATGGAGCTGTTTAAGGATGATATCGCGTTGTGTTTCTGGTACAACAATGCGATCTCCTTTAAGGATCAGACCATCTTCGATGCTTAACTCGTCCCTCATCGAGTAGTATGGACGGATGTGTGTTGGAACTTCCCTGATAGAGCTTGGCCATCCATGGTATATCAGTTCTTTGAGAGAGTTAAGGATAGGATCTCTCATTGTGTCTTCTCTGATGTGTTCAAGCCGATTATCGCTAAACTTGACAAAATCAACTTTGATGTTTGGGGTAAGATCTGCTGTCTTGTTGGGGTTTGGTAGTCTGCTGAGAGCATCTGCAAGACCTATATCCTCTCCTGGGATATACTGAATATTAAAATCATAACCTTGTGTTTCCAATAACAGAGCTTGTAGTCGTGGTGGTGCTGAAGCTATTGGTTTTTTATGAATCATCTCAAGTGGCTTGTGATCTGAGAGAATTGTAAATGGGCGGTTGAAAAGAAATGTGTGGAAGCGTTTGATTCCAAAACGTACAGCTAGCATTTCTCTTTCAATGTTTGCAAGTTTCTTTTCGCCAGAACTTAATGATTTGCTTGCGTAAGCTACAGGACGAAGTTCTTTGGCATAGTGTCCTTCAGGATTTTTGTCTGGTTGCAAAAGTGCTGCTCCTAGGCCTTTCAGACTGGAATCAACCATGAGAAAAGTGGGTGCTTGCATGTCATAGTATTTCAAGCATGCATCAGATGATATGAGGGTCTTCAAGTGGTTGAATATGTGTTGGTAGTCTTCTGACCATTCATACGGAGTTTCATTCTGTAGTAGAGATCGCAAAGGTTCTGCAGCAGCTGACAAATTTGGTATGAATTGTGCTAGGAAATTGACAGCACCTAAGAATTGTTGCAGTTCCTTCTTTGTAGCTGGTGTTGGCATGTCATGAATATCTTCAACCTTTTTAGGGTCTGGTTTTACACCATTCTGGGTGTACAGCAATCCAAAAAATTGTATCTCCGTTGCCTTAATTGTACACTTTTTGCTGTTGAATGTTAGCCCATTGGCCTGTGCTACATGCATCAAGTTAATCAAGTTACGGTCGTGTTCTTGTTCTGACCTGCCGCAGACTACAATGTCATCCGCAATAGCCACTGTACCAGAACATTGCTCAACAATGTTGTCAATCTTCTGTTGAAAGATGTCTTGTGATACATTCAAACCAAATGGGAGTCTCTTGAAACAATATCTGCCGAATGGTGTTCGAAAAGTTGTAAGGAGTTGACTTTCCTCTGCTATCTCAACACTCCAGTATCCGTGTACAGCATCTAGTTTAGAAAAATATTTGGCATTGTGGAATCTGTGAGTTATCTCTTCCACTGTATGCATTTTGTGTGGACAGCGCTTTAGACTGTTGTTTAAGTGTTTTGGGTCAAGGCAAACCCGAAGAGAACCATCCTGCTTCAGAACGGTTGTGATACCACTACACCAATCAGAATGCTCTTCAACCTTTCTAATAACATCATTCTGCACCATCTTTTCTAGTTCTGTGGCAAGTTTCTGTTTAACATGTATAGGATACTTTCTAGGTGGGTCTATCTTTGGCTCAGCGTTGTCTTTTAAAAAGAATCTTGCCTTTCCTGGAAGTTTGCCTATTCTGTCGAACTGTTCTGGGAATCGCTGTTTAAGGTCATCTACTCCAGTGACGTGTAGAGTAAGATGTTCTTTTTTGTCAGCTTTAATGTTGTTAATAGTTACCACACTCAGCTTTTCGCACATTGGTAAACCCAAAATTGCAGGTCCTTCAACATCTACCAAGTAAAATGTTGACAATGTCCATTCAGAGCCTCTGTATGAACATTCAAGTGTTACTGCTCCAAAACAGTCTATACTTGTTCCATTGTAAGCTCTTAGCTTTGTCCTGCCACTCCTACTTTTTACATCCCTTGTGGGAAATCCTTGCTCATCCACCTTGTCAGGCATGATCTGTCTGAATATTCTTAAGGGTAGAGTGTTACCTTGGGCACCTGTGTCTATCTTGAACCGAATATATCTTTCTTTGTGCCTTTTAATTCCTGGTATTCGGAATTGTACCTTGCAGAAAGCCTGCGTTCTCTTTGGTTCATTGCTGAAAGTTAGTATCTTCACAGTATCAAAACTGGAAGGATCACTTTCTTCACTGGAGTCAAGGTTTGTTTTGATGACTTTCTGCTGTGAAGTTTGTGTTGAGCACTGTCTTGTTTCCTCTTGAAACATAATTTTATCCAGTGGCCCCTCTTTCTGCAGTAATGACATGTAGAGTCTTTAGCTGGACAGTGGTTTTGTATGTGGTTTAGGCCACAACATTTACACATAGCACCTCTGCTTGTGTTGTGTTTTTCTTGTTGCTTCGAACCAGTTGCTTTGTTTTGTTTGGGTTTATAGCTTTTTACTGCATCCACCTGGGCTGTTACTGTACCTTGCTGAATTTGTTTAATGTTTAGTGCTTGTGCCTCGTGTTTCCTGCCTTCATCCAGAAGTTGTTGTAAATTTAGTGTATCACTCTGGCTCAGTATCCATTTCTGGAACTCTGGCATTGGTGTGCTGAGAAGGATCTGTTCGATAATTCGCTCTTTTTCTTCTTCTTTGTTAAATTTACATACACTTGTTTTCTCCTTGATGCGAGTGAAGAAATCATCTAAACTTTCATCAGGTTTCTGTCGCAGGTGGTGAAGTTCTAATCTTGCCGCTCTAAAGTTCGTGTGCTTTATTATCAGACGTTTTTCAAATTCGTCCAATATGGCTACGGGGTCGGTCGCTGACTCAACAGGCATGGCGGTAGCAAAACTGTTGTAAATTTTCAAACCTTCATCGTCCAATGCTTCTAGGATATATGGAGTTAGGGTTTGTCCTTCCAGACCAGTGGTCTTGGAATATAGATCTATGCGTTGGCGCCATAACAAGAAAGCTTCACTCTTATCGTCTTGACCGGCGAATCTCATTTGCGGTGCGTTGCGATATTGTTTCGCCGCCATGGCTGACTTCGATGACGAAAATTAGCCGAATACTGTACTCACGTGTTATCGTGTAGCTGTTTTGCGTCGGTCCGGTATCGACCGCTGCCACCATGTAATGTTATGATGTATGTATATAAGCATTACCTCGTCATCTACACAAGCACACACATGTTTCAGAGAGCACTCAGTAAAAGCATGTTCAGTTCGTAGCCATGTTTATTTACAGAAATATCGTACATGTCAAGATTCGCATTATATTACAATGTGTGGTTCGTATTTTAATGTATTCATATTACACACTCTAAGGAGGAGGGGGGGGGGGGGGGCCCACTTGGGTCATGACTCCCAAGCGTCTCAGCTTCCTGTTGAACCAAGCTTCTCCTAGTTTTACAAGGTGGTCAGTTTTTTCCTTGACTGGTATGTCCGTGTATCCTGGTATCCACTGGAGAGTGACTCTGATGTTGTATGTTGTTAGAAGGCTGTCAATTGTTTCAGCCAGCTGTATTATTTCTTTATTTTCAGTTTGGAGGTATTCTTCTGAAGCCTGAATTGTTGACTTTGAATCATTGAAGATTATGATATCTGAGGTCTTATAGATTTTTTATTAAAATTTGCTGAGTATAGCTGGAAAGTGGTGTATTGCTTTAATTTCTGCTTATTGATTAGTACTGAATTATCTACATAGTTCACATATTCTAGTGTTTTGCCATTTGGGTACTTCACGTAAGCTTCAAGCCAAGTGTTTATGGTGGCATTGAAGGCAGAGTCTTCTGTGTATGCATATGTCTCAAACTACTGTTAGAGTAGTTTCTATAGTAGATGTCTTCAGTGCTGTTGTTGGTATCGCTTGTTATTGTGCTATCCATGTGTGTTGTTTTTATTATGGGTAGTTTTAATTCCTTACCGGGATGGTATACAATTTCAATTATTTCTCATGTCTGTGGAGGTCCAAACCAACTAAGATGGTTTGGCCATGTCTGCAGAATGGGAGAAAATCGGCTACCACAACAAGCATGGGAAACAAAGAGCCAAGGATCCAGACCCCGAGGACGACCCAGAGTCCGCTGGGAGGACAACATTAGACAATCTTTGAAGGACCGAGGACTAGAATGGAACCAGGCCAGGAGGAAGACAGCCGATAGAATAGTCTGGCGCTCTCTCTTCCAAACCTCTACACCTCACGGTAGAAGGGGAACGACTAAGTAAGTAAGTAAGTAAGTAAGTCTGTGGAGGTAGTGTTGTTCTGCTATAGTTGTTGCTATTGGCAGGATTGATTTTCGATTTAATCTGCTTCTAGTTTTCAACCAACTGTCTGGTTTTGTGTTCTTGTCTTAATCTTCTGTAGCGTTCTGTTTCCATGACAGCACGTTTACGTCGTTGTCCATAAGTTCCATTTTTGTGTCGGTGTCACAGGCAGCTAGTCGTGGTTCTGATACCCCTACATATGAACATAAGAGCTTGGTTTTGCACTTTGTCTGCCAGGTGGTTTTGTTCATTGTCGACTGCAGTTGAGTAGGTTATTATCCATGACTGATCGGACATATCCCAGGCACAGCTGTCTCAGATTTACTTTTCCTGCTCCCCAACTGGTGCTTGCAGAATATTTCACAATGTTCAGGCGCCCAATGGCCTTATCTTCATTTTGTGCATGACGGTTTTGAGGAGACGCTGTCTGTCAAGATCCACTCCTAAGTAAGCTAGATTTTCTTCTCCAAAGCAGATGTCCGTCGAGTTTTAGTTGGTACACCTTCTTGCTTTCCTGGATGCTCCAAGTGAAAAAGCTGTATACTTGTTTTACATGTTTATTTTTAACTTCCAGCGCTTGCAAGACATAGATATTGTAGCTAGGACTCTTATTTTAGCTGGTGCCATTTGTTGTATTTTTCTGCTGTCCAAATGAACAGGTCTTCTGTATACAGTGCTTTTGATACCTTCAAGGTGGGAGGTCAGTTATGAGAAAGAGGGAGCAACTTAATACTGACCATAATGGTAATCCCCCTCCAGCGTTATTTTGTCAATGATTTAGTGTCTACTACTGTTGTTTATATTGTTCTATTATTTAGGAATGTTTAAATCCAGAGGTATATTTTCTCCGTGTATGGCTATTCTTGTCATTTTGGCGTAGAGCCTCAGTCTCCGCACTGTGTTGTATGCTTGCTGCAGACTGATGATACAACTGTGGAGTGTTTACCTTCTTGGAATGTACCTATTTCTTTTTTAATGTATGCACAAAATTTAAGAGTTTTTCGTCTGTTCTGCAACCTTGTCTGAAGCCTGTCTGACTATCATCGATGACCTTATTTCTTTCCAGCCACCAGTAAAGCCTACGATTCACCAATATCTCACCGAGCTTTCTAATTGCTGAGGTTAGTGAGACTGTTCAATAGATTCCGGGTTCTTCAGAGGCTTCTGTTTTTTTTTTTTAGACTTGGTCAAAAGCAGGGCTGATTGCAAACATCGAAGGATGAGTAGGAACAGTACAAGCCAACAAATTTCTAATATTGTCAGCTCGACAGGAATAAACCTGGAGACCGATGCCGAAAAGGGATAAAATAATATTTCTCTCTAGTTTTCTGCATTTTGGTAGAGACCAGTTCTATAGGGAAAAATACTGCTGCCTTTCAGGGAAGTCATGAAAAACCAAAAGGTAGGGAAGCAGTCCCAAATAAATGCATGCTGATGTCAGTTGTACAAGGCGCACAACACAGTGCAACGCAAATCGGCTTAATATGACAGATACAAATATTACTCAACGAGATGGCGCTCTACCCAAGGAGACCAGCCAAGTAGGAGAGTGCCAGACTCCTTATCTCGATGGGGTCCACCCAAAGCTTCTAGTTAAGGTAAAAGGAATGCAAAGGATCCCGTTACACGCCCATTGAGGCATATTTGGAATATGGTGTTAGGCCCATATTTTCTTGACCATCAGCACATTAGGGATGATGTGGTCAGCATTCCCAGAATTGCTCTTGTACCCAATTCATGAGGCTGGGTCGACCCCGGAGCCGTTTGCGGTCTAAAAAAATCCCACCTCAACTGGGGATCGAACCACAAAGCTACTAGTATGACAACAATTTACTTCTCTCAACGAAAAACTGTTTGGAGATGTCAGAAACCTTCAGCTGACTACTGCCTTTCTTAGAACCATTAATGTAGAAGTCTGAGGGCGAACGATGAAGAACTCCCATAGATCGGTGAGTGATGATAACTCAACTTATTATTTGTAAAATTCTTTCGTGGTGTCGCAGCACACCAGGCAGATACTCGCGGCAATCCAGTGTGCCGCAGCACACCGGTTGCGGAGCACTGAAATAGGTTAATTAGGCCGCCCCGGAATTAGAAGCTTACTCTCACACTCCATTTTGGCGAGATTGGGAAAAAAATTTAATTTTCGTTTATTTTGCACTCAATGAGTTTCAGCCTTTGGAACACACGTGGGGAGAGTGACCTATATGACTACCAGGCATCTGTAATGTTTAAAGATCTTTTTATTTAAAAGAAATGGGACGAAAGCAGCAGAATAGCCTCAGAGGAGCTTCATTTGCCTCAGGTTCATCCACCATTTAGACATTCTCTCCTTTCCAACCAAATTTTTGGTTATAATTAGGCCCTTAAAAACATTATTTTCCTTTTCGCCCCATGTGAGCATGGAACCACACCAGCAGCTGGATCCATGGTAGGACGCCTACGACAAAATATTCATGTGCTCTTGCAGCAAGAATCAGGGTCTTCTGTGTCATTTTAATTTGGTGTTTTATTTACATCAGAATGTTACTTACATGTCACTTTACATAGAGGTAGCTATTTGCTGTAGTTTTTGTTTTCCTTTTTTAGTGGAGAAAAATATCCCAACTCCGCCAATGCCGGTCCCAAGCCCGGATGAAAAAGGAGGAGGGCGGCCTGCATGGAGGCCGTAAGGAGGCAGCCCCTCCACCATGCAAAGGCACAACAGGCCAATCACCTGTTTGCTTTAAATCACGATTACTAGCAACACAAGAGAGAAAACTGGACTGATTCTAAAGGCGACGAACTGGAACGGAATACGGACTACGACTTATGGAACTTGGAACACAAGAAGTATAAATGGGAAGGAAGAGGAGCTGGTGGAAGAGATGAGGAAAGCAAAACTAGAAATCCTGGCTATAACGGAAACAAAGAAAAAAGGACAAGGAGTCATGGTTCTCGATGGCAACACGCTGCTCTACAGTGGTGTACCCATGTCTGAAAGAGCTAAAGGGGGCGTGGGTTGCATTGTGGCCCAAAATCAAAAAGATAGTATCAAGGGATGGAACTTTGTCTCGGAGCGCATTATGGTTGTTAAACTAAAAGAAGGAGAAACCATAGTCAACCTGGTCATAGTGTATGGGCCAAATGAGGATGAGAGAGCAGAGGTCAAGGAGGAATTCTTCGAGCTGCTTCAAAGGACAGTGGATGACTGCCTAGATGAAGTTATCATGCTCGGAGATTTTAATGCCAGAGTTGGAAATGACCATGCTAGATGGGGTGGAGTTATCGGAAGATATGGAGAAGATACTCTCAATGACAATGGAAAGCGACTCCTTAGATTCTGCAGTGAGCAGAATCTGATCATTACAAACACAAAGTTCCCCCATAAGCGCATACATGCATACACTAGATGTGAACCAACAAAGAATGAGAAGTCAGTGATCGACTATGCCATTGTTCGGAGAAGCTCATTCAAATATGTCCGAGATGCTAGAGTCTGGAGGGGGCCAGAGATTGGAAGTGATCACTACCTGCTAACAATCAAACGAACAACTGAAAGAGTTGCTCAGCCTAGGAACTGCCCAACATCACGCAAGAAACCAAGTAAACGAGCAGGAGAAATGAGCATTAGGACCTTCAAGCTGAGAGAGCCAGAAATTAAGACCAGATATCAGGGGCTTATTGCTACAGCAGTGAGCAACACAGAAGAACGACCTGATGACTTGGAAACCCTCTGGAATAAATTCAAGGATATCATAAAGACAGCTGCTGCAGAAGCATGCGGTGAAGTCCGACTTGGGAACAAGAGAAAGAGGACACCTTGGTGGACAGAGGAAGTCAAAGAGAAAATAAGAGAGAAGAAAATGGCATGGAAACAATACTTAGGAGCTAAAAACACAACAGGACAAATGGAAAAATATAGAGAATATGTGACACTCAGAACAGAAGCAAAGAACAAAGTGCTAGCAGCAAAACAGAAGTCCTGGGAAGAATTTGGAGAAAAGCTAGAAAAAGATGCACAAGAAAACCAGAAATTGTTCTATAATACCCTAAAGAACACGAGGAAGGAAAAACAATGCCCTCTCAAATTTATAAAGGACAAGCAAGGCAAATTGCTTACTGCCCCGAAGGGAGTAATGGAAAGATGGAAAGAATATTTCTCAGAACTCCTGGATGGTGAGCATGGTGAAGCATCAGAAATGATAAACACTAGCACAGAAGAGAAAACCAATGATGGTGAAGATGACATAAAGATGGAAGAACTGAAGGCAGCACTGGAGAAAATCAAGATAGGCAAAGCAGCAGGGCATGATGGTATAACACCAGAAATGGTTAAGTTCATGGGAGCATCAGGCGACCTATTACTCTTAAGGGTTTTACAGGCAGCGTGGTACAACAAGACCATACCAAAGGATTGGGAGATTGCCATCATAACACCAATTTTCAAAAAGGGTGACAATCGACAGTGTGGAAACCATAGAGGCATATCCCTTCTCAGTGTCCCTGGTAAAATCTACTCTAGAATCCTAGAGCAGAGACTCCGACGCCTAGCTGAGCCACAATTGGATGAGGTCCAGTGCGGATTCCGAGCAAACCGAAGTACTCAAGACCTAATCTTCACACTCAGACAGCTGAGTGAAAAGGCCCTTGAGTATAAGAGTGAGATGCATCTTTGTTTCATAGATCTGGAAAAGGCGTTTGACAGGGTCCCCTGGAGCAAACTTTGGGACTGTTTGGCAAGGAAGAATATTCCAGCACCTCTGATTCATGCTATACAGAGCTTCTACAAGTCTTGCAGAAATTATGTGAGGACAGCAAACCATAAGTCGGAAGAGTTCAGGACCACCACTGGTGTAAGACAAGGTGATATCCTATCACCTTACCTCTTCATACTCCTTATGGACGATGTCATCAAGGCATGTAAGGAGAGAACAAGAAAGTATTCAGTGGGGTCCTGGAAGATGAGACAGGTCTATATTTCGGAGCTGGCATTTGCTGATGATGTTGCCCTGATTGCTAAATCAGAGGCACATCTCCAATCCAACCTGCAAGTCTGGAAGGAAGAGCTGGAGAAGAGAGGGATGGTCATAAGCAGCTCTAAAACAAAATCCATGGTGATATCACGAGAAGAAAGAAAACATCAGATTAAGCTGGGAGAACAGGTCCTGGAGCAGGTCGACCACTTTAAATACCTCGGAGCTATTATAGACCGAAAGGGAGGCATCAAAGAAGAGTTGGCCACTCGAAAAGCAGCAGCTGGGAGACTTTTTCAGGCCATAAATCGAGGATTCCTCAGCAAGAGAGAGGTTGGTAAGAAAACGAAGATGGCTGTATACCGCTCCACCTATGTCCCAGTCTTGACATACGGATGCGAGTCATGGGCAATGACTACAACCCATAAAAGCCAGATCCAAACCTCAGAAATTAGGTATCTGAGGAAGGTGGTTGAAGTAACAAGAAGAGACATGGTACGCAACCAGACGATACGTCAAGGCCTTAAATCCTACCCCCTGCAGACCCAAGTAGAACAGTCCCAATTAAGATGGTTTGGCCATGTCTGCAGAATGGGAGAAGATCGAATACCACGACAAGCATGGGAAACAAAGAGCCAAGGATCCAGACCCCGAGTCCGCTGGGAGGACAACATTAGACAATCTTTGAAGGATCGAGGACTAGAATGGAACCAGGCCAGGAGGAAGACAGCCGATAGGATAGTCTGGCGCTCTCTCTTCCAAACCTCTACACCTCACGGTAGAAGGGGAACGACTAAGTAAGTAAGTAAGTAAGAAAAATATCCCCCTCAATCTCAAATGGGTTTTAATTAGGAAATATGGTGTCTCTAATTCCAAATATAATATGTTCAATTTCCGATATCTGCTCAAGTGCATTATTCCTCTTGTACAGTTATCGAACATGAGGTAAAGACATTTTTTTAAAATTGTGGTTGTTTCTTTTTTCATTTGTTTTAAAATGGTAGATTCTTCATTGTGGTGGATTTGATGTTATGAATTTGTTGTTAGGTATTAATATGTTAATAAATGAGATTAGCTATGAAGGTCCCTGAATTTACCCAATAGTATTGTGAACTTTTCAGGGTACCTTTCAGCTACCACCTTTTTTATCTCATTCAAAATGTATTTATATTATTATTATTAAATGACTTCGTGTTGTGTCTAGGGTTATGAATGTAGAGTGTAATGTACAAAATTCAACAAACATACAAACAAATAGTTTATTATTCACACCAGCACACAGTACTACCACAATAACATACAACGACACTCTAAAAGGCTATCTTATTTAAGACTGTGGTTGAATTTTGTGTAAATATGATTTTTACAATTTTATTATCCTGATTCTAATTTATTTGGAATCAGGATTAACAATTTAAAAGTGAAATCAAATGAATCAATTACATCAGTCAAATAGCACAATAGATCCTCTGTCCATACATAAAAATATTATTCTCATATACGTCTGTAGTGTTCTCCTACTTTAAGGTAATACTGGTAGTACCACTAGGTTGTTGTTTGAAATCATACCCTTTTAGTAATGTTTGTTTCTATTTTGTCACTTGTGGAACTATTAAATTTTTGTCCCAGTTTATTCACGGTCACTTTTTATATTTCTTTTAAAGTTCTGTAGTTGAGCTCTCAGGTGCCGAACGAGAACTTATCTTGGCAGTAGAATATAGGTTGAACCTTTCCTCTGCTCGCTTGACAATATGTTCCCTGTTTGATAGGCAATGGCCACTAGCATGGGCTCGCAGTAAACAGGCAGAGTCCTGAATCAATCAGTTTTCAAGCGTTTGGTACCACATTAACGTCAGTACCCAGGACCTCTGAAATGTGAAGGTATGCATCCTTCGTAATATCTAGCATACACTAATAGTCCACAGTTAAGGACATGTACATTACAAACAAACAAAAAGGGTCATATCCTTATACAAACCTATGCCACCATTTTCTTTTGATGTGACAATGTACACCAGTATTCCTTTCCCTACTAGTTACAACGCCACTGCAATTCCAGCTGTAATCTCTTCCATATAATAGGATAGGTGTTATGCTCCTTTATGACAATCATACATATTCTTGTAGTTTTACACCTCTCTGACAGTCTATCACATGGTGGATCAATCTTTAGGCTTTGCCTCATGTTCGCTATAGACCCACTCATGTCCAGACATATATTATTATTTCACATTCAATTTTTATATAAAATACAGATTAATAAATGTCAATCTTACCACAAGTTGTTCAATGAAATACACAGAGACGATGACTGACACAGTTTCGATCTGTTTTGTTGTCCAGGCTGCCCAGAAATTATATTTGAAAGCACAGCCTGATCTCATCTATCACTGGTGAACATTTTTCTAGTAATGGCGTCCCCCCTAACGCTTATTCTGACAATATCGATTCAGTTGGCCAATCACTCTTAATTTTACAGTGTAAACAGTCTTTTCAAAAAATATCATTCAAACCTTTCTACGTTACTAGGCTATTTATGTTTATTCAAAGGTCAGCCAATAATATTTCGTCTCACTTCAAATGCCACCCAATCAGATTCACTGTACTATCTGAGCCTATCTGTCACCTACTTTTTCCCCAAAAATATGCGATCCAATCTAAGCAGATATGACTTGACCTGACAGTATCTCTGATCGTTCACTCTTTTTCCATGTAATATCAAGCTAAATACGAGAGCTTAGGTCATTCATAATAAGAGCTTACTGATATGAGTAAATATCATATCATGTTTTGTATTCGATCACTTCCTGATATATATTGTTTACACACGGTATCCCGTGGTTGCAGGAAGTGACGTCTTGACTCCTGCTTTGAATTGACAGCAGACGTCAGTTTTGATTTGGGACAAGCTAGCGTCTCTAACCGGCAGTCTGCTTGTGTCGTTTGACCAGTATGCATGGAATGTGTCCAGTAGGACCTGTTTTCAGAATGTGTTAATTGCCTTTGGGCATCTTTATATTTCACCTGCAAGATCGATTACCATCACTGCCTTATGCTTTCATTAACAGTATAATGTCAGATTAGTCTTAGCAGTGTGTATGGAATTCTTGGGCACGTAAGTTGACTGTTCCATTAAAACTGAGAGTATCAGAATCAAGGACAGTAGAGACATGTGCTAGTAAAAGCTACGATGTCATACCATACTCAATATGGAGTACTGTGTTAATAAATATATGTGAATCGTGCCAAGAAGTTAGGCCTTGTTACTGAGTACCTGAGGTGCGGGCCAGGGAGATTGTGTGTGACTGGCCAAACTTAAATACATATATTATAATTCCTGAAATGGAATCTACAAGGAGAACCCTGGAGGGTATTCAGCAGGCCACTGTTATAAGGAGTGTCAAACCTGAAGTCTAATGCACTCTTACCACAGGACGTCGGGAGGACGGTTCCTGAAATAATAGATATTCTTAAAATTACCCGTACCAGTTTCTGGGGGCCAAGCCATTGGATGCCCTGCAAGTGAAGAGCGCCTAACGAATCACGGACTATTTTTTCAAAATGGCGGCACGCATCGTCTGCCAAACGTTTTCATGAATGGAAGGGATTTCCATCAATATGAATGTGCCTCAAGTTGTCACTAAGTTATAAAAGTGACCCATTATTACATAGAAGTCATAGGAACTGACTATCGTCATCCAAGAATCGAGTATTCTATCAAAAATCATGGACCATATCGATGTCCTTCGATGTCAGCATGAAGCAATTCTAAGCCTAACCAAATACTAGGCTACAATCATCACTACATCCCTTGCTTGTCGAAGTCTCAAGAGGGATTGTTTTCTTGGCAACAGATAAGTCTATTTATTGTTACATACAGCTTGGCTGTGAATACAATCTGTTTGCCTGATATCTGACTTCACCATATGTGTTTTCATTAGGCTACGTGTTTTTGGTTTTGTAACTAGCGGGCTGGATGGAGGGACTTGGTTTGTGATCATTCAATACCGCGAAAGCTAGGTCGAATGAGCAAATCAAGCGTTCTATAGGGCAGTATCTGTGTGATTCAGATAGAGGACCCAGCATACTCTGCTGGTTGTATAAAAGTTTGCCTCTATTGAATTTAACAGATCCATTTTTGTTAGCTGTGTAGTCATGTTTATCTATTGTTTGTTCTCATAAGTACTGTCATTGTTATATTTTATTTAGTTCGTTGCATTATTGTTTGTAATATTGTCTATTCTCATCTAACTATCATTTATTTCATAGATGTCATAATTGTTGTGATATGCGTCTTGTCTTGTCTATTTGTACCAGAGCTTTAGTTTAAATTAATTCATATATACATTATAGTTATTCCTTTGTTTTCCCATTTGTATTTCCTTTAGTTGCTCGAACCCTGTCTTACTGTTCTTACTTGTTGTGGTTCTATTTTTTTCATTACTCCATATTGTTTATCTGAATACATCTACTATTGCAATTATAAATTGATCTGAGATTGGTGGATGAAGTATTGAATATATAGCTGACATATTCATATACAGTAGAACTCCATTTATCCGAACCCCAATTATCCGAACATCCAATTATCCGAACACTTTTTCCAGAAAAAAAAAAATCAGGTGCCACCAGTCACGTTAGACTACATTTCTATATCTTTTGATGCGGTAAGCTTCAAATGTATGCGAACAATTTGTAGAGGATGGGATGGGCTAATGGTCGGTCACTTATGTACAGGAAGTCAGTTAGATCATAAAGTCAGTTAATATCTAGTTTACCAATCCAGTGTACGTGTGCGTTCTAGGCAGAACACTGGCTAAACAGACAGTTCAACTTAAAATAATTGTGTCTGCTACTACAGCAGAATAATTTTGGTGTACAAGTATTTCTCTGTGCGATATGGCATCTTCCATTAGGCCTAAAGCATATAAAAGGAACCGCAATGTTTTGTCAATTGAAACGAAAACAGAAATTATCAAGAGACTAGGAAAAGGTGAAACTGTGTCTTCACTTGCGAGGATTTTCAATGTTGGGAAAGCTACCGTCTCTGACATCAAAAGTAACAAGGATAAAATTAAGAGTTTTGCATCGACATTGGATAGTGAAAATGGGTCGAAGAAACGTAAAACCACGAGAAATGCGAAAGATTTGAAATTGGGAGAGGCTTTGTGTATATGGTTTGAGCAAAGAAGCAAAGGAACCTATCTCTGGCTCTCTATTGTGTGAAAAGGCACTTCAGTTCAACAATCAACTTGACGGTCCTCCTGACTTTAAGGCTAGCCAGGGATGGTTAAGAAACTTTAAATCTCGTCATGGCATACGAGAATTGGAGATTCAAGGGGAATCTTTATCTAGCAATGCAACTGCCGCTGAAAATTTTAAAGAAACATTCTTGGCTTTTTTTGGAAGAAGGCGGCTATTCAATCGATGATGTGTATAATGCCGATGAGACTGGCTTATACTGGAAATCATTGCCTCAAAAATAACTTGCATCTCAGCGCGAAGCAGCTGCCCCTGGGTTTTAAAAGTGCAAAGAGAGAGTAACAATTTTGGTAGCCGCGAATGCCAGTGGAAGTCATCGTTTACCGGTGCTAATGATCGGCAAAGCCAAAAAACCACGTTGTTTAAAGAATGTGACATGTCTCCCATTGTGCTACAAGCACAGAAGAGTGCTTGGATGAATAGTGAAATATTTCTTGATTGGTATACAAATCAGTTCATCCCAAATGTGAAGAGGTTGAGAGAACAAGAAAAGAAAACTGGAAAAGTAATTCTTCTACTGGACAATGCATCATCTCATCCAGAGACGGATACATTGAATGCAGTTGATGCAAATTTTAAAGTAATTTTTCTGCCTCCCAATGATTCAACCAATGGATCAGGGTGTTATAGCAAAGCTTAAAAAGATGTACAAGAAGAAAGTCCTGCGTCGTTTATTGTAGGCTGAAGATGAAGAAAGTGTGGTGGCGTTTTCCAAAAAGCTTAATCTCAAAGACTGCTGCTATATGTTTGCTGATGCTTGGACCACCCAGTCACAAGATAATCTCAACAAGGCTTGGAATAGATTGCTTGGGAAAGAAGGAGGAAATGAAACTACTGCAGTGGACACAAATGATGATTGTATAAGTGAAGTTGTGGAACTGTTTCAAGCAATGCCCGGATTTTCTGACTGTGACAAAGATGATGCACACATATGGCTAGAAGATGATAATGATTCTGGTTTTCAGTTTTTGAATGACGAAGAAATGTTGTCTTTTGTGCAAGAAGAAAACCAAATACATGTAGTGACCGATGATGAAGACTCCTCAGAAGTACATGATGTACTTGTTGATTATGAAGAAAACCCAAAACGTCGACCAAGTCCTGAAGAGGCCTTTATAGCACTAGAATCAGCGTTGGCTTGGTACGAGCAAGAAGATGACAGCTGTCCTACACAGCTTGTGCTGTTGAAGAGAATGCGGGACTTAGCAGCCAAAAGGAGACTATCCAGTTTGGTGCAAAAGAGGATTCCTCATTATTTTAAATAGTGGGCTACATCTGTGCAAGTACATGTATACGTAAGTTGCGCCTGGTTTTGAATCGTTTGTAATGTTATTTTGAAAACATTTCTCTTTCTTAAAAAAAAAAAAAAATTAATACAAGTAGTACATGCACTGCAGTGTAATGAAAGATTTTGGTGATACAGTGATCTAATACAGTGTGGATATTATTATTACAGTACAAGTAAATATGTTTTATAGTGTATTTTTCTTGTGATGGTTAATTATTTTTAGACATATGTGTACATGTACTTGATACATTATGTAATCCAATTATCCGAACATTTGATTATCCGAACGATGCTCGGTCCCATGGTGTTCGGATAAATGGAGTTCTACTGTATATAAAAGTTAAAATATTGTGTATTATTGATAAACACAAGAATAAGCAACCATGACTTCATTAAAGGATTTATTGAAGATTGGGAAGGAACTTAATTTGGAAGGTCCAGCTTTGCAAGCTTATATTGATAAAGAAGTAAACAGACAAGAAGAACTTCGCAAAGAAGAATTGGCTGAAAAAAGGAGACAAGAAGAACTCCATAAAGAAGAAAAAAAGAGACAAGAAGAACTCCATAAGGAAGAATTAAGGAGACAAGAAGAGCTCCGTAAAGAGGAAGTGGCAGAAAAAAGGAGACAAGAGGAACTGCACAAACAAGAAAAAGAATTGGAGGAAAAAAGGAGATCAGAAGAGTTGGCTCTTGAAAGAGAAAAATTAGCCTATGCCAGATCTCAAGAAGAGAGTAAATCTCAACAAGCTATAAGATTAGCTGAGATTGAACTGGAAAAATTAAAATTACAACAACCACTGTTGCATCCTGGGGTAGGTGAAGATAAAAATAAAGATCATACTACTGCCATAAGGATTAATTTGCCAAAATTTAATGCATCCATAGATGACATTTCATGCTTCCTAAATAGATTCGAAACTTATTGTGAAGAATATAAGATTGACAAATCTACATGGACATGTAGACTTATGAATTTATTGGTTGGTGAACAATTAACTGTAGTCTCCACTTTGGATGACCAGACTAGAAAGGATTATGAAGCTGTTAAGGTGGTTTTATTGCAGAGGTATCAATTAGATGATGAGGGCTATCGTCAGAAATTTCGGTCTTTGTACCCTGATTCTGGAAAAGATTTCACTGAATTCATTTCAGCTGTTAAACTGAATTTTTCTAGATGGATTGAATTATCCAAAACTGAAAAAACTTTTGAGGGTTTGTCAGATTTGATTCTAAGAGACAAGGTTTTGTCATCTATAAGTTCTGATTTTTTTGCGTTCCTGCAGGAAAGAAAACCAGAGAACCTAACTAAATTACAAACCCTAGGACGTCAATATCAAGTTGCACATCCTAATAGAGTATTGAGCAAAAACAATGTAAGGGACTCATTACCAGCTGCATCGGCCAGGTCATTCCAAGACAATGCACCTAGGTATAGATCAAACAGCATAGATAGGAATCAAAGATTTAAACCATCACATAATTACAGTCAAAATAGAGGTAGATACAATTTTAATAAATACCAACCTCAAAGACATTGGAATTCATATCAGGAGGATAACTTTTATCCACAAACCTCATTTAAGTCCAATAACTGGCAAAATAAAGGAGAATATAACTCAAAATCAAATAGAGGTCAGAAATCATTTTATAGAGGAAATGATCAAAATGCAAATAAAAGATCTTATCATAACAATACTTCCAGACAATCAAGAAACACTGAAAGTACCAATGCCATTGTTCATGATAATAATCAGAACCATAATGATATTGTAGCACATGCAAATTCATGCAGTGTAGACTTAGCAAATAGTGATAACTGCACTAATTGCAATTCTTTATTTCAGCCTCAAGGAGTGCCAAGATTATTATGCGGACACCCTCTCCCAGTCATGTCATCTTTTGAAAGTACTGGTTCATTGATCTTGAACAGAGGTTGTCAATAATAAGTTAGCATCTTTACTCAGAGACACTGGTGCAACCACTGTTGGTGTGCGCAAGGCCTTGGTTGATAAGGTGGATTATACAGGAAAACAAGTGAAATGCATAACTTTTGGTGGAACTGTGGAATATTACCCCACAGCAGAGGTATTTTTGGACACACCTTATTTTACAGGACGAACACTGGTATGCCTCTTGGACAATCCAATTGCTGGAATTATTATGGGAAACATACCTAAATTGCATGAATGTACACAGGAAGATATTGAAATATGGGAAAGACAACACTTATTATGTTCAAATGCTGTGACTATCAGAGCTCAGTCTCGCATAGACAATGATCATCACAAACCAGTTATTGATGTGTTACCTGAAGATATCACTTCAGAAGATGAAGAAGAAAAGGAAAATAATAATGATGATATAATTCATTATCAACAGGAAAATAATGATGATATTAAGGTAATGAATGATGTGAATACTGATGATGACAATTTATTTCAGATGGAGCTCATTGATAAGGAAACCTTTATACAAAGACAGAAAGATGATACTTCCTTAAAAAAATATTTTCATATTGCTCATTTGAATGATGTAATGATAGATGACTGTGCAAAACACTGGTATACTATCAAAAATGGGATTTTAGTAAGAAACTATCAATTTGCTAATTCCTTAAAGAAACAGATTATGGTACCAGCTTGTTTTCGACCATTCATTTTACGACATGCACATGACATTGAATGTGCAGGACATTTAGGTGTTGCTAGAACAAAACAAAGAGTTTTGTCATATTTTTTTTTGGCCCGGAATTACGAAAGACGTCAAATTATTTTGTCGTACATGTACCATCTGCCAAAGTGTAGCAACCAGAAAACCAAAACATGATGCGCCCATTCAAGCATCTGATATTTCTTTGCGTCCCTTCGCAAAGATGGCCATTGACATTATTGGCCCTTTAAAGGTAACATCAGCCAGAGGTCATCAATATGTGTTGACCTGCATAGATATGTGCACACGCTGGCCAGAAGCTATTCCTTTAAAAACCATCACCACAGTAGATATTGCTGATGCATTATTCTTGATTTTTAGTAGAATAGGCTTTCCTGAAAACATCCTATCTGATAGAGGAACTCAGTTAGTTTCAGATGCTATGAAACAGGTTATGGATATGTTTGGGATTCAAAGATCCCTTAGTTCAATATACCATCCTCAGTCTAATGGGAAAATAGAAGTCCTCAACAGATCCTTAAAACAAATGCTACATAAGGTTACAATTAAATATCCTCAAAATTGGGACAGAGTCCTGCCAGCTATTTTATTTGCGTATCGAGAGATAAAAAATGAACATACAGGCTTTAGTCCATTTGAATTGGTTTTTGGCGCCAGACCACGAGGCCCAATGTCTATATTAAAACAACTTTTAATTGGTGCTGAGATGAACAAGGAGGTTCAGACCTCATATCAGTATGTGGTCAATTTGAGGAAAAAAATAATAGACGCATGCCAGATAGCAGTAGGTTCATCTGAAAAGGCAAAGCTTAGGGCGAGGTTATTTATTAACCAAAACCGCAAATTACGCCAACTTTGGCCTGGTGATGAAGCTTACGTATTATTACCCAGGAGAGATAACAAATTATTAGTCTCATGGAGAGGACCTTACAGGATTGTGGAGAAACTGTCTGATGTTGATTATATTGTCTCAGTAGAGGGAAAAGAGAAAACTTTTCATATCAATATGTTACAGCAGTTTCATACACGTCCACCATATCTAAGACCAGTCTTTGAAGCTCTTGATCAATCTGTCTGTCGTCATTCTTCTTTGGCGGTCATACAGGAAGAAAATTCTGATTTGACTGATGGTAATGACTCACTATTGGTATTACCTAGTCTTCACTACTTGTCTACTGAAAGTTGGAAAGATGTTGATATATCACCAACTCTATCTTCTTTCCAGAAAGAACAGGTTACTTCTATCTTACGTTCTTTTACTGATGTCCTTACTGATGTCCCAGGACACACTGATATCATCGAACATGATATTATTCTGACAGACTTTCAACCTATTAAGTTGAAACCTTACCCTATTCCCATACATTTATAATGTCAGGTTAAAGAGGAACTAGAACAGATGGTGAAATTAAATGTCATTTCTCCATCTCATTCCCCTTATAGTTTTCCGATGGTTTTGATCAGGAAAAAAGACAAATCTATACGTATATGCATAGATTTTAGACGTCTAAATTCGGTCACCATCCACGACGCGGAACCACTACCCGTGTTGGAGTCTTTATTAGATAGACTAGCTACAGCTACATTTTTCTCTAAATTTGATCTATCTAAAGGCTATTTCCAAGTACCATTAACGGAACGATCCAAGCCTTATACTGCATTTGCTACTCCATTAGGACTCTTTCAATTCAATTATATGTCTTTTGGTTTAGTTAACGCACCTGCGACCTTCGTTCGCATGATGAGACGACTCTTCTCTGACAGAGACGACCTTATTACTTACATTGACGACATTTGTCTGTTTCATCAATCATGGGATGAACATTTGAAGGGTATTCAATCCTTACTTACCACTCTACGTCGTCATAATTTATCTGCACGTCCATCTAAGACTAAGATTGGATTTCAGGAGATTTCATTTTTAGGTTATAAAGTAGGAGGAGGTTTTTTGAAAACAGAGGATACTACTATCTCTAGGATTCTAAACCTTGATATACCTAAAACCAAAAAACAGGTTAGAAGCATTCTGGGGCTCCTAAACTTTTATCGAAAGTTTATCCCTAATTTTGCAGAGTATACGTCCGTGTTGTCATCACTGGTGAAGAAAGAGTCACCAAATAGGTTTGTTTTTAGCCAGGACAGTCATGTGGCTTTAAATAGATTAAAATGTCTGTTTTCCAAGTTACCTATATTGAGATTGCCTGACCCTTCTAAACATTTTATTCTTAGAGTCGACGCTTCAAAAACGTCCATTGGAGGTTCGCTGTTACAAGAATGGAAGGGCTGTTTACATCCAACACTTTATGTTAGCAGGAAGCTAACGCCGACGGAGCAACGTTACCCGGTCATTGAGAGAGAGCTACTGGCTCTTGTGTTCTGCTTCTCTAAACTGCAACGCTACCTGCTTGGTGCAAGTTTTACACTCGAGACAGACCAAAGAGCACTTTCTTACCTGAAAACAGCGAGATTCAAGAATGCTAAAGCAGCGTGTGCCTCACTGGCTCTTCAACCTTATAATTACCAGATTAAACCCATCGCAGGAAAGGTGAACGTGATGGCCGATGTTCTATCCAGATGCGTGAAGCATCCGCTATCGCCAGTTGTCTCCGCAAATGCTGCTTCAATCCAACTTTGATGCTCAATGATAACACTACTTCCTTTGGGACAAGTCAGAAACTATTTTGCAAAAAGGTGGCATCATGAACTAAGGCCCATGCCTTCTTTTAACTCATATAGTGCATACTTCAGATATTACAGCCACATTGCTTCGTCATGCACTTATACCGGTTGAAAAACTAGAGACACTATGCCAAGCAACATGATGATGATGAATTACTGTCCATCCAAAATCAAGATATATATTCAAGCGTTCGTCATATGATGTCTAATGCAATTGCTCAAGAACAATACTTCGCTACTTCATACACTTTGTACTATGACTTTTGGCGGTATGACAATCCAAGTCGGTACAATTCAGATACTTTGTTGCAATTTCCAAAATGCATTGCAATAATTAACTGTCTCAAACGTTGATTAAAAAGGGAAGTAACTAAAATTACTGACTACAAAGTTCAAAAAGGGACATAACAAAGCAATTATATTTCAACATACCGGTATACTGAAAAAATTCTCAAGTACAGAATGAACAATAGTATCTGTGCTGTATATGCTATTGCATGGAAGACAAACATCGACAACCGACATATATGGAAAATGGATTTTCTTCAATGAACTAATTCTTTCCGGCATATATACTTAACGGGAAATCAATAACACTGATGTGCGAACTAGTGACTCACTGAAACTTTAATTCTTTTAAATACTTCTACAGGAAGAACTGTGTATGGTCTGACATGACCAGTTTTAATAACACTTGTGATATTCCATTGGTTCATTTCTTTTTTTCTCTTTCTTCCGTCCTTAGCCACCGACCGTCAAAGCAGTCAGTGGCCATTACGCCTAGTGGCGTCTTAGGGCAACAGCAGATAGGTTTTCTTTGCCATTGTTTCCCATCACGCCTAGTGGCGTCTTTAGGGCAACGGCAAATCAACCCATTTGCTGTTGTTTCCGTAATCGAAGTGACTGGCAAACGGGTGATCAGCCCGTTGTGAATTGGTTCATTAGTGTATCATTATATGAATTGATTTACAGTGGTGCTTACACTTAGTATAACCTATATCCTTCATATGTATAGATATTAAGTAATATATCTTCATATGACACCTCATTAACATTGTCATTCACCACATGACATTGCATACATACAAATATTAATAACTATTTTGACATATTGTCACAGTCACCACTTATATTTTAACTTGTCTGCCTCATTTGTTCTATTCTGTCTTTGATTGCTTATTATGCATTTCATTTGATAGATAGGTAGACTTACATACCGACACGACTTGGGGCGTTTGTTTACATGGTATGCTGTGTGAGTGCCATGACTGACATATTGACTTTTCTTCACTGCCTTCTAATTAATGTAGTTACCTCACATTTGTGTCAAAAGAGCGTCTGCTAACGATATTGGGTTTAGTTATGTTATTACTAAATACCACACCTTGTGTGTTAAATTGTCGATTATGCAGCACGCCTCTAGGTGCTATCATAATGATGACAGTTGAGTATTTGGATATTGTCATATGGTTTCTCCAGTGACCTTGTAAGATTGTACTATGAAAATAATGAAAAGTTCCTTTTCATTATTTTAATCCAGGGGGGGAGTAAATGATATGAGTAAATATCATATCATGTTTTGTATTCGATCACTTCCTGATATATATTGTTTACACACGGTATCCCGTGGTTGCAGGAAGTGACATCTTGACTCCTGCTTTGAATTGACAGCAGACGTCAGTTTTGATTTGGGACAAGCTAGCGTCTCTAACCGGCAGTCTGCTTGTGTCGTTTGACCAGTATGCATGGAATGTGTCCAGTAGGACCTGTTTTCAGAATGTGTTAATTGCCTTTGGGCATCTTTATATTTCACCTGCAAGATCGATTACCATCACTGCCTTATGCTTTCATTAGCAGTGTGTATGGAATTCTTGGGCCCGTAAGTTGACTGTTCCATTAAAACTGAGAGTATCAGAATCAAGGACAGTAGAGACATGTGCTAGTAAAAGCTACGATGTCATACCATACTCAGTATGGAGTACTGTGTTAATAAATATATGTGAATCGTGCCAAGAAGTTAGGCCTTGTTACTGAGTACCTGAGGTGCGGGCCAGGGAGATTGTGTGTGACTGGCCAAACTTAAATACATATAGTCTATTATAATTCCTGAAATGGAATCTACAAGGAGAACCCTGGAGGGTATTCAGCAGGCCACTGTTATAAGGAGTGTCAAGCCTGAAGTCTAATGCACTCTTACCACAGGACGTCGGGAGGACGGTTCCTGAAATAATAGATATTCTTAAAATTACCCGTACCACTTACCATGTTTCCATGACGTAGTGTCCACATTTCTAACTTTTTCATCGTATTGGGGAAACCCCTAAGGCAAGGCTTGCCACTGTGCTACAGTTGGCTTTTAGTTTAAAATCAATGCGAAACGAATTAGCATTTCATCTATCCTTGCCCCTCCTCGTTCCACAATGCATTTTAGGCAAATATTTTCTTAGAACTAGGAAAAGTGGTTGTTTATGTCAAGGACGAATTTGAAAAATTGGGTACCGTTTTGTTTGGCTATTCGTTAGCAAATAATAATCTGAAGGCGTAGGCGACACCAACCGTTCTAGCAGAAAATTCTTTTGTACTTTCTTATCTTTGCCTTTATGCCCTATACTGTTATATATTAATTTAGATATTGTACTTAGAAATCACTACATTCATATGCGTTATTGTGTAAGAGGGTAGGGGTGTGAAAGCTTAGGTTAGTATTTAATCTACTCCTTATTTGACATGAGAAATATGTATTACTGTTACCTCACTACACCTTTACATGTCCACAAAACCCCGACTCATCATTATATATTGTTACTGTCTGAAAATATTGTGCAGCTCCTTAGGTATGTCTACTCTTACCTCATCTCTTCTATCTTCTTCTTCTTCTTCCGTCCTTAGCCACCGACCGTCAAAGCAGTCAGTGTCCATTACGCCTAGTGGCGTCTTAGGGCAACAGCAGATAGGTTTTCTTTGCCATTGTTTCCCATCACGCCTATTGGCGTCTTTAGGGCAACGGCAAATCAATCCATCTGCTGTTGTTTCCGTAATCGAAGTGACTGGCAAACGGGTGATCAGCCCGTTGGTCATCTCTTCTATAGATATGGGTAAATTCATCATCACCATTTTCCTTTACACTCCTTACAGAGCATGGAGCACCCTTCCCCCCCCCCCCCCCCAGTAAGCCTGCACCAAGCAGTCATATGCTTTTGCAGCGGTGACCATACAAACCATAAATTAGTCGCCTGAGGGTGGAGCGACCTTATTCTTGTTTTGCCCCTTCAGAGAAACCCGAGAACTCACAGGGAAATAACATTTTTTTCTTCATTAGTATTACGGTAAAATTGCCCTTGTTATTGAATTTCTTGTGAATTATTACTTTTTGTTTATGGTTTTTCTTTGTTGTTAATGAAATGCTGAGTACTGTATTTTAAAAACTGTTTATATTAAATAAATATTTATTTATTCCTTATTTACTTGCTTTAAAAAATAGTTTTACTGGTGCTGTTCATAAATTATCATCAGTATTATTATAAATTGCACGCAGCAAGAGTTCTTTCAATCATAAACAGCAGTGTTTTGGTTACGCCAGAGTGCTATTCAGTCAAGCAAAAAAAAAATGATGTAGCCCTGTAAAAGACATTCATATATCATGCCGCTATTGCTGCTTAAGATAACAATGTTTCTTTAATTAAAGAAATGGAAGGAGATAAAAATGGCATCAGATGAGCTTCGCTCATGCATCATCGTAGCAGAGATTCTACCCTGTTCAACTTAATTTTTGGCTACAACTAGGGCATTCAGTGTAACTTCATTTTCTGTTTATTTACACCAGCATGTTATTTACAATTTACTGTTCTTGGTGACAGGTACTTAACAGCGAATTTTGTTATTTCTGGACTATTTACAGTATGCGGAGTCTTCCAAGCAAGACTTGGTATGTGTTTGTTGAAGGCCTTTGCTTCTCGGGGAGCTAAAGGCTATTGATTGATTGATTGACAGTATAATTAGTTAGTTGTTTTGAGGGTTTTCCGTTTTTAATTTTTACGTGTTTTAAAAAAAAAAATGAGGGACAACAACCTCAAGCATGAGAAAAGGTAGGTAGAGGCAGTTACTTCAGCATTGAGGTGGCTTTCTGAAACTCCATCAACCAGGGCAGTTATATTGTCAGACTCTCCTCAGGCCATGCTTCGGAAAGTTCAGAATGGATGGCTGCGGCAGGAATGGAAAACATCAATAGAATGCTCAAGTCTTCAAGAGCTGGTGTGGATCTACTGTCCTGGTACATGGCAATGAGAGAGCTGACAGACTGGCCTCGAGAGAACCCATAGTTGGGACACTGGACATGAATAAGGGAGAGATACTAAGGGCAATTAATGATCGCCTGCTAGATAATAACACTGCAATGGATCAATCAACAAAGTGGGACTAGCAGAGATGGACGTGAGAGAGGATGCATCCGTCGTATATACAACCAGTGTGCTACTGGTACAATTAGCATTCATACTCTTTGACATTTGCTGAGGGAGACTGAGCATTTATGGGTTTGCCCGGAGTGCAGTGAGGTCGATTCTGACTAACAATAACCTGTTTCTTTTGGTTTATCTGTTTTTATTTATTAAATATTTTAAATCTACATTTATATATGTTCATGATCTTTCAACTCCCTCAAGAACACAAAAAGGAAAATGTTGATGACTTATGTATGATTCCACATCTTGTAGGAATGTGTCTCCCAGTAAAATGATGATTACTTATGTAAGATTCCACATCTTGTAGGAATGTGTCTCCTAGTAAAATCTGTTATAGTTGGTTGCACATATTCTCGCAATCTTTGTTTTTCTCTACATACTCTCAGACCCAGTAGCTGTGACTTCTTACCAAGTATTTGCATTCTGTCTTGCATCAGGTTACAGTTACGGAACAGACGAGCCAGGCCATCTGCAAAATCTAGTTTCTCAATTCAGTGAATTTCATTTAATTTGGTTTCATAATCCAGTCAGTAGGCATTAAGAAGAGAAACAATGACAAAAGCCATCCCTACTGCTTGCCAGTTTTAATCTGAAAGCGTTATCCAAGCTGCTGTACATGGAGAATTCTGTTTCATGTCTTCTTTATTAGGTTAATGAACTCCACAGTGACTCAAAGCTTTCTGTCTAAACTGTTGAAAGCCTTTTCATAGTCTAGTGTAAAGTGGTGAGTTCAATTCCAAACTCTGTTTGTTCAGCTATTATGTGCTGTGTAGCTAAATGGTCTGTCCAGGATCTGTGTTGTCAAAAACCTGCATGTTCTCTCAATTATCTGTCTATGGTCTCTTTTTAATCTCTCAAGTATGATCTGTTTAATATTTTCCTCTGCTCTGATAAAATTGTTCCTCTATAATTTGTGCACTGTAGCAAATATTCCTTCTTTGGCAATTTGATCAGATATCCATAAGTGCGCCATGAATTCCTTTACATCCCTAATTAACACAATAAACTAATTAACATTAGTCATTCTTGCATGGGAACTCAAAGAGACCAAACATTGACTATGATCTTTCAGAGATAATTAAACGGCGAAAAAACACTACCCAAAAATATTGCCAAGAAATACAGGTCTAGAATAGATAACTGAGGATAGCATAATAGTTTACACTGATGAATCTAACATATAATACGAGGAACTTGATATATGCACACATGTTACAACATGGGATTAAAGAAAAGTTTTAGTTTGAAAACACATATATCTTCATGATAAAAATGATTGCATTAACAAAAGGGCTAGAAATAAGTGTAGATAATCCTCCCCCGTAAAGACTAACAATTTTAACTAACTCACTGTGAGCAATCCAATCATGCACAGTACTATAAGCATGTAAACGATTACTAGTGGGAATAGAAGGAAATGAGATTGCAAACAAGGAAGTTACAAAAAAAAAAAGGAAAATGCAGCTCAAACCAAATAAACATAGGGTTGGCCAAAATGGAGAAAAAAAGCCTAATTAAAAATGATTAAACAAATGTCTTGAAAGGGAGACACACCCTTCTCGCATAAGCTGCTGAAAGCTTCATTGCAGACATGTCAAATATTCAGAGAGCAAACAAAAATACACTGTAAAAAGGATTGCAAATAGGAACTGGATATTTAGCATTATCATCATAATTTTCCTCCTTATGGAGTCACCTTTGCAACTGTTATGGTAGAATTGAAACGCACCATACATGGAAGTTCTTATGGAACACAGTTTATGAACCACAAGGTTTTCTTTTTTTAAAGGTATTGGGTGGAGAGCGGTCTAGCATCAGATGATCTTCATTGCATCCACTTGTCCACCATTTTGGTCTACCTTGTTCAAACTAATTGTCGGTTATAATTATGGTATTTAATGTCATTTTATTTTCAGTTTTGTGTTATATTCAAATTTGTTTTCCCTTATATTTTGAATTCTGCCATCAATGGTACCTATACCTTGTAGCGGTATGGCAGCTTGTGTACCCTGACAATCCCCAGAGCTATGCCAGTGGGAGTTTTACTCCTGGTAGGTTCAACCATGCTGGACTGGTCTGCGTGGGTAGGGGTCAGACAAAAGCTGGTACCCTGGTCCTCCAGGTTGGGGGTTTTAGCACAGGGCCGACACCCCTGTCTGTGTAAAAAATCACACACGTTACGGAAACAGCAATAAATGGAAATACTTTGATGCGGGACGGACATCCGGAGTCTCAGGCTCGTATGACTGACAGTGGTGAAAGCCGAAAGGAAGCCACTGGCATGAAAACGGATGCCCAGACCGCAAAACACGAAACCAGAATTGGTTTTTGGAATGTCAGAACTATGAACGAGGCAGGAAAGCTGAGACAGATTACAGCAGAGATGAGGAACTACAAACTACATATCCTGGGAATAAGCGAGAGCAGATGGACAGGGATGGGGAGAATAAAAACAGCTACAGGGGAAACAGTACTTTATTCTGGTAGAGAGGACGGTCAGCACAACGAAGGTGTAGCCATTATCCTTAAGAAAGGAATGGAAAGGTCTCTACTGGAATGGAAACCCATTAACAACAGACTAATAAGAGCAAGACTGAGAGGGAGATTCACCAACACCATAATTATACAATGTTATGCACCAACAAATGACAGCGACGAAGAGATTAAGGACGAGTTCTATCAACAGGTACAAAAGGAAATGGAAACTGTACCCAGGTACGATCTTATTATAGTAATGGGAGACCTAAATGCGAAAGTTGGAACACACAATAATTATAACGAAAGAGTAATGGGGAAATGCGGCAGTGGAACAGTAAATGAGAATGGGGACAAATTAATAAGCTTCTGCAGTATTAACAACCTGGTCATCGGAGGAACACTTTTTCAACACAAAGAAGTGCACAAGTTAACATGGGAATCACCAAACGGACGAGACAAAAACCAGATAGATCACATAATGATCAATGGCAGATGGAGACATGCACTACAAGACGTGAAAGTAAGAAGAGGCGCAGATGTGGGAAGTGATCATCACCTAGTAGTAGCAAGACTGAAGGTGAAACTCAGAGCTGCTGGACCAGTTGCAGTCAAACAGAAAAGATACAACATCACGAAACTTAAGGACCCCCTCACCAGAAAAGCGTTTGTGGTCGACGTAAAGAGACGATATCTGATTACCAAAAGCCAGGAAAGAACAGAGACCGATGATGTGGACCAGAAATTCAACACCATCTCAACAATATATAAAGAAAGCAGCAAGTCATGCTTGGGATTCCAGGAAAGAAAGAGCCAAGACTGGATAACACCAGAAACGCTAAACACCATAGCGAAGAGAAAGGAAATGAAAAGGAAGAAAACAGAAGCTAAGTCTCCCAGGTTAAAGGCAATATATAGTGAACAGTACAGTCAGCTGGACAAGGAAGTAAAACGTCAAACCCGTGCTAACAAAAGGACATTTCTGGATGACCTTGCAAGACAGGCAGAAGAGGCAGCACTGAGAAATGAACAAAGCACAGTTTATAAAATAACTAAAGCTATCAGTGGAAAACGAGGTGCAAACAACATAACGTTAGTAAGAGACAAGCAAGGAAATCTCATCACCACAGCACAGGGGCAGGAAACAAGGTGGGCAGAGCACTTCAGAGAAACACTGAATAAGGAACCACCAGAGACTCAGCTGAATGTTCCTGAGGCTGAAAGTGACTTAGACGTAAATACAGACATTCCACGAAAAGAAGAAATTATCACAGCTATCAAAGGGCTAAAAAATGGAAAAGCGCCTGGTCACGACAATCTGAATGCTGAGCTATTCAAGACAGACCCTGAACTAGCAGCAGAACTATTAGAACCACTATTTGCACAAGTCTGGGAAACTGAGACAACACCAACAGAGTGGAGTAAAGGAACAATTGTCAAATTGCCCAAGAAGGGCGACCTTGCAGACTGCAACAACTGGAGAGGAATTACCCTCCTCTCAGTTCCCAGCAAAATACTAGGCAGGATAATCATCCAGAGAATTTCAAAAGCAGTTGACCATAAACTGAGGAAAGAACAAGCGGGCTTCAGAAAGAACAGAAGATGTGCAGATCATATATTTGCCCTCAGGAACATTATAGAGCAGTGCTCAGAATGGCAGAGACAGCTGTACATTAACTTTGTTGATTTTGAAAAGGCTTTCGACAGCATACACAGGGACAGCCTATGGAAAATTCTGAGGGCTTATGGAATTCCCAGCCGCATTGTTTCCATTATAAAAAGCCTCTATTCTAACTTTACGTGCAGTGTTGGATCGAGTAATGTAACTTTCGAAGTGAAAACAGGAGTACGACAGGGATGCCCCTTATCAACAACATTATTTTTGACAGTCATAGATTGGGTGATGCGCCAGACAACAGAGGGCAGTCCAAGGGGAATTAGATGGACAACGTTTTCTACACTGGAAGATTTGGAATATGCAGATGACATTGCACTGCTCGCGCATTCACACCAACACATTCAAGACAAAACTGATAGACTGAATAAGTATGGCCAGCAGGTTGGCCTGAACATCAATCTGAAGAAGACAGAGGTCATGACACTAAATGTGGGCAATCCTGAGCCAATAACAGTAAGGAACCAGAAGTTAGAACAGACAGACACATTTACTTACCTAGGAAGCATAGTAACACCTGACGGCGGAACAAGCAAGGACATTAACAACAGAATGAATAAAGCGAGAACAGCCTTTGCTATTCTCAACAACATTTGGAAGTCTTCCCAGTACAGCACAAACACCAAATTAAGACTGTATGAGAGCTGCGTACTTTCTGTGCTTCTCTATGGTGCGGAATGTTGGAGAGTAACAGAGAAGGAAATGTCGAAACTGTCCTCCTTCCACACAATCTGCCTAAGGAAAATTCTCCGAATCTTTTGGCCAAACACCATCAGCAACCAAGAACTACTTATTCGGAGTAACCAGGAGGACATGCACACCATCATAGCTGGCAGACGCTGGAGTTGGGTTGGCCATGTCCTCAGAAGGGACCCTGATACCATCGCAAGAACAGCTATGCTATGGACCCCCGAGGGAAAGCGAAAGAGAGGCCGACCAAAAACAACTTGGCGGAGAACTGTGGAAGCTGAGATGCAAAGAATGAACCACAGTTGGGGCACTGTACGAAGGATGGCCGCCGATCGAGCAAAGTGGAATCAATTTGTTGCTGCCCTACAAGACGCCACCAGGCGTGATGGCCGCTGACTGCTTTGACGGTTGGCGGTTATGGATCTAAGAAGAAGATATTTTGAATAGTTAGTTGTTTTTTTTTTTTAAATGCGTTTCCTTACTTTTTGTAATGGTGCGTTAGTTTTTGCTTATTAATTATTATTTGGTTTCATTTGTTTAAAAAAAAAATAATATTACTATTGTTATTATTACTTTTAATATTGTAACTGTTATTATGTGTACATGGAGAAGGACTTAGGTAACTGTGTACGCGGTGTATGGTGCCACCAGGATAGGAAGATTTCAGGCACCTCAAATCCTATGTACTGGAGTTGGAGACATCCACTCACCCAATGTGTGACCAAGGAGACAGTTTGTTGTACTGATATTTGGCCCTTCTGTCCATGCACAATGGTTGCAATGTCGACCCTTTTGACACTATTTGACTGTCTGTTGCTTTAATCTTCAATATTTTTACCATTCAATTAATGTTTTAGATTGATTTGGGCTATCAATCCTTCTGTTCCTCACTTTGCCCTTTTTTCTCACTTTCTTTCTCCATCCATGGGATTCTTGAGTGAGTGCACAAGCACTGTACCGGTACTCTTTTATGCTTTTTTTTTCCTTTTTCTTCTTTTTCCCTATTCTCATTTTCTTAGCTTCCCTTGTCTATCAATAGCTTTAGCCTTCTGGAGGAGCCTGCTGCAGTGCACAAAAATGGTAGGCAAGCTATTGGGCCTGCAAAGCTCTGGGACCAACACCCATAATTTCTTGCGGAGAGTTCTACGTTTAGCTTTATATGTTTTTCTTTGTTTTGTGTATATACCATTTTAGTATCAATTGGACTTCTCCAGGTGCCAAACCACAAGGAATTATCACATATTCAATTTATACATTTGAAAATGTTGGTACTGCTCTTCTTCACATAATACAATTAATGTTAAACTTTGGTGGATCATAACCTTGAAACACCAGTAAAAACATTAAATCATCACACTATTGTTAACAATATGAAATAAAACTAATGATTATTACGATATGTATATTTAATGCAACATCAAATAACAATACAGAAAACTATAATTCAATAAGGCTTTGACCCCTTGAACCCAAGATTCCGCTACAGCGGCAATGGTCAGCTATTCCTAATCTTCTCAGTCCCGCTCAGCATCATCAAAGGATTTTTACATCTACCTGAGATTACCACAACTGGGTTTATAAAGATTTGCGGCTATATGGCAATGTTTAGAACCTGACAGGGAGTTAAAAGGTGATGCGTGAATCAATAAACAGTTATTTGCTTCAGCAGTAGACTGTTCTCTCTTGAAAGGAAAATAGGTGGATCATTGAGGTAGTTAGCAACTTCTGAAAAAGAAATATTAGTGGAATGTATTCTGAAATGGACTTTTCTCTTGAGTTAGTGAAGGCAAAGGTCATACTACAACATAAAAAGCTGAATATAGAATTGTGAAGTCTCTAATACTTCACTCCCCCATCTGCTATAGGACTAACTTTACCTTTTATTCTGAAGTGGTGATATTGCTGACAAATTTGTGTCAGAGTTCAATTTTCCTTTGAGCCCATAATCTTGTAAAAGCAGAATGGTGAGACTTTCCTTTTATCTTGATGGATTTTCCCTAGATTTTTATCATGCTATTGTGACCAGCAACTTTAGTGCAATTTGCAGATTAGTGACTTTTAAATATTCAAACATTTTGAATAGAAACAAAATTTGAGACCACTCAGTGAAAACTTGGCATGACGCTGGATCAAATATAAAGGTCGAATGATGTGATTTGTTGCATAGAGGTGTGATCATTGGGAGTCCACTTTATATCTCCATTCACGATCTGTAATTGCAATTAACCTGTCTCAGGTGGTTAAGTAAGTAATAACGGAGCTGTGTGATAACATTAATGGTCAGGACATTCAGGTAGAGGGTTTGGCTAAAATTGTAGTGACAGGTTCAAAGGGTTTACATCTTACATGTAGGTAGGATAACTCAATTAAAAATTTTGAGCACAAATTCACTAAAGATTACACAACTGAAGTCTGGTGTGTTAAAACAAAACAAAATTAAGAAAATTTTGACAGATCTCATCTAAGAATGAATAAATTAAAAGGATAATAGCTGAGATCTTTTGTTATATATATATATGTAACATATATATATGATGGATGGAAGGATGGATGATAGTCTCAAATTGAATTTGCAAGCACTGAAAAGACACCTTGAGGAAGAGGTCAACAGTGAAGATGAATGAAGGAAGAAAGAACATAACCTCGCCGTCCTAGAATGAAGAAGATCCATTACAAAATCATTCAGTTAAGAGCAGAGAATGTTAGTAATAAGCAATTAACATTTTCCTGAATCATTAACTAAAATGACCATCGCAAAGCACAAGCCTAGGAGGCCTATTAGGAAAATCTAAATTCATGACACTTAATTTTATTTATTTTGAATAAAATCACACTTCCATTTTTTCTTCTTGAGGGTTGTAAAAGTCTGGATTGTCAAAAGCTACGAAGGCTTTAATTTTTTTGTAGAAGCAATCATTTGCATTTGAAAGCGATGTGTTTACTAACTTTGCTCAACAATAGTACATACACAACTGTAAATTACAATTTAAATCAAAGTGATGTGTTTACTAACTTTGCTCAACAGTAGTACATACACAACTGTAAACTACAATCTAAATCAAAGGATATCATCATTATTCTCCTTTGCGCTCCTTATGGAGCATGGAGCAATCACTGCAGCTGGTCCCCTTGCAGGAAGCATTGACATCTCTTGTAGCAGTGGTTCATGTGGCAATTTGTTGTATATGATGAGTTTACCAATCTTCTGCACAACCTCGTATTAGTTGCCTTATATGACATGCCTGCGTATGCAAGTCCTATTCTTTCTTCGTCTCCTCAGTGACCCCTGGGAGCTATATGTGGCAGTGTACGTATATAGTCATTAATTACAAAAACGTATATAAAATCTAAATATATGCATAAATAAATGAACAAGTACAAAATCTAAATGTCTGTGCGGTGTTTTCATGTAACAAATTAAGAAGGGAATTCTGGAGAAGAGCTGACACAATACTTAATGAGGCTTATTTTAAAAAGAAAATAACTTTTGTTATTATGTTTGTATGTTCCTGCTAGCCTATTTTTTAAATTTCAGTGAATGTATGTCCCTGATTTGCTCATCCAGGAGCATCAGGTCACCACTGCATCTGGTCCTGAAACCTGTGCCAAAGCACTTCATGTGCTATTTCACAGGCAGTTTCTGTAACAACCTGTTTTATATAATTAAGTTGCAAGCCTCACGCTCAGCCTCATCTTAGTCACATGTTACAACAATTATGGCAGACGCTGTAGTCCTATTCCATTTTATTTTCTTTGGGAACCATGTAGCGTGTATATTTCAGAGGTACATATAAAAATATTCTAGATCTAAGACATATATTAAGCAGCTCCTTGAACAGCACAACTAGAAACGTTTCTAGAGTTATGACCTAAATATTACTATAGTCCGTTCGGAAATTTGTGCCCACAGAAAGCGTCAATTTTCTCCAAAACTGTTTGTTGTATGGACAAGAATTTTTGCATGCAGAGTTAGATTTTCTATGCAGTTATTAATATATTTTTTGCCCTTACAAAACTCATGTCATGTTCGAATTTTCTTCTTTACGTTATATAAAAAACTATTACTGTTGTCTGGGTTAATTTTTAGTAGTTTTACAGGAAAGTTACAAGATCCGTTCAAAAATATTTTTTTTTTGTTTGAATTAGTTACTCACGACTGTGTACAATAGGTGCGCACTCGTGCGGACATGTAGTCACTACACTAATTCAAACCAAAAAAAATATTTTTGAACGGATCTTGCACGAATTTCCGAACGGACTATAGTTAAGGAACAGTGGTTGCTGGACTGCTATAGGCCTACTGTGTCCAATAAATGGGCTTCTCAATGCTAGAGTCTGTCACTGATTTTCCAGTGGATGTATTACCATGTATATTCAGGACTTCTGGTACTACATATCGCAACGTGTCACAACTGTGCTTGTCAGCCACTGCCTGCAGCTACAGATAGCAAAAAATATAATTACGTCAGACAGTAATAAAGTTTTCTCACTTTTAATAAATTTGTCTGAATACGTTGCCCTAGCTAGGCGCTAACCATACCGTAATATGAATTTGCTTTCATTAATATTTAGAGAAGGAATTTTCAATTTAATAAAATGGCTTAACTATCAAGTTAACCATAATTTATATGGTACTCTTGTTTGACAATATCTTTGACCTGGAGCAGATTTAAAAAAAAAAAGAACTCAAAGAATAATCTTGTCCTCTTCAGAAGCAATGAAATCATGCGAGTATACAAAAATTGATGCAAGTTATTTGTTTACATATATGAAATAAATATTAAATATCATCTCTTAAAAAAAAAATACCCCCACCTTTACTGCTTGAGGACTGTGAAAGTCTGGATTGTCAAAAGCCATTGAGGTTTTCATTCTTGTAGACAGCAATCTTAACCTAAAATAAAATGTATCTACAGTTTAGTCATGTCTAAAAATACCAACAATGTCACCTGAAAAAAACAGATTCAATCAGACTGACCATAGCTATCAATATATGGTGATTTGTCTTCTTACAGAATATTTCTGAGTTATCCAATAACATCAATAGGAGCTCTCTGACCCTATATAATTATGTAAGAAATATTTCATAAAAATATGAGAAAAATCATAATTAAATTACTTGTAAAAGAATTATGTTAAACAAAATTATATAATTCCTGAAACTGTAAAATTAATTATTATATGAAATGTAGCTCTGTTAAGTTAAGACTGTAGAGGTCATTTAACATAGTTAAGACTAAAGGAAACATACAAGAATGCTGACTTAAACGAATGGTTGGAAGACTCAAATATTTAGACTTACTTGCAAATGAAGAAGACAACTAACAAAATTATCACAGTGAGAAAAATGAGTAACACCATGATCCAAACTCCTATGTCTACAGTGATGCTTCCATCTTTATCAGAGTCTAGATAACGACAATGAAAATAAATTAGCATCAATAAATATGAATATTCCTCCTTAATAAAGAAAAAAGTTCTTCATTATTTCAATTGTTGTTAACATTATATTTCCAATGGTCATGCAGGTAAAATAACAGCCTCCACTATATGAAGTCAAAGTTGGAGGGACAGACAATGATATCAAAATAAGAATACAAAAAGCAAGAGGCGCTTTCATTGCATTGGGAAACACATGGAGGTCAAGAGAAATCAATTCCAACACGAAAATAAGAATCTTCAACTCAAATGTCAATTCAGTCCTATTGTATGGCTCTGAGACATGGAGAGCAACAAAAACAACAACTAAAATGCTACAGACTTTTTAAACGGGTGCTTGCGTAGAATAGAAGGACTGAAATGGTATCACAAAGTCACAAATGTGGAATTGATGACAAGAACCAGACAAGTGCCAGTAGAACAAGAGCTGAGAAGAAGACGCTGGCGATGGATAGGACACACATTGCGGAAACCTGTTGATAGCATTACAAGGCAGTCCTTGTTCTGGAATCCACAGGGAAAGAGAGGCTGAGGTAGACCAAAAAACACGTGGAGAAAAGAGACATAAACAGAGGTGAAAATGATGAGGAAAACATGGAAAGAACTTGAGCGAATGGCACGGGACAGGAAGACTTGGCATGTCTTAGTTGAAGGCCTATGCTCCTCGGGGAGCTAAAGGGTACTGATTGATTGACTATATGAAGTACTCGACTTTGACTTTTCCGATACCCTAGGTTACGAGTTTTCACTCTTTTTTCCTTGTGCCAGGTAGTGCAAGGCACATGTCTTTTTCAATTGCATTGTATCTCCATACAGGGTGTTGGTGAGGAGGGGTTTGGTGGTAGTACTATATGAAGTAATAAATGTACACTATGTGCAGTTGTGCTCTGTGCAGTAGTGCTCTGTGTTATGTGCATTAGTGCTCTGTGTGGCTCCCAGGGTTTCTGGAGAGACAAAGAACGAATAGGACTACTGCACCCTCAGGCATTTCGTACAAATAGAGTTAATATGAGGTTGTGCTTGAGGCTCCCAACCTCAGGATGTAACAAAAAATTGCCACTGAAACCACTGCAGCCAGAGCATATGAATGCATGGTGCAGGCTTCCTGCAATAAGCTACTGTGGTGGTGCCATGCTCCGTAAGGAGTGCAAAGGAAAATGATGATGATGATACACAGTAGTAGGCAGTGAAAAGACAGACCAAACTGCTGGAAATGAAGTTTAGCAAACAGGTCTGTTAACTCTTTCTTTACCAAGAGCCATTTGACAACCCAATTTATAGTACACTATCCTCCCAAGGGCTGCCTAGTACACCTGCATGGTTATAGTCATTCCCTGAAGTCTGCACTTTACACAGTATAAAACAAAAATGATTGTTATATTCGAGACTTTGCCTTCCTTTTTCAAGTACCATGCCAGTTAGCATAAGTGATCATGGCACTCCACAATTTCCTGTCTCTAGTGCTGTTCGTCAACTCTGTTATTGACTTCTTTCCATGTTCTTTCTCTCCAAACCCCTCTCTTTTTGCTGTCCTATATCTCTTTTTCCATCAATCTTTCCTGTTTTCACAATGCATCACAGCTTTTTTTTTTCCTCACAATATGCGAGAGGAAAGTGGACTTAAAATACTTGAATTTATTCGTCAGTAATTTACAACTGTGTATATAAACTTCAATATATTTTCCACAGATATATAGTTCTTACTGCTTGTTTTATAACATCACCTGAAGGGGTATAAACTGAAATCCATTGAAAACCCAATAACTGCAGGGACAGAATGAGTTGTTTTATTTAAACAAAGTATCCCGTTCAACCCTCTATGGGTTATAATTAGGATATATAGTGTTGTAAATTCAAGACAGTATAGTAACTTCTTCCCCTCTCCCACTCAGTCCATATAGAGTAAATCAAAACCAAAATTGTGTGTGCATGAGTTAATATTACTATACTTATGGAGAATACACAACATACCAGTCTGTCCGTCTGTGTTTCTGTTGGGAACTGTAACAAAGCCTGCAGTTCAAAAAAAAAAAAAAAAAAAAGATGAATATTTTAAGAATTCTGCTAGTAGATTTACTGAACGAGATAATTTATTGTAGTAAAAACCCACAGACATAAGCAGTCAAAGCAAGAAATGATAAAATAATAGCAGGTTAGAGACAGATTGCTCAAGCCACTCAATTTAATTCAAGGCATCTAACAAGTTTAATATACACTCCGTATGTTATGTAAAATACCAGAGTAGTGAATACCATCACATGAAGTCCACACTTGAAGGTACACTCTTGTGCAAAAATCATAATCTACTGTACACCAAGCAGTGCAGCAGGCATTGTTCAACTCTTCATCAGAATGAACAAAACTATTTTTTAATTGCTTGTTTACATGTATATATTACAAAGAAAGACCGGCGCTAAGACTTAAATACTGGCACAAAAATACAAATCAAATACAGAATCATCAACAAGAAATCAGAACTGAAATGAAGAAAGCAAACAATAAATTGATAGCTCAATGTAAAGTTTGATGATCACTGTAACGTAGCCAGTGCTGTAAAGTGTGTCACCTCTGTAAAATATGTGACTTCTTCTCCTTACGCAAACCAGTGGTGAATATGATGGGTGCTGCAGGTAGAACAAAGGTCAACTCAACCGACACAGGGTTATGCAGATATGGAGTGAGAGTGTAAAGTGTAAGTTATGCGAATGGTGGAATGTTCGTATGTTGACCAGTATAAGGCACTCATTCACTCATAGCTATAAGTCACCGATACAGACTGCTGTGGTCGTTTCGTACTGTTTATTAGGATGCACACACTTGGACAGAACGGATAAAGTCATAGGTACATGTTGACACAGTAAATCATGGTATTTGAATAGTAGGTGGCAACATCAAACATCATTTCGTATAGCATAAATACAATAGACGATATAAGTAGAACCCTCAATGTTGTGGTATATTATCGCCTTAGACTTCCACTGACTGAACGCATCAGTGGAGGTGAATATGTAGACATGGATAAGAGTTCACTGGCCGAACCCTTTTTCTTGGTTAAGTTCTTAAGCTGTATATATCAGATGTTTATACAATAATGTTACACGGCGATAGTGGGTTTTTCCATCATAGCAAGATCTCCGTACCACTGTCCGATAGTAGGATAAATATTCCGTTCTCTTGACAGTGATCCATTGTAATGACAGTAATCCAAAATGGCCACCTTCTTGAGTTTCGCTCACTCACTGAGAAGAAGGATAAATGATGGGCCGAAGTTAATTCGTAATATGGATTAAATATTCTCATAGAATTTCCATACAGTTCTATATCAATAAGGTTGCTTCATGTAGTTCACAAGAGCTGTAAGATAACCTGTCATCTTCGTCGATATACAAACGATTCTAGATGCTCGATAACACGATGTCCATCTAGATCTAACGAAATGGAGATCTTTAAAGGGTCTGGTATTACCTGGAGTCCGAATTAAACACAATAAAGTACATGAGGAGAATCTCTGACAATAGAATCTCGCAGAGACACAATCTCCTTCTGAAAGATCATTCACAGATCACTTTCAACCATTTTACAGGACCAGCCCAAAAACACACACACAGCCATATTCAGGCGGCTTCGTCGAGACTCACTACGCATGCCTCGAAAAACGAATACCTGCCCCAGAGTTCAGCACAAAGAATATAGTCCGACCTAAACATACAAAGATATACAATATAAGACCGAATCTTCTTGCACTAGACAAGTAATACATATAAATTCAGGCCATAAACATATTGAACAAGACCAATCTATTTTCTGGCTATCACAAAATGCGAAATGCATGAATCTCGTATTCATACGCCAAATCAATATATTCAAGAGAGATCACTCATATAATTAAAAGTACAAATCAAATCATGGGTGATATAACTTTGACTGTAACAAAAGTAATCTCTTTTTCATATCAACTAGTCATATCATAAATTTGTAATCTGTGCGTCACATATGTGCGCAACACTCAACAATACAAAGAAATTGAAGAATGTATAAACAATATGGAATACTGAGAAATAGTCAGGAAAGACCTTTGCAGAAATGTTTGTAATAGCACAAGCAGACATAATGAATACACTATTGTATTATCAAAAAGAAAATTATAAATGACATGAAGACTGCAGAAGAGAAATCGATTAATCAACAATGCACAGAGTTTGATGAAACGTTATTAAGCTAGTAACAAACTTGACAAATAAGATTGCGACAAGAAACTAAGCAAGTAAAGATGAACATGGAAATATCCTGTCTGCAGCACATGTCGCTCCACAACTTCATGCCTCTAGTGCTATTCATCAGTTCTGCTACTGACCTCTTTCAATGTTAAGCTATCTAATGCCTTCTTACTTTCTTCTCCTCTATCTCTTTTTCCACCAATCTTTCTTGTAGTCACAATATATCCCAGATTTTTTCTTTTTACAATCTATGCAAGAAAAATGGACTTACAACACTTGAATTTATTTATCAGTCAATTTTGCAACAACTTTGTATACATATATATATTATTCTATAAAAATGTAAAAAAAAAACAAACAAACTAGCATCCATTGTGGCATTTGAGAACCTAATAACTACCTGGCACAGAAAAAGTTAATATTACTATACTTATGGAGAATGCATAACATACCAGTCTGTACATCTGTGTTTCTAGTGGGTGCTGTAACAGAGCCTGTACCTAAAAAAGAAAAACAAAAAAAAGATTTTTCAGCTAGTGTAGAAGTTGACAAATCAACTTGTGACAAGAAACCATGCAATCAGAGATGAATACGAAAATAATCAGCAGCAGACGTAACAGAAAAAATGGACATAATACTGTTCTAGAATGCAGACGTGGCCAAAACATCGTAGTTGGGACTGTTCTACTTGGGTCTGGGTTTTGAAGCCATGATGTATTGTCTGGTTGTGGACGATGTCTCTTCGTTACTTCAACCACCTTCCTCAGATACCTCATTTCTGAGGTTTGGAGCTGGCTTTTGTGGATTGTAGTCATTACCCATAATAGAACTATTAACCAAAATCTATAATAAGGTCAAGCAGGCTAATAGCCAACCAAACAGACAGTCTCTGATCTGGCCTCACCTTGCCAAAGAAAGTTCACACTGAGTGTGTTCACAATAATGCTGACAGTAAACAAGAGGAATCAGAAGATGTGAAGGACATGATCACCTAAGTGAGCTGGGCATGACACTTAATGATGACTGGTCACTTTTTTTTTTCACGCTAAATAACTGAACCGTTGTAGTTGTAGTTACCCCTTTTCAGTCAAGGCCAACTATTGGAATGCACCCCTGATGTGATAGGCCCGAGCTGCTTTTTTTTCCTGGTGTTCCTTTCGGCATGTTGTTTTCTCGTCTGGTTGTTGTGAGAGCTTCTTTTCGCCCAATCTGAAGTGGTGCTGTAGGGAGCATCGCTACTTGGTGTGATTGGCAGCTTCATCCTCACCAGGTTGCTGAATTTATGTCCTGTACCTTTATGTCTCTCTTGCACACATCTTTGAACCTCAGTTGCGGTTGCCAGGCTGTTCCTTTGCCATCTGCCAGTTGTCTGTAGAAGATATCTTTAGGAATGTGACCATCTTCCAGGTGGTGCGACCATCTTTGGGTCCAGCTAAACAATTTTCACATTTAACCTTGTGTGTTCAATAAAGCTAAATGTCTTTAAGCATATCGTTCATATATGGGTGATTACTGCAAAGTGAATCTAGATATATAGCAGCCCATAGCTACAGACAGCAGTTTAATTAACTTTTTCTATCCCACGAGGTGCATGGTGTGCCACGATAAAGTAGATTAGTCTCCCAAGAGCCGTCTGGAACGCCAGTTTGGTTATAGTCAGAGTTGCTCATACACGTTTATACGCTATATAAAATAAACTTATTGGTGGCATACAACAGGCCAAAATAGTCCTCAGCCAATTTTTTATCATTTTATATGCATTATGAGATTATTATTTTTTTCGTTAATATAAACATTTACTGCTTTATACAAGATATCGCATGTCGAAAAAAAACTGTGCTTGACCAAAACACTGCCTGGGACATAAAGAGTTACATCAAGAAATAGAATATAAATTACTGTCACAATATCAAATAAGTACCAAGTGCTTCAACAACTAAAAGATGAAGGAAATACAGACCATTGGCAACAGATAAAAAATATAATGACAAGGCAGCCCTGGTTCTGGAATCCCCGTTGTAAGAGGGATAGAGGGAGACTGGAAAACACATGAACAAAGAAAACTGGAGGCAGAAATGAAAGGAATAAAGAAGCATGGAAAGACCTTGAGAGGACTGGAGGACTTGGCATGAATTTGTTGAGGACCTATGTCCCTCATGAAGCTGAATGGTAATGATGACTGAATGGCCACCTAGGTTGAGATCATGAAAGAAGAAAGAACAACACATTACATGTTTCATTAATTTTTAATTTACATTACAATTTAATTTTTGTTGGGCTCAAATAAAATATTTTCTTGTATTATTGTTATTTCCTATCAGCCACAACATTTTTAGCTCATGTTTACCAAACTTTTTGTTTATAAGAAAAGAAGAAAAAAAACTAACAATAACAAACAGGCATCTCTAGCCTGTGCTTTATTTTATAAAGTATTTTAATGATGACTAACACATTAATTTTTTTTATATTAAACTAATTTTTTAACTATGCACTTTAGACATTGTGAGAATTCCATATTCCTTAATTTATGTCTTCTTCCTTAATAATGCAAATTTATGAGCTTCCTTTAAACAATGTTCATAGTCTAGTTCTATGTGCTGAGTGTCAATGATTTTCCCTGTCATCATCTTCCTCATGTACCATTCTTTCCAGAAAACTGCTTCTCTTACCTGATGTAAAATTGACACATATTGATGGCTGGTTGACTGGGATGCCATGCCCTTGTGCTGTAACACAGGATGTATAATCAGTCAGAGGTTCCAGATCTGTGAGCAGGTAGGACAGAGTTGTGACATCTGAAATCTGCAGAGAAGAATGTTACATTTTTTATGGCACTATTAATTCAAACATCAGATTCAAGTCCTTGAGCTTACGGCAAGTGTGCAATTTAAAAAAAGAAATTCACCTCTCCTGACAAAATTAACTTAACAGAAAGCCATATGATCAGTGCTGAAAAACATGCACCATTATAAGCACTAAACATTTCATGTCTGTCTGTATTAAAAGTTGCATAATCTTAAATATGTAGCACTGTATTATCTCTTATATTTGAATAAAAATAAAGTGATTACAAGCCACAATTTACAATAAATAATTTTACAGGATGATTGAAAAGTCTCTTCTTATTTTTAAACTGTTATTTCTTCACCCTATCCAACAAATTGTTATGAAAGAAACATAACAATAAAGACAATTAACTGTCATTTTATGACATAAATTAAATATGCCACATTAACATTTTAGCTCAACATAAGATTCAGTTTGTTCAACACATAGTTTCATAGCAAGCAGCTTCCCCTGCCTATCACCGGGTCCACAGTGAGATCTTTCTGCATGCAGTCAACCAAGTCAAAACCAAAGATATACGCCTGGGGCTCAAGTGACTTCTCCAAGCTTATAGTCCGTTCGGAAATTCATGCCCACAGAAAGCGTCAATTTTCTCCAAAACTGTTTGTTGTATGGACATGAATTTTTGCATGCAGTCTTAGATTTTCCATGCAGTTATTATATTAATATATTTTTTGCCCTTACAAAACTCATGTCATGTTCGAATTTTCTTCTTTACGTTATATAAAAAACTCTTACTGTTGTCTGGGTTAATTTTTAGTAGTTTTACAGGAAAGTTACAAGATCCGTTCAAAAATATTTTTTTTTGGTTTGAATTAGTTCCTCGCGACTGTGTACAATAGGTGCGCACTCGTGCGGACATGTAGTCACTACACTAATTCAAACAAAAACAAATATTTTTGAACGGATCTTGTAACTTTCCCGTAAAACTACTAAAAATTAACCCAGACAGCAGTAATAGTTTTTTATATAACGTAAAGAAGAAAATTCGAACATGACATGAGTTTTGTAAGGGCAAAAAAATATTTTAATAACTGCATGGAAAATCTAAGACTGCATGCAAAAATTCATGTCCATACAACAAACAGTTTTGGAGAAAATTGACGCTTTCTGTGGGCACGAATTTCCGAACGAACTATAGTGTGCAATGCTGGGTTCTCAACAAGTTTCACCACAGGGGGGAGTCCTTGGAAGTGTGTGAATGATTTCAAGAGTCAATGCGGATGTAATTAGCCTCACAGACATACGTTCACTTCCACCTACATATATTGTAGCACTGTGCATAGCTGGTGGTCATATAAGGATGACTCCAGATATGCCTCCATGCATCATTGTTCTAACCTATGTTTCATGTATATCCAGTGGATACAAGTGAAGATATAAAATTAAAAACTAGGAAGTAACTTTTCAATCACCCTATACTTCAACATTACTAATGAGATCATACTTCAACATTACTAATGAGATCATACTTCAACATTACTAATGAGATCATTGCTGAATATAGTCTTGAAACTTTTATTCTGTCTGATTGACTTTTTTTTTTAAAAAGTGGTATGAAAATGTTTAAAATAACTTAAAGTGCATTATTCTCATGGTGAGAAGGCATGTCATTTCAATTAATGTGTTTGGTTCTCTCAGTGCTGCTGTTTTCTTGCCCTCTATACTTTTTCTCACTTACTGTCTAGATGTATTATGTGATTTCTTTGTTAAAATATCACAAAAGTTGAAGCGCAGACAACACCATCGAGTGAGATTTGTATTTAGAACTTGAGCTTTATTTTCCTTTTATTCCAACAATTAGCAACAGGATAACCTCATGTTTAAGCATATTAAAAATCTATTTCGCTGTCCATAATTTATGAAATTTAACATTAAATTAATAGTCTAGCTAATGAACTAAATCATAATTACAGAAACACCTTGAGTTTCACCAACCTTCCTTAATACATTGTTTTTTTTTTCACTTCAGACATGCCTAGAACCAAAAGCTGATAATAAATAAGAGATTTTTCTGTTGACAGGTACCAAGCAGTATTCAGAATCACTGCAATAAGTGCTTGACACAAATCAGTATAATGAATATATCAACATTCCTGTGTAACTGAAGTTTTATATTCTAAATTTTAGGAACATATTTTTTATTTAACGAATTAAATCTTTCTTTGATCAGGGTAAAGAAATAGGAATTATTGCCTTTTCACGTTTTTGCCCTGCAAAATTTGAATTCTAACAGTGCTCTGAGCCTTACAGTTTTTTGTGTTTCCTTTAAATACAATGTTTATTCATACCTCTATCTGGTTCCAGTACTTTCATTAACTTGTTGTTATTCCTATTTTATCGACTTCTTCAATGGCAAATTTTTAGAAATTATTATTGTTGTTGCTGTCATTTTTGACGGAGTCATCTGTCAAGTTATTTGCTTATGTTTTTATCATAAGAATAATTGTGTCTTTACCTGCGATGTCAGGTTGATTAGGGGTTGTCTTCCCTTGTTTATTCATTCATTGTGTTTGACCTTTAGGGTCAAAGGTAGACAGTTCTGGCGTATGCCCATAGGCAGGGTTTTTTAAGCGGGAGTTGAGTTAGACTTCCGGCAAGCCGTGAAGTGTCCTGGGTTTTCTGAAGGGACCAAGGGTCCATTGTGTTTTTCGGGGAGAATCTTCGAAGTGACTGCGATGGCAGTTTTCCCCAGTGAATCTCTGTGCGTTGGAATGACAGCAGAGTTCCTTATTATGTTCTGTGGATTCGGTTACAGGTAATACCGACTTTTTCCATTACTATGCTTTCGGTGGCAGAACATGTTAGAAGATTGCCTAGTCTGTGAACTGCAGCTCACCGATCCTCCATTTCAGAACTTATATTTTGTGCTCGAGGTAGCCATCCAAGACTATTAGTCTTTATATTGTCCAGAAATCCAGTGACGAAGATATATTGTGGGAACCGCAGATTGGCGGTATTTATGTCTACAATAAGCATTACTGCAGGGTTGATGGTAACCTGCTTATCAGAAGTACACAGCTGACGTCAGAACGAGGACTGTGTTTTCGGCTAATGTACTACAGCCTAATACAGTGCAATTGGCGGGGAATGCCAAGTTGCACCTATGTGTCAAAGTGATTAAGGTATCTGACGCGTTTAGTCAGTGATACCAGGGCGACGCCACGAACTGTCATTATTGAAGAACATTGTATTGACCATGCACGAATATTCAAATGTTTACCAGCTTGTTGAATGCCTAATGTATACCTATCGATTTCCGGTCAGCATGACCTTGTTACACTGACTGTTCCTGTTGATACCATGTGTGTTCTCGTCAATAAATGTTTTGAAACGTGCCTGCAGTGTCCAAGCATCCTTGACTACTGCATGTGAGTGTATGGGTTGCAGGGTCTACATATATACGAGCCTAAACACATTCGCGCCTTCATTCGCACCCACACTCAGTTCATCATACGCTCGCACTACACACCTAACAACATGTATACTGTCTTGGGCCAGTGATCACCTCAACAAGAGAAAAAGACAGTTACATTTCTGGTGGACCAGATCTGTGGGTTTAAAAAGAACAGAGCGAGCAATTAACATTATTGGTGACATTAATGGATCCAGAAATTTACATTTCTGGTTGACCAGCTGATGGGGCTATATAAATCATCCTATACAGCACTCCAGCCTTAAACAGACACCCCACCAGGCTATTTACAGTTGCTGTTACATGTATGATGTCTCCAGTGTTGTCCAGAAATTTACAAGAAGGACAAGTACACATTACATTTCTGATCTGTGGGTCTAAGCTACACACTGGACAGCTGTAACACACATCGCTAATTCTACACTTGCAAGTTTTGGCTACAACAGGACAGAAATAGGTCATCAACTGTTGACCCAGATAAACAGTGCTAGCATTTATGTTATAATGCTGCTTGAACAACAACAGGACAAATACTGAAGTTGGCATCTAGGCATTTGCTACGTGGACCATAGCTGCATAGAAGGCGAGTCCCTATTGTAAACAGTACTGCTGGTTGTTACACGTTTCAGTCAACAACAGACTTTTCTATGTCCGAGCATTCAAGCTATATTGTTCGAGGTCAAGTGTTTGTAAACAGTACGTGGAAATTGTAAACATTCAATGTGCAAGTCCTAAGTCGAGAAGGTCATAGTAACTTTTGTTCGTGAATACCACTTTATGCTACAGTGGATTTGACATTCAGTGCGCGCTTGACATTTTGTTTCTGTGTTCGCAAGGAGCAAGAAATTTACTTTAGTTTCAGCTGTGACTGAACTTGTTCTGCAACACATTGAAATTGATTGCTATATATATGTTTATGTTACTTCTACTGTTTTTGTGTATTTTTCTTGTGTTTTTCTGCGGGTTTTCGGTTGGTGGGTCTTACAGTAAATATGCCACTTAATCGAGGGTTACTGTAAGCGTTCTGTAGGGATTGCAATTTTCTTAATTGAAATTTGCTAGCGACTTTTGTTGCTATTTTTTTTTTTTAGCTGTGACGACATGAGTTAGTGTTGTTTTCGTTATTTTTCCGTTCTTTGATTTTCGATTAGTTTTGTTTGTATCTGTTCTTCTCTCATTCCTTCCGTTTATTTCTTTACACCTTTTCGTTTATAACAGTGTTGCCATTTGTCTTGTTTATTTTTCGCGGTCATCATTACACATTTGTGTAACATTTTCTTTACTTTTTGCTGTATTGTTTATTTGACTTCCGCGAACGTTTTCGGTCATTGTTCTGTATCTTTGTCTTTGTATTTTTGATTGTACTACATTATTGTCATACACAGTCTACATACATATACTTGGTCATGTATTATTATTATTATTGATAAGGTACACTCTTCATATAGAGATTGTTAATAAAATATTATTATATAAGATATTTATACAAGTTCTTTGATAAAAGACTTGTTATCCACAAAGATTGAGACAAGGTGAAATACATATTCAAGTTCTTTATAAAAAAGACTTGTGCCCATAGTGAGTGGGATATAAAGGAATTATTTTCCACAGGTACTCAAGTGATTTTTTGTTACATTATAAACAAGAGGACCATACAAGGTCTTTGTCTAAGACTAAGAGAGTGAAATAAAGTGAAGTGAGTATACAAGTCTAGCATTTCAGACTTGTCTCCCATTGAAGTGGGATAAGGTAATTGTTGAATTTTTCAGGTTACTGATCTCATTAGACAGAATGTCTACATTGGATTTCTTCATCCAGCAAGGGTTGACCCTTGGTAAGTCTGGTAAAGAATTGGAAGAATATTCATCTGCTCAATTCGCCATTGCATTAAAGTCAGAAGAAAAGAAACAAAAAGAGGAAATTAAATTGAAAGCAGAAGCTGAACAAAGGAGAGCAGAAGCTGAACTAAAGAAGCTAGATGCTGAGAATAGAAGATTAGAACTTGAAGAAAGAAGGTATCAAAGAGAGGCTGAGGAGAGAAAAGCTCAAGCTGCTGCTGAGGAGAGGAAAGCTCAAGCTGCAGCTGATGAAAGAAAATTCCAGATGGAAATGGAAGACAAAAAACTTCAAGCTGCTGCAGAGGAGAAAAAACTTCAAGCTGCTGCAGAGGAAAAAAAACTTCAAGCTGCTGCAGAGGAGAAAAAACTTCAAGCTGCTGCTGAGGCTGAAATTAGAAAAATGGAACATGAGGAAAGAAAACAGAAGATGGAACTTGATGAAAGACTCGCAACTTTGGAGTTAGAGAAATTGAAATTGGCGAGTACGGGTGCTCAGCAAACAACTTCGAGTACGACAAAGGAGTTTGTTAATAGGATTAAATTGCCTCATTTCAATCCTTTAAAGGATGACGTAGCAGATTATCTAGATAGATTCCAATTTTTATGCGATACGCATAACATAAAAAAGGAAAAATATGTTGAACAACTGATGGAATTTTTTACAGGTGACACAGTGACTACTCTTATGACAATAGACGAACATGACAGGACTAATTATGATGTTGTCAGAGCAGCATTGCTAAAAAAATACCAACTAAAAGAAGAAGACTATCGTCTTCGTTTTAGGACAATGTTGCCAGAAAATGGAGTAGATTTCTCTGATTTTGTTACAAAAATACGTCGTACATTTACACGATGGGTTGAGTTGTCTCAGACTGAGAAAACATATGAAGGTCTAATGGACTTATTATTGCGAGATAAGGTTTTGTCATCTGTTAATGATTCTTTTCTTGCATTCCTTCATGAGCGTAAGCCTAAAAACTTAAAAGATATGGAGGAATACTGTTGTCAGTATGCCACCGCGCATCCCCATGCTACAGTTAGCAATTCTAAAGTGAAAGAAGGGTTGCCAGCTGCTTCGGCAACACCATATGGCCCTAATTTCAAAAAAAAATTTCAGGGTGCTCAACAAAACTGGAATAGGGGAAGTAATCAGAATTACACTCAGAAGCGGAGTAATCCAACACATGATGGTTCTTCGTCTATGAATTGGAGACAAGATGGTAGTTCTCGTAATTTTAGTGGTAATAATTTGAGACACTTTCGCAAAGGCTATCCAAATAATAACTATTCGAACTTTCGAGGTAATCATTCTCGACGTCAAGATTATGACGATGGTGAATTTAGAAACCGGGATTCAAACCGGAATGATGATTACAATAGGCAATATGATAACAATTACAGGGGAAATGATAGTCGAAATAATTACAGGGGAAATGATAATCGAGGCAGACCTAGGTTTAACAAAAAAAGACCTTTCCAACAGGCAAACTCTGCACAACAAGAGTTTGATGGAGCCTGTAATACAGTAAATGATAGTGGTAACTCTAGGGCTATCACTGGTTGTGCTTTCGATTTTGGGAGAGCAACTGAATGCCCCCAATGCTTAACATTGTTCGACTCATCGACTGTATCTACGCTAAGTTGTGGTCACCCTCTTCCTGCTCTACCTGCTACAGTTGCGCATGATGGGAGAGGATCTCTCATCTTACATAAAGGTCTAATAAATGATAGGCTAGTCTCAGTACTTTTCGATTCGGGATGTACTACCGTCGGGGTTAGGGAGTCTCTGATAGATCCTTGCTGTGCCACTGGAAAAACAATCAAATGTGTTACATTTGGTGGTACTATGGAAAGTTATCCTACTGCTATTATTAGGATTGACACTCCCTTCTTCACAGGAGATGTCCATGCATGTCTTCTTCCTAATCCTATTGCGGATCTTATAATCGGTCGTATTCATGGGGTTAAGGAATGCACCCCGCAACAAATTTCTAGTTGGGAAGAAAAAAACATTCAAACGGTCAATGCAGTGGTGACAAGAGCTCAAGCTCTTAATCCCCCAACTTCATCTGATAATAGTAATGAAGTTGATAGCCAAGACGAGCACTTGGTGATTTCCCATGACTCGTTTGTTAAACGTCAAGAAGAGGATCCTTCTTTGAAGAAATTCTTCCTTCTTGCAAAGAAAGGGGATCCCAATCAAAATACGAATCACAAATCGTATATTACTATGAAGAATGGTATATTGGTACGAATGGTACAACACTCGGACAAGTCTATGCACTCGCAAATTCTTGTGCCTAAGTGTATGAGAGCCTTAATTCTTCGGCATGCACACGATTCTCAGTGTGCTGGACACATGGGTTTTTCCAGAACTAAAACTAGAGTCCTTGCGTCCTTCTTTTGGCCATTCGTGAATAAAGACATCCGAATTTATTGCCGATCTTGCAAAATTTGTCAAGAGGTCAAGTCTAGAGGTCCGAGACATGCTGCTCCTATTCAGGCTGCAGATATTCCGATTCGGCCGTTTCAGAAAATGGCTATAGACATCATTGGTCCGTTCAAAATTAAGTCAGCCAGAGGACACCAATTTATCCTCACTTGCGTGGACATGTGCACGCGTTGGCCAGAGGCTATTCCTCTGAAGAGCATATCAACTGTCGATATCGCTGATGCTCTTTGGCTCGTATTTTCTCGTCTGGGATTCCCCGGAGAAATACTGTCGGACCACGGCACTCAGTTAATTTCGGACGTTATGTCTCAGGTAATGGCTACGCTAGACATTAAAAGGTCTCTCAGTAGTATTTATCATCCAATGTCCAATGGATTGGTAGAACGTCTTAACAGGACACTAAAGAACTTACTTGGCAAGATAACGGAGGATCATCCTGAAGATTGGGACAGGGTTTTACCTGCAGTCCTCTTTGCCTATAGAGAGGTTCCCAACGAGCATACAGGGTTTTCTCCTTTCGAACTTGTCTTTGGCGCGCAACCGCGCGGTCCGATGTCCTTGTTACACGATTTGATAACTTCCGATAATATTGACGATGATACACAATCGTCATATGAATATGTTATAGCTCTTAGAGAAAAGATTATCGAATCGTGCAGGTTAGCAACTTCATCTTCCGAATTTGCGAAAGAAAAAGCTAGGCGATTTGCTAATAAGAAAAGACGCCTACGTCAACTTTGTCCTGGAGACAAAGCATATGTCTTACTGCCCTCAAGAGAGAATAGACTTCTCATTTCATGGAAAGGTCCATACACTATAGTCTCCAAAATTTCCGATGTCGACTATATTGTCGATGTGGATGGAAGGCATAAAACCTTCCATATAAATATGCTAACAGAGTTTATTGAACGTCCAGACTATTTGCAGCCTATTTTCCAGGCGACGGACGACTCTCCAGTCCAACATGGTCACATCTCATCCCTGTCCGTTATACAGGATGAGGAAACTATTTTTTCTGACGTTAACTTACCTCTTCCTGCGATTCCACTGAATTCAACGGAATCGTGGAGGGACGTTACAATCTCTTCGAACTTGTCTTTTGAGGAGCAACGTCAAGTATCCTCTACGCTACAATCATATCAGGATGTCCTTACCGACATTCCTGGACACACAGATGTCATAGAACATGACATCATACTTACTGATCGTAATCCGATCAGAGTAAGACCATACCCAATACCTATTCATTTTCAAGCACAAGTCGAGAAAGAATTGGATGAAATGATTCAACTGCAAATAATTGAACCATCCACTTCAGCTTATTCTTCGTCGATAGTTATTGTTCGAAAGAAAGACAATAACATACGTCTTTGCGTTGACTATCGCAAATTAAATCAAGTTACGAAGTTCGATGCTGAACCTATGCCATTATTAGATGATCTACTTATTAGACTTTCTAAAGCTAAATTCTTTACTAAACTAGACTTGTCGAAAGGTTATTGGCAAGTCCCACTGACGGAACACGCCAAACCTCTCACTGCTTTTTCGACACCTAGGGGTCTGTTTCAATGGAATTTTATGCCTTTCGGGCTTATGAACGCCCCAGCGACTTTCGTGCGCATGATGCGACGAATTCTATCAGATCGTGCAGATGTCATCGCATATTTAGACGACATCTGTCTTTTCAGCGATACTTGGGAAGAACACTATTTGGGTCTAAAGGAATTGCTATCTACTCTACGTGAGCATAGTTTGACTGCAAAACCCTCTAAAGCTTTTGTTGGGTTTAGTGAAATTTCCTTCCTAGGTCATCGAGTTGGTCATGGTCTGTTGAAGACAGAGGACCAAAACATTTCGAAGATATTAAATATCTCGGTTCCGAAGACAAAAAAGCAAGTGCGTAGTCTCTTGGGATTGATACAATTCTATGGAAGATTCATTGAGAATCTGTCCTCCATTATGGCACCACTTTCATCGTTATTGAAAAAAGGTTCTCCTAATATGGTGCGTTGGTCCCAGGAATGCCAATCTTCATTGGATCAGGTTAAGAATTTGTTCTCATCTCATCCTATCTTAAGACTACCAACGATTGATAAGACTTTTGTTCTTCGTAGTGATGCCTCTTCCACTGGGATTGGAGCGGCACTAATGCAGGAATATTCAGGAACTCTGCATCCTGTAATGTATATTTCTAGGAAGCTAAATGCGGCAGAAAGGAATTACTCGGTTTTAGACCGTGAATTGTTGGCTATGGTTTGGTCCATTCTTAAGCTACAAAGGTTCCTTCTGGGCGCGCATTTCTTTATGGAAACCGACCAAAAAGCTCTTACGGCTATGCAAAGTAAGGATTTGAAGAGCTCGAGATCTACTCGTTATGCTATTGCTCTTCAGCCTTTCCATTTCACGGTGCGAGCTATCCGTGGTTCGGATAATGTGATGGCGGACATATTGTCCAGATGCCCACATGATTCCAGTTAAATCTTGTGTCCTAGTTTTTCCTGATACACTTTCAGACTTAGGTCTGTCCTTAATATCCTAATATGTTGTAATACAAATGTATTTGGATGATGTTTAGATAATTTAACAAATTTCATTTTGTCCATCCATCAGTGATATGTTGCTAATATAGCATTGTAATTCATGACATTTGTATATTGCTATAATTATAGTATTTAGTAATGTTTGATATATGATTGGTATTGCCAGCAACTTAGGTTTCTTTAATGGTACCCCCTTAGTTTGTTTGGCTTAAAGGAAATATTTTCTCCTATGTTGGGAGATGATTTGTATCCTCTTCAGACGCTTTGTTTATGCGTCTATTGTACCTGATATTAGGTTCATTTTTTCATGAGCACATAAGTGATACTTGTGCAATCTTGCTCATGGACATATTAAAAAAAAAAAATTTCATTTTTTTTTTACAGGGGGGTTGTAGTAATATGTTGCTGTCATTTTTGACGGAGTCATCTGTCAAGTTATTTGCTTATGTTTTTATCATAAGAATAATTGTGTCTTTACCTGCGATGTCAGGTTGATTAGGGGTTGTCTTCCCTTGTTTATTCATTCATTGTGTTTGACCTTTAGGGTCAAAGGTAGACAGTTCTGGCGTATGCCCATAGGCAGGGTTTTTTAAGCGGGAGTTGAGTTAGACTTCCGGCAAGCCGTGAAGTGTCCTGGTTTTCTGAAGGGACCAAGGGTCCATTGTGTTTTTCGGGGAGAATCTTCGAAGTGACTGCGATGGCAGTTTTCCCCAGTGAATCTCTGTGCGTTGGAATGACAGCAGAGTTCCTTATTATGTTCTGTGGATTCGGTTACAGGTAATACCGACTTTTTCCATTACTATGCTTTCGGTGGCAGAACATGTTAGAAGATTGCCTAGTCTGTGAACTGCAGCTCACCGATCCTCCATTTCAGAACTTATATTTTGTGCTCGAGGTAGCCATCCAAGACTATTAGTCTTTATATTGTCCAGAAATCCAGTGACGAAGATATATTGTGGGAACCGCAGATTGGCGGTATTTATGTCTACAATAAGCATTACTGCAGGGTTGATGGTAACCTGCTTATCAGAAGTACACAGCTGACGTCAGAACGAGGACTGTGTTTTCGGCTAATGTACTACAGCCTAATACAGTGCAATTGGCGGGGAATGCCAAGTTGCACCTATGTGTCAAAGTGATTAAGGTATCTGACGCGTTTAGTCAGTGATACCAGGGTGACGCCACGAACTGTCATTATTGAAGAACATTGTATTGACCATGCACGAATATTCAAATGTTTACCAGCTTGTTGAATGCCTAATGTATACCTATCGATTTCCGGTCAGCATGACCTTGTTACACTGACTGTTCCTGTTGATACCATGTGTGTTCTCGTCAATAAATGTTTTGAAACGTGCCTGCAGTGTCCAAGCATCCTTGACTACTGCATGTGAGTGTATGGGTTGCAGGGTCTACATATATACAAGCCTAAACACATTCGCGCCTTCATTCGCACCCACACTCAGTTCATCATACGCTCGCACTACACACCTAACAACATGTATACTGTCTTGGGCCAGTGATCACCTCAACAAGAGAAAAAGACAGTTACAATTGTAAACTTTTGTAATGTATACTTGACAAAAACAAGTGCTGTGTGTAAGGTTACAACTATGTATTGTGCAGTGTAAGCTTACAGTAACCCCATACTGCACTGTGCTAATGTACAGCACTGTTATATGTGTACATTTACAACCATGTACCGTGAAAGCTTACAACTAATTGTCACCTAAGTACTGCTTTATTCCATCTCCACTTTTGGCCAAAATGGACCCACTGTCATAAATCGGCATCATATAGGTTAATCTTTTCATCCTACACAATACCTTGCAGTTATAAGTTTGGATCAACATATACAATTTCAGACTTCCAGAAATGTGGTATCTGAGGAAGGTGGCTGAAGTTACTAAAAGAGACATAGTCTGGAACCAGATGATATGGCAAGGCCTCAAAACCCAGCCCCTGCAGACCCTAGTAGAACAGTTCCAACTATGATGGTTTGGCCATGTCTGCAAAATGGGAAAAGATCGGCTACCACAAGTATGGGAAACTAAGTCAAGGATCCAGACCTCTAGGATGACCCAGAGTCCACAGGGAGGACAACATTAGACAATCTCTGAAGGACCGAGGACTAAATTGGAACCAGGCCAGGAGGAAGACAGATAGTATGGGGCTCTCTCTGGCACACACCTCTATACCCCAGGGTAGAAGAGAAACAACTGAGTAAGTAAAAATAAAATTTCATTTTAATGTGATATATCCTTCTTTTCAACTAGTAACCAAAAACTTTGAACGTGTTTATCTCATAACAAGCTGAAGTGGAGATGGAATGAAGCAGTGCTAAGGCGACTTAATGCTTGTGCCCCATAAAATTACAAACATGCACTTTGATGCATAAACTTACAACTGAATACTGTGCTGCACTCATTGCCTTATAGAAAATGGAAAAACTTGAGTAAAAGATGCCCAGCTCCATATCCCATGTGAGAAGGATGTCTGCTGAATTTTCAACATGTGTGACTATTAGGTTTGTTGGTGCGGCTGAGAAAAAACAGAATAAAGTGAACTGATTATTCACCAGTATACATTTTTTAATCTATCAAGACTCTCTTTTAGTGTTCATGCACAGCATATCATTTGGTAACGTGCTGGAGTCAGATAAGCTCAGTTAGTGATTGTCACAAACATTGTAAAAATTCAGCTAAAAAAACCACAATTTTAACTCAACCTGTGTATATAACATACCACAATACCATAAATGATAACTTCACACAATCATTTATAATGCTGTATACAGTACAACAGTATTACTTACATGGGTTGCTTGTATTCTGTTTGTCTGGGAGGGTGCCTAAAATACAGACCAGAGAATTTCAAACTTATATTGTGACAGATAAACTGAGTTTCAGCTAAATGTTTTGCCTAAAGGTCACAAGAAACATCTAGTGATGTTAATTAAATTTCAACCTGTGGTTCAATCATTTATCTGTAAATAATCATTCATCATCATTCCTTTTCGTTCCCTGTGAAACATAGGGCAGAAACAGTTGTTCTCCATCGATTTCTATTCTCTCCTGTCTTTTTCAGCTGTGCCCAAGTCGTTATAATTTTCCTAGCCTCCTCTTCAACAGTTCTTCTCCAAGTTCTCTTTGGCCTCCCCACTCTTCTTTTCTCCTGTGGGTTCCAGTCAAGGGCAATTCTGGCTGTGCTTGATTTTTCTCTTCTGAATGTATGTCCTATCCATCCCCACTTTCTTGCCTTAATTTCTGTTTGTATTGGCTGTTGCCCGCATCTTTTCCTTAGCTCTATATTTGTTATTACATCTGGCCATCTTGTACGGAGGATCTGTTGGAGACATCTATTTACAAATGTCTGTAGCTTGGAAATGTTACTCTTTGAGACATGCCATGTCTCTGAGCCATACAGCAAGACTGACTTTACATTTGAGTTAAAGATTCTAATTTTGTTCTCTCTGGATATAGCTGAGGAGTTCCATATTGGTCGAAGGGCATTAAAAGCGCATCTGGCTTTATTTATCTTTGAGCAGACATCACTATCTGTTCCCCCTCCTTTGTCAATGTTACTCCCCTGATATGTAAAGCTTTCTACTTCTTCAATGACTTGATCATTGATCTTCACCGAGTCCATCTGTCTATTATTTATTCTCATTTCCTTTGTTTTATTTACATTTATGTGTAGTCCCATCTTTGCTGCTTGTTACTAATCTATTTGTTTTCTCCTGCATATCTTGCTGTCTATGTGATAGAAGGCACAAATCATCTGCAAAGTCTAGATCCTCCAGTTTGTTAAATGTCCACTGTATTCCAGTTTTCTCTCTCTCTGTTGTCTGTCTCATAACCCAGTCTATGACCATGAGAAAAATTGTTGGTGATAGCAGACATCTCTGTCTGACCCCACTGTGTACCGTGAAGGGCTCTAATAGTTTTCCTTTGTGTACTACTTTGCATGAGGCCTCCTGGTAGAAATCTTGGATGATTTTAATAAATTTCTCTGGGATTCCATAATGTCTCGGGATTTTCCATATCACAGTATGGTCTATACTGTCGAAAGCTTTTTTGAAGTCCACAAAATTTATATACAAGGGGGTCTGCCACTCATTTGATTGTTCTATGATGATTCTAAGTGTTGCTATCTGGTCTGTACATGATCTTCCTGCATGTAAATAACACTAGTCAACAAATTTTCAAATGTTATTTGTACCAGAAATTAAATATACCATTTCTTATTGATTTTGACATGCAGATTTCAAATATCATAATGAAATTCACCAATTGGCTCTGGTTTTTTTTAAAATGATGAATTTACATTACAGTAATACAAATAATGTTTGCTTGTTTAATTCTCTGGGGTGAACAGCTAGTCTTTCTACTTTAGCATTATAAAAATTGTGGTTACATACTCAATTAATTACCAACGGGCTGATCACCCGTTTGCCAGTCACTTCGATTACGGAAACAACAGCAGATGGATTGATTTGCCATTGCCCTAAAGACGCCAATAGGCGTGATGGGAAACAATGGCAAAGAAAACCTATCTGCTGTTGCCCTAAGACGCCATTAGGCGTAATGGCCACTGACTGCTTTGACGGTCGGTGGCTAAGGACGGAAGAAGAGAAGAAGACTCAATTAATTGATATTTCAACATAAAATGATAGAAAAAATAAAAACATTCACATTTGAACCCATTCCGTCATTTTTCAGTCGCTGTTAGAGCTCTCTTTGCTTGCTTCTTGTAGTCAATCGTTGAGGTGTCTCTTGTCACAGTCCAACAGTAATCAGCAAGCATTGAAGGGCTCCAGTTGCCTTGATACCTTGTCTCCATAGCAGCAATGTCCTGGTGAAATCGTTCACCATGCTCATCACTGACCGCTCCACAGTTTGATGTAAAGAAATCCAGATGAGAATCCAGAAAATGAATTTTCAAAGACATGTTGCAGCCAAGACTCTTATACTTCAGAAGGAGATTTTCTACAATTTCATTGTAATTATGATATTTGAAATCAGCATGTCAAAATCAATAAGAAATGGTATATCTAATTTCTGGTACAAATAACTTTTGAAAATTTGTTGACTAGTGTTATCAGATCTGTTGTTTCCAAGAAAATTGTCCACCACTGACTTAAATGCTAGCCATGCTGCTTTTTCCTTGCCATGCAACACGCAAAGAAGCTCGTCATCATGAAGTTTTCGAATTTGCGAACCAACAAATACTCCCTCTCTTATTTTAGCTTCACTCAGTCTTGGAAATTTTCTGATGAGGTATTTGAAAGCCTCATCTGTTTTCTCCATTGCCTTGACAAAGTTTTTCATGAGACCCAGCTTAATGTGCAAGGGTGGCAACCAAATCTTGCTGGTGTCGACAAGTACTGGGTTCTCAACGTTCTTACTGCCAGGTGTTAAATCACTGTATTCTGTGATTTAATCCTTTTTGTTGAGAGCATTCTCATTAGTAATTCTGCTGCTCATTATTATTATAGTTCCTTAATCATTGAGCGATCGTGCTGTTGGGTGTTGTCTGCTAATGGTGGGGAATAACCTCAAGTTCCAATTCAAATCGATTGAGTTAAATAACAATGTTCGTGATCAGAGTCCACGTAGAATACATATTTATTACAAGACGTTTCAAACATTGTTGGCATTATTTAGTTCAATAAATCCATGCAGTCCACTACAGTCCAGTGCAGTCCTTTAGATTAATATCTGTATCGTCAACAAAACTAGGCTGTATATACGTGATGCCGACGAACGGAACATCCGAAAGTGATACCTAGAGGTTTGGCGAAACGATTAATTAATAATAATAAATTACTCCCTTCTGTTCCTAATCCAAGGAAAACTATACATCAACTAAGTTGCTCCATCACTGCATTCATTAATAATATGGCCGACCCCATGGCCTATCTTCAAGGAGGACATCTGCCCGACTCCTATATATTGGGAGCGCTGAAGATCACGTCTGGCTTTGACGGATTTCGAAATATGAAGGGTATAGAAAGATCGTTGTTATGCTACTGCATAACAACGCCCCGCGTCATGTCTAACCATAGACAACTATACAAATCGCGTTCAATAAAATATCTTTAAGCACAAAGCATCTTTTGTTTACAGCACACCAATATGTTAACGCGTAACTTTAAAATGCTAACATATTGTAGTGGCTAACATAATTAAACATGTCGTAACACCAGGCTGCAATGACTGCCTGATTGGCCAATGTCTTCTGATGTAATGGTCACTTCGTGCACGGCTATACCACTCACAGAGAAAGAAACAGTACTTGAAATATCCACCCTGTAGTCCAAGCAAAAGAGCGACCACTTTTAAGTCACCGCAAAGTGACCAATGATGATGATCGTAGTTTATACACTTCAAAAGCTGCTTAATGTTTTCATAAGTTTCTTTCATATGAACTGCGTGACCAACTGGAACTGACGGTAACACATTACCATTATTCAACAAAACAGCTTTAAGACTCGTCTTGGATGAATCAATGAAAAGCCTCCACTCTTCCGGTGTGTAATTGATTTTGAGGGCTGCCATTAAACCAGAAATGTTGTGGCACGCAGAAAGGTCACCCTCTTTGAAAAAGAATGTAATAAGCGGCTTCTGGCGGTTCCTATACACAGAAATTGTAACATCTTTTGCCAGGAGATTCCACTGTTGCAATCTGGAACCCAAAAGCTCCGCCTTGTTCTTCGGTAAATTCAGATCTCTTACAAGATCATTCAGTTCACCTTGGGTTCTTAAGTGTGGTTTAGTGGATGTAGTTTGCTCAAAATCTGGGTCGCTTGAGGTTGATGGTTCAGGACCACCAATGTCCTCTTCTTCATCAGTGGAAGCAGCTGAAAATGATTCTGGCACTTTGGGAACTGGTAGGTCATCGCCATGTGGTACCGGACGTATTGCAGAGGGGATGTTTGGATATTCCAGAGTCCATTTTTCTTCTTTGATAAGCCTTTCCCAATTGGAGGGACCATGCAAAAGTAGCAGTTGTTGAGATGATCAGTGGGCTCTCTCAAAATCATTGGGACTGCAAAAGGCATAGCTTGCCTTTTGCCAGTCAACCACAGTTTAAGATGTGCTGCACATGTATTGCAGCATATGTGTGGTGCCCAGCTCTTATCTTGATCTCCTATTCTGCAGCCAAAATACAAACTGTACGCCTTCTTAATCACTTTAGTTATATTTCGTCTTTGTGATAGAAATGTCACCTCACCACATATATAACAGAAATTATTTGCACTGTTCACACATGTCCTAGGCATTTCTAACTACAATACTTTTGATAAGGACAAATGCACTAACTAATGGCACAATTTTATCAGAGATAAGATATTTATACACAAAGGTGATGTAATCATAGGTAGGATTGCATCATCAACTTCTAGTTACGCTTTTATTGGTCATTAGAAAAAATTATGCAATCGCCCACAACAGTTGCGTCATATATATAAATTGACCGTAATTAAATAAACTAGTAGCATATATCTTGAAAACTAGAGCCAATCAACATTTTTTAATGTCATTTTCGTTTTCAGCACACCAAAATTAGTTAAGATCAGCTATTTTCATTTCTGGTACATTTTGGTTGTTGACTAGTGTAATCATTAGTGAGGCAAAAAATGTGCCTGTGTGACACAGGGACCCAAAATGGAAGGAAAGAAGTAGGATACTGGTGCTATTCAGAGAAAGCTGGAAGTAGTAATGCTTTCATTTATGAAGATCTTCAGACTGGGTGCGTGGAAAGTTCTAACACTAAATGAGCAAGGAAAAACTGCACAAGTGGCAAAAAAAAACCCTCAATAAAACTGACTTGCTAGGAGTGTGTTTATATGTGTGGAGGGGAATAGAGACAACATGGGATATACAGTGTTATTCTCAGGACACAAGAAAGAAGTGCATCTCATTGTGAAGGTGTAGCTCTCATGATGTCAATGGAAGCACAGAATGCACTTACACTACATGAGGAAGCAGTTCTCATATACAAGAATACAAGAAGCAACATGGATATCATGAGACTTGAAGATGGAAAATCAGATTGACCATATATGCATGACCAAAAGTTCAAATCATCATTACAAGATGTAAAAGTGTATAGTGTAGCAGATATGACATTAGCCAAACACAAGCTGAACCTCAGAAGATGTCAAGCAAGCCATAACTACAGACAGCAACTTAATGTGTAAAATCTCAGAAATCAAGAATCAAAAGAAAATTTGCTGCCACAAAATCCAGTAAGTACCAAGTGCTTCAACAGCTAGAAGATCAAGAAAACACACAACACTGGTAGCAGATAAAAATATATGCAATTAGACAAATGTGGAAAAATTCTTGGAAAAAGCAAGCGCCTGCATGAAGCAAATACAACAACTGAAACCATAAAAATAAGTCAGAAGGAAGAAATATAAACAAATATACATATACAGTATTTAGCTGCTTTATTGTTATCTTCAAGTGGAGTTTTACCTTTATTATATTGGATTTTCTACTTTTGTTTTACAACTTGATCACTCTCATTAACTGATTATTGTCATAACATAAAAATTATGTGAAGCTGTCACCTGAATCAACTTACAATTTGGTACATAGACATCCAATTCCACGGACTCAGAACTGATGCCGTGATCTGCCAGTGCAGCAACATGCACCTTGTAGTCCATGTCAGACAGAATCATATTCTCTGAACTGCTAAGTTGGTACTGATAGGCTTTTGGGTTTTTTACCAGCATCTGACAAAAGAAGTATTGTTCTTAAGCAATTCATATAGTTGTACTGCTAACAATACTTGACTTTGATGTAAGTATGGGGTGTTCCATAAGTTCTTATCCGCTATACCACTAAGTCTTTTGTTTATGTAAGAAAATGAAGTTTCATTAATTTTTTTTTTTTTTTTGACTTTTCAAATCAGATATTTTATGTTAAAATCACACTTTTACTATAACTCACAACATCAATAACATTGTTATTGGCACCATTGTTCTATGCACACAGGATGATACATCGTCTTGTCAAATTATTAATTTTTTAAAACATTTATGGAGTGATGCATTGGAATTTTTTTTTTTTTTTTAAAGTATTAAACAGAATCATCCTGGAGAGATTAAAAGAGTCCATAGACAAGCAGCTGAGAGATGAACAAGCAGGTTTTTGACAAAATAGATCCTGTACAGACCAGATAGCCACATTGAGAATAATAGTTGAACAAAGTCTGGAATGGAATTCACCGCTATACATCGGATTCGTGGACTATGAAAAGGCATTTGACAGTGTAGACAGAGAATCGCTTTGGAAATTGATGAGGCATTATGGAGTTCATTAACTTAATAAAGAAGACCTATGAAGACATGACATATAGAGTTCTTCATGAAGGACAACTTACAGAACTGTTTAGGATTAGAATGAGAGTGAGACAGGGATGCCTCTTGTCTCCATTTCTTTTCTTACTAGCAATAGATTGGGTTATGAAAACATCGACATCACACAACAGAAATGGAATCCAGTGGAATCTGACTAAACAGCTTGATGATCTGGATTTTGCAGATGACAAGGCTCTTCTGTCCCATAACCATAATCAGATGCAAGAGAAAATGAAAATTCTCGATGAGAGGTCACAACAAGTGGGCCTGAAAATACACAGGGAAAAGACAAAGATTATGAAAATAAATGCAAGAAATGATAACAAGGTTGAACTTGAAGAAACACCACTAAAAGATGTAGAATCTTACACTTATATTGGAAGTAATATAGACAAAGTTGGAGGGACAGACAGTGATATCAAAATAAGAATACAAAAAGCAAGAGGAGCTTTCATTGCATTGGGAAACATATGGAGAACAAGAGAAATCAAGTCCAACACGAAAATAAGAATCTTCAACTCAAATGTGAAGTCAGTCCTATTGTATGGCTCTGAGACATGGAGAACAACAAAAACAACAACCAAAAAGCTACAGACTTTTATAAACGGGTGCTTGCGTAGAACAGAAGGACTGAAATGGTGTGACAAAGTCACAAATGTGGAATTGATGACAAGAACTAGACAAGTGCCAGTGGAACAAGAGTTGAGAAGAAGACGCTGGCGATGGATAGGACACACATTGAGGAAACCTGTTGATAGCAGTCCTTGTTCTGGAATTCACAGGGAAAGAGAGGCAGAGGTAGACCAAAAAACACATGGAGAAGAGAACTGGAAACAGAGGTGAAAATGATGAGGAAAACATGGAAAGAACGAGCGGATGGCACAGGACAGGAAGACTTGGCATGTGTTTGTTGAAGGCCTATGCTCTTTGGGGAGCTAAAGGGTATTGATTGATTGCATTGGAATGCAGTACACACAGCTTCCATAAGTTGTTCTGTTATTTCATATCTTCTTCAGCAAACTTTCTTGACTTAAACAGATTAATAAAAAAATACTTTATAAAATGAAAAATATATACATACATTATATGTACATATATACTAGTTAGAAGCTCGTCAAAATTGACAGGGTTTTAATTATAGTGTGCTCTTTTTGTTACGTCCTAAAGACGGCACTATTTCTACTATGGTCATTTTATTACAGATCACCGTCATCAGATCTTTGTATTAAAACTTATATGGATGCATTAAATATGAAGCCATGGGGCAAACTTCCCAAATGACTTGGAGAGAAGTGATATTGATCTAACGGACCGGAAAATGACTAATTAACTAATAGTTCTTTTATGACAACATGTCTCGTAAATGTTCGTGTATCTTTTAAAATCTTGCCCTGGTAGACTGTGTCCTGGATATATACTTGAAGACTGGTTGGGTTCCTTCCTCTCATGAGCGCTACATAAAGTTGGCCATGAGCAAAGACTGGTTCTGGTAAGTATACACCGACATGATCAAACGATTGTCCCTGCGCTTTGTTGATTGTCATGGCAAAAGCCAAAATCACAGGAAACTGACGATGTCTCAAGATGAAAGGAAGGCGGTATCGCTTGGCTCTAACATGATGCTTTTCCTACTTCTTTACTAATCGTCAATGACCCACTTTCATGTGTCAGGACTGAAGAACTCTCTTTCGTACTTCCACTGACAAAGAGTTGTTGCATAAAATACATTTAATTTGATAGAATGCTGCATTCTTTTTATAGAATGCTGCTTTCGCCTCTTACAATAGATAACATAAGAAATGAAAGTCATTGAAAACAAAATATATACTAATTATAACCTATCAGAGGTTGAATGAGATATTTCTCATCATCAAATCAAACCAAATAAAAAAAATATTATACGCTTCACTAATGAGATGCATCATCTGCGCAATGTTATTAACATGCCTAGGTATTTGAATCTATTAACCTGTTTTAAAACTGTTTCATTTACAATGATTGTGTATACTGAAGAATATTAGCAACAAAAGCACGCAATTTCAGAAGTTGTGCAATTTAGTACAATAGTCATAAGCGCACACCTTTACATACTGCAACTTTGATGGGAAAAAGTTACACCTTTACATACTGCAACTTTGATGGGGAAAAAGTTAATGCTGGCTTTTTTAACGGGACATAATTTATTTTCTATCAAAGGGAAACAATTAAGTGGCAAATTAGAAATAATTACAATAATATATATTGTAGACTTTTAACACTTAACTTTGTGTTTTCTATTTATTATTTAAAATACAACTGCAACTTTGGTGGGAAGAAAAATGCACGCTATATTAAGCGTCATGCAGTTTGTGCAAAGGCTAAAAGTGCATGACTTTTATATAATTTCCAGAGTGCAAGAAAAAAAATATATTATGGTAGCTCCATTGCTATAGAGAGCAAAAAAGAAATATCTGACACCTTCACTTATCCCAGACCTGGGGGTCTTTTGTATTTGGACATGCGCCCTGATATAACCGACTGGGTTGAACGGGACGCGCCTCGCCAAAATGAGGCAAAATTTTTTAATTAAAAAAAAATATAAAAATCTGACACCTTCCGCAGCAATTGTTTTATATATTCATTACTTCTGTAGAGGCTAAGATCAAAGTGTCTTAGCCAGGGCCGAGATCACACATATTTTACACATTTTACTCAATAAAGTCAATAGACCTCACTTTAAGCCCCAGAAGGGGTAATTTAAAAAAAAAAAAAATTACTTCTGTAGAGACACCCTTTTCAACAACTGTTTTAAATGTTCATTATCGATGTAGAGCATTTGACACGTTTTCAACAATTGTATTAATGTATATCACTTGCGATGAATTCACACTGGACGAGATCAAACAAGCCGTTAAAAGATTAAAAAATTTTTAAGCTGCTGGAGTTGACGAAATTTCAGGGGAAATGATTAAAGCAGTTAATGACAACAACCTCTTGAGAATTTTAGATATTATAAATGAAGTATGGAGAGAAGACCCTGTCTATGTAAAAAAAATAATGAAGTTACGGAAACAACATCAAATGAACAAACTTTGCTGCGGGATGGACATTCGGAGTCTGTGGCTCGTATGACTGTCAGTGGTGAAAGCCGAAAGGAAGCCACTGACATGAAAACGGATGTCCTGACCGCAAAACAGGATACAAGAATAGGATTTTGGAATGTCAGGACAATGTACGAGACAGGTAAACTAAGACAGGTCACGGCAGAAATGAGAAACTATAGGTTACACATCCTGGGGATAAGCGAGAGCAGATGGACAGGGGCAGGAAAAGTTAAAACAGCAACAGGAGAAACAGTACTTTACTCTGGAAGAGAGGATGGACAGCACAGTGAAGGCGTAGCCATTATTCTACAGAAAGGGATAGAAAGGACATTACTGGAATGGAAACCCATCAACAACAGACTGATACGATTGAGATTGAGAGGGAGATTCACCAACACTACAATAATACAATGCTACGCACCAACGAATGATAGCGATGAGGAGGTCAAGGATGAATTCTATCAACAACTGCAGAAAGAAATGGAGGACACACCTAGATATGATCTTGTTATAGTAATGGGAGACCTCAATGCGAAAGTTGGTACACACAATACATATAATGAAAGAACAATGGGGAAATGCGGCAGCGGAATAGCAAACGAAAATGGGGATAAGCTAATAAGTTTCTGTAGCATTAACAACCTGGTCATTGGAGGAACACTTTTCCCACATAAGGAAATTCACAAGTTAACATGGGAATCACCAAATGGTCGGGACAGAAACCAGATAGACCACATCATGGTTAACGGTAGATGGAGACATGCATTACAAGATGTGAAGGTAAGAAGAGGTGCAGATGTGGGAAGCGATCACCATTTAGTAGTAGCAAAACTGAAAGTGAAACTAAGAAGGGCTGGACCAACTGTAACTACACAGAAAAGGTTTGACATCAGCAAATTGAAGGACCCCCTTACCAGAAAAGCTTTTGCGGCCGACATTAAGAAACGATATCAATTTGCCAAAAGCCAGGAAAAGACATTGACTGATGATATAGACCAGAATTTCAACACCATTTCAACAATATATAAGGAAAGTAGCAAATCATGCTTAGGATTCCAGGAAAGGAAGAAGCAAGACTGGATAACACCAGAAACACTAAACACCATAAAGATGAGAAAGGAAATGAAAAGAAAGAAAACAGAAGCGAAGTCCCCCAGGTTAAAGCAACTATATAGCGAACAGTACAGTCAACTGGACAGGGAAGTTAAACGCCAAACCCGAGCCAACAAAAGGAATTTCCTAGACGATCTTGCAAAACAGGCAGAAGAGGCAGCACTGAGAAATGAACAAAGCACAGTATACAAAATAACTAAATTCATCAGCGGAAAACAAGGTGCAAACAATATTACATTAGTAAGAGATAAGCAAGGAAATCTCATCAAGACAGCAGAGGGACAGGAAACAAGATGGGCAGAGCACTTCAGAGAAACTCTGAACAAGGAAATACCAGAGACACAATTGAATGTTCCTGAGGCTGAAAACGATCTAGATGTAAATACAGACATTCCACGAAAAGAAGAAATCATCACAGCAATCAAAGGGTTAAAGAACGGTAAAGCTCCGGGCCATGATAACTTAAATGCAGAGCTATTTAAGACAGACCCTGAGCTAGCAGCAGAACTATTAGAACCACTATTTGCACAAGTGTGGAAAACGGGGACAACACCATCAGAGTGGAACAAAGGAATAATTGTCAAATTGCCCAAGAAGGGAGATCTTTCAGACTGCAATAATTGGAGAGGAATCACTCTTCTCTCAGTTCCCAGCAAAATACTAGGCAGGATAATTATACAGAGAATTTCAAAGGCAGTAGACTACAAACTGAGGAAAGAACAAGCAGGATTTAGAAAGAACAGAAGATGTGTAGACCATATATTCACTCTCAGGAACATTATAGAGCAGTGCTCAGAATGGCAAAGACAGCTTTACATAAATTTTGTTGATTTTGAAAAGGCTTTTGACAGCATACATAGGGATAGTTTATGGAAAATACTGAGGGCTTATGGAATTCCAAGCTGCATAGTGTCAATCATAAAAAGCCTCTATGCCAACTTTACGTGTAGTGTTGGGCAGAGCAACCTAACCTTCGAGGTGAAGACAGGAGTACGACAGGGATGCCCCTTATCAACCACTCTATTTTTAACAGTCATAGACTGGGTGATGCGCCAGACAACAGAGGGCAGTCCAAGAGGAATAAGATGGACTACATTTTCAACATTGGAAGATCTGGAATATGCAGATGACATTGCACTGCTGGCACATTCACATCAACACATCCAGGAAAAAACGGATAGACTTAATAAATTTAGCCAGCAGGTGGGCTTGAACATCAATTTAAAGAAGTCTGAGGTCATGACGCTCAATGTGAGCAACCCTGAGCCCATATCAGTAAGGAATCAGCAACTGGTACAGACAGATACCTTCACATACCTAGGAAGCATAGTAACACCAGACGGTGGGGCAGGCAAAGACATCAACATCAGAATGAATAAGGCAAGAACAGCCTTCTTTAGCCTAAATAACATCTGGAAGTCCTCCCAATACAGCACAAGCACAAAATTAAGATTATACCAGAGTTGCGTGCTTTCTGTGCTTCTCTATGGTGCGGAATGCTGGAGAGTCACAGAGAAGGAAATGTCAAAATTGTCCTCTTTTCACACAACATGCCTAAGAAAAATTCACCGAATCTTTTGGCCGAATACCATCACCACCCAAGATCTGCTTACTCGTAGCAAGCAAGAGGACATGCATACCATCATAGCTGGCAGACGCTGGAGCTGGGTTGGTCATGTCCTCAGAAGAGACCCCGATGCCATCACAAGAACAGCTATGCTTTGGACCCCTGAAGGAATGAACCAGAGTTGGGGCACTGTACGAAGGATGGCCACCGACCGTGCAAAGTGGAATCAATTTGTTGTTGCCCTACAAGACGCCACTAGGCGTGATGGCCACTGACTGCTTTGACGGTCGGTGGCTAAGGATCGAAGAAGAAGAAGAGATGGAGAGAAGAACAACCACCACAACAATGGAAAGACAGTATTATTGTAAAGTTACCGAAGAAAGGTGATCTATCAGACTGTAATAACTGGCGTGGTATATCTCTATTATCAGTACCTGGAAAATTATTATGTTGCATGATGTTAGAAAGACTTAAATTGCATGCTGACGAAAAGATCAGAGAAGAACAAGCGGGTTTCAGGCCGAAACGATCATGTATTGATCAAATATTCACACTAAGAACAATTATAGAAGAATCAGTGGAAAGGCAATCGCCACTTATTATCACCTTCGTCGATTTTCAAAAAGCCTTTGATAGTCTACACCGCCCATCATTGTGGAAGATACTTACAATCTATGGTTTTCCAACAAAATATGTGAATATAATCAAAGCGCTATATGACAATGCAAGATGTTGTGTTAGAACAAATAAAGGGAATACAGAATGGTTTACAGTAGAAACAGGGGTGAAACAAGGCTGTATTATGTCACCACTACTTTTTGGAATAGCTATTGATTGGGTTATGAGAAACTATACCCACAATGAACAATTGGGTATAAAATGGACAAAGGGACCTCAAGACGCAGCAATAGAGACCGCAGTCAGCGACTCATAGCTTGACTGCCTGCGTCAGGACCAGCGAACCAGAGCTGGTCAAGACCGCACTCCACCTCCACGTGGTGGTCCTGGAAACAGTCTGCAGCTGTGCAGGCTGGCTGAGCGAGTGTGGATCGAAATGGGAAGGCAAACCCGGTCCTAAAATGCCGTGCAGAAGTCGGATGTGTCGACCGAAAGGTGCAGATATCACAGCTACGTTGTAAACAGACACAACGCAACCACCGTCCTTTTCAGGGCGAACGAAGAAGAAGAAGAAGAAACACTCAGAAGAACAATAATAAGAGAAGGAAGAACGTTGGGCCTAAATAATGTGCAAGAGCTAAGAGGAGTGGCGTCACAACGAACAACCTGGAGAGCACTGGTTTCTGCCTTATGCGCGGTGTTTGGTGCTTAAAGAATTTATTATTATTATTATTATATCACTGATACAGAGCATGCAACACTTTCTTTGGTAGTAACTTTATATACTTGTACATAGCTTATATAATGTATCTGACAACTATATTCAGTAAGTATTGTACTGTATATTATTTATACCATTAATTATTTATACATTTATGCTCCTGTTTCAAAGTACTCTTTAATTATACATAATTTATATTAAGTACTTTTCTCGTGATGCATGGATTCTTTTTTTAAATATTCAAAGTATTTGACTTCTTAAAAAACTGTTTTATTGTGTTTCCTTATAACACAGCATTTGGTGCTTATTAAAAAAAAAAAATTACATTACCACTAACCGATTGATTCTTTCTTCAAGGGGTCAAATCTGTATCACAGACAGGGGGTATGATGTGTTGGTGTTGTGGGTGGTGGGGTTTCCTCCATATGGATCCCTCCCCATGCTTCACCCTAGGCCTAGTGAACTATTTTTCATGAAAGGAGCATCCTCTTGGTCTAGCATAACCTCTCAAACCTAAAGATCATTGTGCGTGGTGAAGAGCCACACCCTACTCGAGGTGGCCCTGGTCACTGGGGTGTGAATCCCCAGGCTGAATGCAAAAAATCTAGAGGAGCAAACCTCGATAATAAACCTGGTGCACTAACACCATACACACCCGTGCATAGTTGGAAGGGAGCCAGAGCTATACTGAACAGACTTGGGGGAATGGGAACTAGAAGGCGCTGCTCTCTGATGAATGGGACCCTTTGTAAAGGCACAAATTCTCAGGACATGACGATCCTTTCGCCTTGAACTTTTGGCCACATGCCTAGAGCCCAAGAGAACTCAGCATAACCAGCAGGTGATTTGGTGGCGGAGATTGAGCAGTGTGAACCCTACCTTGGCTACATATCTCATAGAGATGCAGAAACACTCCTCTTGCCCTCCCAAGTGCTAAAACAGTGCATATCTGGCTCCTTTCTGGGGTGTGCAGGAAACCCACAGGCACGCCAGCACTACAACCAAGGAGATGCGTAGGATTTCGCCATGCTCTCAGGCAAATCCCAGGGTCAGTCTAGTAGCCTACACAGGACCCTAAAGCTGCATCGAATTGGCCCAGCATCACAATTCCTCCTGTGGTGCAGCATGTTGAGAACCCAGCATTGCACACTAAGCTTGGGCGAATCACATGAGCACCAGACTTAATACTGGCTCTTGACTGGATGGCTGCATGCAAGAGGATTCTATGATGGAAAGGTGACAGGTGCTGCAAAGTGGCTCTGTGCAGGACATGAGGATTCCTTGGGAGAGCCCAGAACCAGAGCACAGCCTCGTGTAAGCTCTGCATATTTGGAGAGCCCCCTGGATGATGGGGGATGCACAGTATGCCACCCCACCTATCCCCCAACTGCTAACTTAAAACCAGATGTGGGGCCCTCTGGATGCATGCCAGGCCAGGATAAAATGCCTGGGGAAAGAGACTGGAACTCAGGACTCCCAAAAATATGTTGCGGAATGGTAGAAAAGCCACAGGAAAGACCTAGGTCTGTTTTGAACATAATGCCAAGTATAACCATATTTTCACCATATGAGCTCGGACGTCGCCTCGGTAAACAAGGTCCGCGCAGAGTAGTGACACCCCAGGCTGCTTGTGAAAAGTCTACTTCTGGGAACATAAACATATTACAAATCAACATTGCAGGTATACAAAGCAAGAAGGAAGAACTGCTCAAAACTTTAAATGACAACAAGATCCATATTGCAGTACTTCAGGAAATCATTCCACCAAGAAAAACCTTTAACATCCCTGGATACAGCCAGTATCGCTGCACATGCAAGAAATGCCTAGGACTTATGACACTCATAAGAAATGACATTCAAGCAGACGTACGAAACATTCCCAGCAGTGGTGACATAGACATGCAGCAAGTCCACTACTGGTTCAGAGGAAACAAATACACCATCTATAATGTTTACTGCCCCCCAGCATCTGCAGGAAACATCAATATCCAGTACACCACATATCAGAGAACTATAATAGCTGGAGACTTCAACGCCCATTCACCATCATGGGGATATAAAACATACAACAAAAGAGGCAGGGAAGTAGAAGAAATCTGCAACACGTCCAACCTGATCCTACAACAGAACACAAGGTCAGAACCCACTCTTTTGCACAGAGCTTCAGGCACGGCCAATAGACCTGATCTTACCATGGTATCGGCTGAAATTACAGACACTTGCATTTACACAGTCCTGGAAGATATTGGAAGTGACCACAGGCCAATACTAATTAGTATAGACAGACAGAATAAATCCAGACAAAAGAGAAAGACCTACTGGAATTACAAAAAGGCTAACTGGACAACATATGCAACACTTTCAGATAGCAGATTCAGCAGCATTGACATATTAGATACAGTAAAGAATACATACAACAATATCACAAAGACTATACTTGAAATAGCGAACATAACAATACCAAAAGGCAGCCACAAACGTTTCAGCCATTCTTAGACTCCAGATCTAGAAAAGATTGTTAAAGAGTGCAGACAAGCCAGAAGAAAGGTGGAAAAAGAACCCACCAGAGCCAACACAATAATTTAAAACAAACTCACAGCACAGGTTAGATATCACATTAAGAAAGCAAAGAAAGAAGCTTGGACAAAAACATGTGAAAGCATAGACTTAAAGATTGAAGGGCACAAAGCATGGAAGCTTCTGCACTGTCTTGATGGAAAAGGAAAGAACCCAAAACCACTAAGAACTGGAGGAAACATCTTAACAAACAACAAGAAAAAGGCAGAAACGTTTAACAAATACTATGCAAATGTCAGCAAAACAAATCACAGAAAACAGCTAGACAAAACAATTAAGAACATAACAAAAACAGAACAGAGAGCTGCTAAAGCAAGCATTGCACTATTTGAAACTGAGTACACCATCCACAAAATGAATAATGCACTACAAAAATTAATGACCAAGAAAGCTCCAGGACTAGACAACATTACCAATGAAATGATACTAAACCTAGGCTCAGTTGCAAAGTTAATACTTGTCACGAAATGGATTTAAGACTAAAGGCTGTCTACATATAGTGACAAGACATTAGTGAGAAGAAAGACTGAAATGATAGATTCAGATGAAAATGACAGTGCAAATGTGAAAGTGAGACCATTGGCTCCGAGGTTGAGAACCGAAGTTAACTCTTCCTCGCCACTTCGGACGTCTTAATTGCTATGGCCTCGACTACCTTTAACTACCCTAAGGGGATAAGGTTCAATTATGATTCACATACACCACGATACAGACAACAGATAGCTACTGTACGTAAATGAAATGACTGGTCCAGACTATAAATGTACAAGTTTTATTTACACCTATAAACAAAACTCAAATACATGTCAAATACATAAAATTGCAGTGTAAAAATCCTGGAAAACCAAATTCAGGAAAAAAAAAATTACAAATGATGTATCATCAAACCCAACCCTTCACCCACAAAGTTCACCTGTATGGAGAAAGAAGGTAAGATTAAATGACAAACCACACTGCACTTGGTGGGGTCTCAGAAGTCGAGCCTCCACTCCAAACTAGCTATGCTAAACTCTAATGTTACTGCTAAGTTAACAGTCCTCTGGAACTACCACGAATTTTCTACACAATCACTGCGCAGACTTCGTTTCTACCACGCCTCTTCTGAATTCTCTTGCACAGCTACCCACACTTCTACACTTCAACAGCTGTCCTCTGTTATGATCTACACAAAACTATGTCTCAGTTCTGTCTTTCTGGTCTACTACACTTCAGCAGCTGTCCTCTGCTCTAAAATCTGTAGAGAGTATTTTTACCCTTTTTCTCTCCACACATTCAGGAATTGATGACTCGGTTTAAACGCTGGGTTCTGGGCTAGTTAGCTGGTTTTTGCTGCTACCACTGGTTTTACCTGCCCGCTCCCGACTCTGGGTTCAGGCCTTCGGCGTTATTATGGCCGGGACGAATCAAAATAAATTTACAACCACGCTGGCAACTTGCCGATTTGCGGGTGTAAGAAGATTGAGCATCAGAGCTCCGGATTTTCCACCAAAATCCCTTTCAACTGGAAAATGTCTTCCCTGCCTTGGGAAAACGTATTTTCTTTCGTTCCGTCCGCCACTGGCAATTAATGCACGACTTTGCGTGTCGGCGAATGCCCCAACTTTGCCGTGGGAGAAATTTTGTGGTATCAAAAATTCTGCTCTTCCCCACAAAAGCCGGTACCTGCCGTTTAGACAAAAAAACAAAACAACAGCTAAACACACAGTAATAATATATTTCTAATAACAAACACCTCCCCTACTGTCTGTTCCCGTTATGCACCTCCATACAACCATAATCAGGCCAACACAGCCCTCTCTCCCACTCAGCTCCCTTCTCTACCTGAGCCCAAAGTAAACATTACCGACCCCGATAATACAACACGCAGACCTAGGGTTCTGCCTGGCTGGTTACAATACCAACAGTTTTTCTCACTGAGGGCCTATCTACCTGTCCAAAAATACTGTGGCCCACTTTCTACGCTGACACTAAAATACAGCAAATGTTTACCACAATTAAAATAGCCCCCTCTAGGAATCAGATTCCCGTTCAGTAAAATAAATCACTTTCAAAAATGTAATACAAAATAATTTCCTTTAAAAGAAATAATTCATCTCCGTCTTCTGAGTACGCAGAACGCCAATGCACAATCAATAACGTATAACCCTGTTAGATGCTAGCATATACATACTGCTTACATAACCCCGGGTTACCAATTACATCTCGAGAGTTAACAACATGTGTTTACAATTCTTTACCACCACGTGCTTCTGCATAATTATTCATTAATGACAGCACCCACGTGCTTCACTCTCTCTCGCCCCTCTAAACATCGTATCAAATAAATATACAGTAATGAACGCACCCACGTGCTTACAAATTACACCTCTTTCACTCCCGTCCACAGATAGAGGTGTAACTATATAAATAACTAGCAGCATTACACTCTCAATAAAATCACAAATACCCATGCTCCCGTCATTCTGTAAATTCATAAAACAGAGATGCGGGTTTCTCTCCCGACCTACTTTGAAAAAATCCAAAGCACGCCCGTAGCATCTCAACTTTTAAACCCAGCTTAAATACCGCTATTCCTTCAATAAGGAATTATTATGAACCTCTTAAGTTTCTCAAGTCTATCACTCAGATCGTATTTGATGGCTCTGGCGTTAAGAATTAACATTAAACTTAAACTGCCCAAAGAAACTTAAATGATCGTCCTAGGCCTAGAAAAATTAAATAAAGTCCCACGCAAAAATTATGCTTACCAAATTCGAATTCCCACTGAAGGCGAACCGACTTGTTTCAGGTACGCAGCTGGCAATTACATTTAGAGACCAAGAATTAAATTACAGCCCTATTTATAATCATATAACAGCACGCTGACCTCGTGACGTCATATACGCAGCTTCGATTTTAACCCAATGATTTCAAATGCCGTTAGCTCTCAGCCAATCAAAACTGTAAACAATTCTGATGCAACCGGTACTGCTAGACAAAGAAACGGGATTAAGCTCTGCCCTCTACTGCCAAGTGAAGCAAAATGGCCAATATATATATATATATATATATATAAAATCCCGAAAAATGCGTCTAGCCGCCTGTCATATCTTTAAAAGAAAAACAAACTGGTGCAAATCTGATCAAGGCTCTATAGTCTTAATCTAGAATACTACTGCAACAATTCCCTACACACATACTCTAAACACATAAAGAAGAACCATAAAGCAGATGAGATCAAACTCCCTCGTGATCTCACTCTGAAAAAACGTAAATAATAGAAGGAGAAGAAACATGGAGAAGGATTACCTGTAATCCCACCTAAAAATAGTGAACAAATTGCAAGGAGAAAAAGACATGGGCCATTTGAAAGACAGAATCTCAGTACTTTCGTCACAATACTCTTAAACTTCATTAACAGAACATGGAAAGAAAGCACACTCCCTAAAGCTTCGCTGACTGCAAATATCAAACCAATTCTAAAGAAAAACAAGCCTGCTGAAGAACCTGGAAGCTACGGACCAATCTCACTGACCTCAGCAATTGGAAAACTTGCAGAGAAAATGGTTAATCACAGGCTCTCCTGGTGGCTGGAAAGTAATAAAGTCATCAGTAAGTCAGGCAGGCTTCAGAAAAGGTTGCAGAACAGACGACCAACTCTTTCATTTTGTGCAAAAAACCTAAGATGCATTCCAAGAGGGTAAGCACACAACAGCTGTATTCATTGATCTGCAGCAAGCATATGACACAGTATGGAGACAGGGGCTCTTCGCCAAAATGACAAAAATGGGCATACATGGAAAAATGTATCTCTGGATTAAAGCCTTCCTTACTTACTTACTTAGTCGTTCCCCTTCTATTGTGAGGTGAAGAGGATTGGAAGAGAGAGTGCCAGATTATCCTATCGGCTGTCTTCCTCCTGGCCTGGTTCGATTCTAGTCCTCTGTCCTTCAAAGATTGTTTAATGTTGTCCTCCCAGCAGACTCTGGCCTTCCAAAGTAACAGAACAATACAAACAACAGTCATCATCTCATCTCAGCCCGTAACCCGTCATGGGTCGTAGGGGTGCCATGGTGGAAGCATCAGCAGACAGGGTCCTCCACTGCTCTCTATCCTCAGCAATGCGTACAAGTGTGGAAAAACCGTGTCCTGCCCATTCTTTGATGTTATCAGCCCAGGATTTTCTCTGCCTTCCTCTTCTCCGTTTACCTTCGACTGTTCCCTGAAGGATCGTTTTCGAAAGGGAGTCATGACGAGTTACATGCCCAAACCAGGCAAGCTTTCGACGTTTCACTATTGACAAAAGTGGTTCTTGGTGGCCTGCATAGGTGTTTATCTTCTCTCTAACATAGACATTTGTTTTGTGCTCTTTATAGCAAATGCGCAAAATTCTTCTATAACATTTATGCTCGAAAGCCTGAATCCTTCGCTCCGTATCTGCAGTGAGTGTCCAGCCCTCACACCCATACAAGAGAATAGATAATACAAGTGATTTGTATAATTTGATCTTCACAGGAAAACTGATGTTACTTTTCCAGATCACATTCAACCTTGTCATGGCAGCTGAGGCCATCTCAAGTCTTGTCTTGATTTCTTTACTTGATCTTCCATCACTACATATAGTGGACCCGAGATATTTAAAGGTGTTAACTTCTTCTAACGTTTGCCCATTTAACGTAATGTTGGTCGGAACATGTTTCTTATGGCTATTCACCAATATCTTGCTTTTTTCTATATTAATTTCCATCCCATACGTTCTTGTTACTTTCTCCAGTCTAGAGGTAAGGTCTTGAAGTTCTGATTCTGATCCAGCTATCAGATCAATATCATCAGCAAAACGTAGGTTGCACAGAGGTCGGCCTCCAATCGATATGGTTGATTTATAATCGTAGAGAGCCTCCTGCATAATATGTTCTAGATATATATTAAAGAGCACTGGTGACAGGATACATCCTTGGCGAACTCCTACAGTTGTTTTGAAAAATTCTCCAATGTCGTTGCTTGCAAAAACAGCACTGCTTGCGTCCTTGTATAGTGCTTCAATGATATCTATGATGTTGGTATCAAAATTGAATTTTCTCATTACTTGCCATAAGCCTTCATGCCAGACTCGATCGAAGGCTTTTGTGAAATCGATGAAGTTATGGTATAAATCGTGTTGATGTTGGAGATGTTTTTCGATAAGTAATCTAATATTGAAGATTTGTTCTGAGGTACTTCTTTTTGGTCTAAAGCCAGCCTGTTCCTCTGACAAGATTTCTTCTGATTTCTGTTTTATTCTGTTCAAAAGTATCCTTAACATCACCTTACTTGGATGACTAATAAGGCTAATGGTTCTGTAGTTCTTGCACATTTTTAGATTTCCTTTCTTTGGAAGCGGTATTACTAATGACTGCGTCCATTCTTTTGGCCATTTTTTTGTACTCCATATCTTCTGGCAAATTGTTGTCATGATTTTTACTATATCTGGTCCTCCATATTTCAAGAGCTCTGCTGGAATATTATCCACACCCGGTGACTTCCCTCCTTTCATCGAACATATAGCCTCTTCCACTTCTTCCCGTAATATTGCTGCATTTCCGAGTTCCCTGTTTTCGCACTTAATGTTGTTTAATATGCCTAAGTCAGTGTCAAGTGTACAGTTATATAATTCTTTACAATATTCTGTCCACCTTCTCATTACAGCTGTTTTTTCATTGAGCAGAGCCCCATTGCTATCTTCTATGACAGTTACCCTGGGCTGTTGGGGTTTTGATAGTTTTCTTAATGTGTCAAAAGCTGCCTTGCTGTTACCTTTTATTAGCCCCGTATTAATGGACTCACATTGATCAGCTACCCATTTTTCTTTGGCCTGTTTCATTTTCTTCCTAATATTTTTATTCACCATACTGTATTGCCATGCTGCTTCAGGAACCTCTTTCTTAACCTTTTTCATTTCCCGCTGTGTATCACATAACTTCAGAATGTCATCTGTAACCCATGGTTTGTTTATTTTCTTTCTTTTACCAAGTATTTCTGTTGCTGATTCAATGAGCACGTCTTTCATGTTCTCTGTGATTGAGTTGATATCATCTTCCAAAAAGTTGAGAGCTGCGAATTTTCCTCCAACAGTTGCCTCAAAGATTCCCGCGATTTCTGGATCTTTCAGTTTGTCTAAATTGAATCTTAACTGAGAACATCTGTTTTGATTATAGTTCTTTTTAAGTTTAAGCTTGAGCGTCATCAATACCATGTCGTGATCACTACCAATGTCGGCGCCAGGAAAAGTCCTAGTCTTGGTTTTATTAATACTGGACTTGAATCTTTTGGATACAAGAATAAAATCAATTTGGCCATGTATCTCAGTTTTTGGGGCATGCCACGTTGTTCTTCTTGATAACTTATGAGGAAATAGTGTATTTGCAATGGTTAGTTTATAGTTGCTGGCAAATTCTAGTAGCCTTAGTCCTCGATCGTTGGTTTCACCTGTCCCAAATCTCCCCACTGTACCAGCCCAGTGACCGTATGCATCTGGCCCTATTTTAGCATTCCACAAACAACAGTAGAAGGCACTAAATCATCCCAGAAAACACTAGAGGAGGGATTGCCACAAGGGTCAGCACTAAGTTGCACCCTCTTCCTTATCTTCATAAATGACTTTCCTCCCTTCTTGAAGATATCAAAAACACTGCATGCAGATGACCTGCTCATTTGGACAGTAGAAAAATACAAAAAACTGGCACAGGAAAAACTAAACAGAGCCCTAGCCACAATAGCTGTGTATTGCAGGGTCTGGAAACTAAAATAAACACCCAGAAAACCGTATACACAATTTTCACCAGGAGCATCAAGGAAAGCAAGAAGGTGCACCAACTAAAACTCGATGGACAGCTAGTGTCCAGAGAAGAAAATCCAACTTACTTAGGAGTGGTGCTTGACAGACAGCTACTCCTCAATACCTTTATGCCCAAAATGAAAGATAAGGCCAGTAGATGCCTAAACCTAGTTAAACATCTTGCAAGCACTAGCTGGGGAGCAGACAAAGGAAATCTCAGATAGCTGTAGCTGGGATATGTCCGATCAGTCATGGATAACAACCTATTGCTGCAGTCGGCAATGAGCAAAACCACTCAAGCAGAGTTGGACAAAGTCTAAAACCAAGCTCTAAGGTTCATATGTGGGGGAATGAGAACCACACCAACAGCTGCTTGTGAAATTGATGTAAATGTAGAACCAATGGACCTACGACGTAAACGTGCTGTTCTGGAAGCTACAGAGCACTATAGAAGAATAAGAAAAGACCACCCAAACAGACAACTGGTTGAGAACTGAAAGCCCATTGGCAGACTAAAACAAAAATCACCACTACAAGTAGCAACAACTATAGCAGAACAACACCACCTCCCACAAACACGAGAAATAATTGAACAATACCCAGTCATTTATCCCGGAAAGGAGTTAAACCTTCCAGTAATAAAAACCACACTCATGGATAGCACACTAACAAGAGACTCAAACCCAACAGTACTTAAAACAGCTACTTTAGAGACTATAGACAGCTACCCTAGCACTGCAATACAAGCATACACAGATGGCTCAGCATTCAAGGCCACCATAAATGCTCGACTTGGAGCGTATGTGAAATACCCAAATGGCAGCACTACTTCTTTATTTCTCACTGAGTGCCTGATAACATACCGTTATCTGTGCCTGATAACATACCTTTATCTGTGCCTGATAACATACCTTTATCTGTGCCTGATAACATACCTTTGTGTGTTGTTTGTTTATTTATTTACAGGCCTCGGATTTTCCCTCCTTATATGTTTATACTAGAAATATATTAACCGTGCGGAGAATTCTGTACTAATTACCAAGCAGAGATTACAGCAATAAACACCACACTCACAGCAATAGACTGCCAATTCAAACAAGAAATCCATTTGCCCTCAGATATCGTAATCTTCACTGATTCAAAATCAACACTTCAGGCTTTAAAAGAATACCTTCAAACTGAAAATAAAGAAATAATACAGCTGGCCGAAACAATTGACAACCTGCTGACAAAATACGACATCAGAGTCACTCTCCAATGGATACCAGGGCACACAGACATACCACGCAATGATAAAGCAGAGAGACTAGCAAAACTAGGGGCAAGCATGGTTCAAACAAACACTCCAGCAAACATGCAGACAGCTAAACGAATACTCCAAAACAACTTCAAAGAGGAATGGCTGAACCGATGGGCAAAAGGGTCTACTGGACGTGCCTTGTATAAAGAAATGGCCCATCCCAACATTAATAACCTACGACATAAGGAGCAGAGCACAATCTTCCAACTAAGAACAGAACACACCAGACTCAACAAGCACTTAAACAAATTAAACCCCACATATGAGCCTAATTGCCGCAACTGTAACCATCCGTATGAGACAGTTCAGCATGTGCTTGCTTCTCACTTGCCCAGGACTCTCCACAGAGAGACAACAGCTATTGCCGAGCTCCCCAACAATCACAAACACTCTATACAGCACCACTCAACAGCTACAGAACACATGCAGGTTCTTAGCTTGGCATTGACTGCTAAAGAGCGACAAGCTCAGCACCCCTAGTTAATCAACAACAACAATTCTTTCTTCAAAATTTGTCTTATATTGTCTTTCTGGCAACTCTTAATTAAAAGTCTACATACTGAACTGTAGGTTTCCTGCATCCTTGACTTGTACATGATCTTATAACCTGTGATCGTGTGTGGGTTTTTGATCGGCTCTGACCATTTCACCAGAATGGTCTCTGATGTTGCTTCACATAATGCCACAGCTCTGACCTCTGTAGGCTCACTAGGAAGAGATTCTGTTAAAGTGAAAGCAGTTCATAATTAAGAAAGCTGCTATGATAAGATTATTTCCTTGATCTCTAACTAAATAATGTCACTTGTCGGGAGCTAATACATTACACGCTTGTTATTAAAAAAAAAAATTGGAAAGAATTCAAGACTAATCGACAAATAAGAGAAGACTCTAGGCAGAAATATGTCTCTGACTATATAAGGAAAAGACGATGGTCATATATTGGTCATGTCCTACGAATGCAAAACAACAGAATACCACTACAGGCGCTCACTTGGGTTCCTGAGGGTAAGAGGAAAAAAGGAAGACCAAAAGAAACACTCAGAAGAACAATAATAAGAGAAGGAAGAACGTTGGGCCTAAATAATGTGCAAGAGCTAAGAGGAGTGGCGTCACAACGAACAATCTGGAGAGCACTGGTTTCTGCCTTATGCGCCGTGTTTGGTGCTTAAAGAATTTATTATTATTATTATTATTATAAAAAAAAAAAAGTGTATGATGATTTCCAACTGAGTAAAGAATCTTGGAGCAACTCAGTTAAGCAGCACATTATTCCTATGTTTATGGAAGTTCAAGATAACATGTAGCAACATAAGCCACACCAGTGGAATTAGTGCTTGAACATGCCAGTGGCAGGTGTCCAAGTACCTGTATATGATAGTCTCTGCACTCTTCTTGATTGCCACAGAAATATGACATGTTTGTACCTTTAGAGGAGAGGAATGTTGGGGCTTGATTTTTCATGTGCTATAGTTCTTAGATGTATCTCAAATGTTATGTGATACAAATGTTTCACTTCCCAAACACCATTGTAATTTTTCTATGCACATAGCAAATTTGGAGACACAGATGGTTCCAGTGAAGTACCAAATATATTTAAAGCTTTCTCCCCAAACCAAGAGAGATATCAGTACATCTGTAGATATTAGCATATCAGACATGCATCAGTATGACATTTATTTCAAGTTGTTTTAATTACTTTTTATAAAGTTATTAAAGTGTTTCACAATGTTCTTGTTTATGCACAATGTTCTTGTTTATGCACACTTGGAAAAACACTGCAGTTGTCCTGAAAATGGACAAGGAGAGAAGAAGGAACTTCACTTTTACATGCAGTCAGGGCGGGTATAAACTTTCTCATGTTGTAAATACATGAATCAATATTATGTTCTGGATCTTTCAGGTTTCTGTTGAGAAAAAAACTTTCAGCTAAATGTTTGCAAGCCTTCTGCTCTAGTTATTATTATGCTTCTCACACCCTTCTTATTCCTGCATCCATTTTTCTTCCTCCAAATGTTTTGTACCTTCCTCTATTTCATTTAAACTGGGGCGCTCCATAACAAGAGCTATCCTAGGACTTATTAGTTCATGTGTTTTCCAAATAGATGAAGAACTGTGAATAACAACTCATAATAAATGTACCGTAAAATCTCGCGTATAATACGCACAATTTTTACTCATTTTTGCCCGCTAAAACTCGGGTGCGTATTATACGCGAGTACTAAAAAAATACGTAATTTTCGATATAGAAAGTAAGCTACATTGGAAAGTCTGTCAAGTTTTTGTCACAATTTGACAGTGAAAATGGCGCTAAATTGAATGTACCATGCGTTTTCTTATGTGTCAGACATTGTTGCAAAACGCATTTTGCACTCTTTGTCTTCAATCTGTTTTGATATTAAGCTTGGTTATGAAGTTTGTCATTTGATTATTTTGAGCCCTAAAAATGAATTCGAGAAAATGTTGTACTGCAGCAGAAAAGCTCTTAGTGGTAAAATATGCAGAATCTAACGGCAATCGGGCAGCAAGTCGACATTTTTCCATTAACGAGTGCAACATTCGATTATGGCGAAAAAACAAAGAGGTGCTGCAAGTGTTGCCTAGTAAGAAAAAGGGGAAACGTGGGTCACCACAAGATCTTCCAGACCTAGAAAAAAACGTGATTGGAGTGGGTAGTGGATAGAAGGCAACAAGGCATCGGTGTTTCATACATTGAAATCCGACTTAAAGCTCTGGAACTTAAAAAATCTCGTACAGGCACAACAGCATTTAAAGCGTCATATGGATGAGCAGTTCGTTTTATGAAGCGACATGGTCTTTCAGTTCGTTGAAGAACTACTATCGCGCAGCATCTTCCATCTTCTTTCAGTTTTTTAACAAATGTTTCATAAAACAAAATCTTGAAAAATTATGGTGCGTATTATACACGAATTTCAGAGAAGGCCACTCTCCAAACCTCCGATGTCTTGCGGGCAGTGTTAGGATGTGCAAGAACATGGACAGGAAGACTCCACAACTTCCCCACTGAAGACACGCCCACGGCGACCATTGCCTCAACTGGCTGTGTGTGGTGTACCCGGAAACGGGGCCTCCCAGTACTGAGACACAGTTAAGTCCCCGATGTCATTTATCGGTGCAGAGTTGAGAGAGATGGCTGAGCATCACAATCCCCCCTGTGTTGCAGCATGATGAGAACCCAGAATTGCACACTGAGCTTGGGGGGAATCACTTGGGCACCAGACTTAATACTGGCTCTTGACTGGATGGCCGCATGCAGGAGATTTCTACAATGGGGGGTTGGCAGGTGGTGGGTATCTGGAAGTGGCTCTGTGCAGGACGTGAGGATTCCTTGGGTGAGCCCAGAACCAGAGCACAGCATTGTGCAAGCTCTGCATAGTTGGAGAGCCCCCTGGATGACGGGGAATGCACAGTGTGCTACCCCACCTGTCCCCAACTGCTAACTTAGAACCAGAAGTGGGGTCCTCTGTATGCGTGCCAGGCCAGGATAAAATGCCTGGGAAAGAGACTGGAGCTCAGAACTCCCTAACTCAAAGTTGCAGGATGGCAGGAAAGACAGGGCTATTTTGAAGATAATGCAACCATATTTTCACCATACGAGCTCGGACGCCGCCTCGGTAAACAAGGTCCGCGCAGAGCAGTGACACCCCCAGGCTGCTTGCGAATAGTCTACTACTGGGAACATAAACAGATTAGGGATGAGCCCACTCTCCCGTTGAACAGGTGCTAAAGTCATAGATACTGGGCCAGAAGGCGCACCGGAAACCACAGTATCACGCAACTCGCTTTTTTTTTCTATGGAGAGTACACCGTCATACACGAATTTCCATTTTACCAGAAAATTTTGGGCTAAATCATGCATGCGTATTATACACGAGTGCGTATTATACGCGAGATTTTACGGTAATGCAGAAACAAGAACACTGTAAAAACATGAATAAGATCATCTGCAGAGTAAGTATCACAAAACTTTATTTACTATAATGAAAAATAATGGCAATGACAACACTTACAGTAACTTATTTAATGTTTGAAGAACTCTTTTTTTAAAGTGCTAATTTTCTCTTTTGCTTTGAGGAGGAAAACTACAGATATATATATATATATAATTTCTGACTTAGGAGAATCGTCTGTTTCTTCATAGTTGTTGATACATTTGCCTAGCTAAAATGACTTAGAAGAATGGTGTTTATTTTGTTCTTTCCCCACAGTTCTTTACTGGTATCCTGTAATATTGTAAATGTATATTTTATGTATTTGAGAAATATTCACAATTTTTCTTTTATGCTGAATGATACAACAGAAAAAATGGAGAAAACATAGACTGAAAGGAAAAAAAAAACAAAAAAAATCAAGAAAAAGAGTTCGAAGTGCATGCGGACAACAGTACTTACCAAATCCTATTTTGAAACAGCTAAATATTCCTTTTAAAATTTTTTCAGCATAGCATCGACTGAAGTATTCTGCACTTAAATTTCCTGGAACATCATTGTGGCAGATATCAAGGCAAACGGCATCCACTTTCATGTTAAGGCAACAGTTGTCGTGATTGCTGCTGCCTAAAAAGAGATGTAATGAGAATTGAAAGAGTGAACAACTAATGACTGAATTGAGACAAAAAGTTACTCTAGTCAACCAAAATAAGCAGAATTCAGTTTATTCAATTCTGATTCCAGCTGTCCTCCTTAGAAAGTTCAAACTCATCAACTATTATATCCATACCTTTTTCAGGGTGAAATTACTTTCACCGAAAAAGACACTTAAAAAAAAGGAACCACTAACAGAAGAAACGTATAACCTAAAGAAAAAAAGGAACATTAACATCATTGGAACTAAAAAATAACTCACGTTGACATCAATGCAACTAATAAATAACTTAAATGTTAAAACAACTCCTCCAGGATCAGGAGCATGAAAACATCAGGATTCTTAAAATACCTCCTACAAAATAGAGGATGAACGAACGAACAAACAAACTTTATTTTCAAAGTGTTAAGAATTGGGCACGCAGGCCCATCGAACATTCTGCCCTTCCATTCTCACTTATCTTGCATAGTATACCCTTTCATTCCCACGTGTTACTTTAAGCATTAAATTAAAGGCATAAAACATTATAAAGGTTATATAACAGCATACAATAACATTACCCAATCATAATCAAAATAAAGTATTTTTTAAGCAAACAAGAACGTAATGAAAATAAGAAAAAAAAACCAACAAATGCAAAAAAAAACCAAAATACAACAAACAAATTCAAAACATCTATCGGTAAATGAGACAATAAATCGAGTATGATCACATTAGAATCTAGTTGACAAAATCAAAAAGTGCAATTTCTGAACTGCACAATAGCAATGTATAAGAAATGACAACCTTGTGCAAGATAAGAATGTATACTATCACCAGTATCATTCTTCACTGATATGTATATGTAGTCTCTAACACTTCACTCCCCTATGGCAGTATCTGCTATGGAACTACCTTTACCTATATTCCTCTCAGACAGCGCACAGCTACACATACAGAGACAACGCACAGCTACACATATAGAGACAACGCACAGCTACACATATACAGACAGCGCACAGCTACACATATACAGACAACGCACAGCTACACATATGCAGACAGCGCACAGCTACACATATACAGACAACGCACAGCCAAACATATACAGACAGCGCACAGCTACACATATACAGACAGCGCACACCTACACATATACATAAATCCTTTTAGCAACACCTGCGCAGGGCATAACCTTAATAACAACTAGTGGGGAAAAAAACAATTAAAAAGCAAACTAAAATTATTAAGTAAAATACAAAGACAACGAATTATATCAAAGCTGGTAACACAAACAGAAAAAAAAGAAATATTTCATATACTAAGATAGGATATTTAACACAAGGGAAAAGTTATCCAGACAGACTGAAATAAGAATACAATACGTCCAATAAAGTGACATATCAGTTAACGCCAACTCTGAATGAATTGAAGATCCAAATGATACACAGGAACAACTGATAAATACAATATTTATACTAGTATTGTGTTGTCAGGCCTCCTGTATGTTTATTTAAAAGAAAAAAAAAACAGAAAGAAAATTCATCCCACATTTAATATGAGATGTCTGAAGAAAAAAAAAATCAGCTAAGAGAATATGAGTAAATAATGCAATCAGCAGGTTTCTCCAATGTCTGTCTTATTCATTGTCAGCGTCTTCTTCTCATCTTTTAATTTTAAGAATACTAACCTGCAAAGCATTTTGAAAGCCCTTTTAGGTCGACCACTGACCCACACTGAGTGCTGAAGCTAAACTCCTGAAGATCAATTTGACCTGGGTAGCACACTGGCAAGCAAGACTGTGTCACTCCCTCAACAAGACAACAATCTGAAAATGGAAAGTACAAAAATATATTTACAGGCAGTAACAGAATGAATCTGCCATCAATGGTACCTATACCTTGTAGCGGTATGGCAACTTGTGTACCCTGACAATCCCCAGAGCTATGCCAGTGGGAGATTTACTCCTGGTAGGTTCAACCAAGCTGGACTGGTCTGCGTGGGTAGGGGTCAGACAAAAGCTGGTACTCTGGTCCTCCAGGTTGGGGGTTTTAGCACAGGGCCGTCACCCGTCTATGTAAAAAATCGCACATGTTACGGAAACAACAATAAATGGAAAAACTTTGCTGCGGGACGGACATCCGGAGTCTCAGGCTCGTATAACTGACAGTGGTGAAAGCCGAAAGAAAGCCACTGGCATGAAAACGGATGCCCCGACCGCAAAACACGAAACCAGAATTGGTTTTTGGAATGTCAGAACTATGAATGAGGCAGGAAAGCTGAGACAAATCACAGCAGAGATGAGGAACTACAAGATACATATCCTGGGAATAAGCGAGAGCAGATGGACAGGTAAGGGGAGAATAAAAACAGCTACAGGGGAAACAGTACTTTATTCTGGCAGAGATGATGGTCAGCACAACGAAGGTGTAGCCATTATCCTGAAGAAAGGAATGGAAAGGTCTTTACTGGAATGGAAACCCATCAACAACAGACTGATAAGAGCAAGACTGAGAGGGAGGTTCACCAACACCACAATTATACAATGCTATGCACCAACAAACGACAGCGATGAAGAGATCAAGGATGAGTTCTATCAACAGGTACAAAAAGAAATGGAAACTACACCCAGGTACAATCTCATTATAGTAATGAGAGACCTAAATGCGAAAGTGGGAGCACACAATAATTATAATGAAAGAGTAATGGGGAAAAGCGGCAGTGGAACAGCAAATGAGAATGGGGACAAATTAATAAGCTTCTGCAGTATTAACAACCTGGTCATTGGAGGAACACTTTTTCCACACAAGGAAGTGCCCAAGTTAACATGGGAATCACCAAACAGACGAGACAGAAACCAGATAGATCACATAATGATCAATGGCAGATGGAGACATGTGCTACAAGACGTGAAAGTAAGAAGAGGCGCAGATGTGGGAAGTGATCATCACCTATTAGTAGCAAGAATGAAAGTGAAACTCAGAGCTGCTGGACCAGTTGCAGTCAAACAGAAAAGATACAACATCACGAAACTGAAGGATCCCCTCACCAGAAAAGCTTTCGTGGTCGACGTAAAGAGAAGATATGAGATTATCAAAAGCCAGAAAGAACAGAGACCGATGATGTTGACCAGAGATTCAACACCATCTCAACAATATACAAGGAAAGCCGCAAGTCATGCTTGGGATTCCAGGAAAGAAAGAGCCCAGACTGGATAACACCAGATACACTAAACACCATAGCAAAGAGAAAGGAAATGAAAAGAAAGAAAACAGAAGCTAAGTCTCACAAGTTAAAGGCAATATATAATGAACAGCACAGTCAGCCGGACAAGGAAGTTAAACGTCAAACCCGTGCTAACAAAAGGACATTTCTGGATGACCTTGCAAGACAGGCAGAAGAGGCAGCACTGAGAAATGAACAAAGCACAGTAAACAAAATAACTAAAATCATCAGTGGAAAACGAGGTGCAAACAATATTGCATTAGTAAGAGATAAGCAAGGAAATCTCATCACGACAGTAGAGGGACAGGAAACAAGATGGGCAGAGCATTTCAGAGAAACTCTTAATAAGGAACCACCAGAGACACAATTGAATGTTCCTGAGGCTGAAAATGATCTAGATATTAATACAGACATCCCACGAAAAGAAGAAATCATCACAGCAATCAAAGGGTTAAAGAATGGAAAAGCTCCTGGTCATGATAACTTAAATGCAGAGCTATTTAAGACAGACCCAGAGCTAGCAGCAGAACTATTAGAACCACTATTTGTACAAGTCTGGAAAACAGGGACAACACCAACAGAGTGGAGAAAAGGAATAATTGTCAAATTGCCCAAGAAGGGAGATCTTACAGACTGCAATAATTGGAGAGGAATAACTCTTCTCTCAGTTCCCAGCAAAATACTAGGCAGGATAATTGTACAGAGAATCTCAAAAGCAGTAGACCACAAACTGAGGAAAGAACAAGCAGGATTTAGAAAGAACAGAAGATGTGTAGATCATACATTTACCCTCTGAAACATTATAGAGCAGTGCTCAGAATGGCAAAGACAGCTGTACATTAATTTCGTTGATTTTGAAAAGGCTTTTGACAGCATACATAGGGACAGTTTATGGAAAATACTGAGGGCTTATGGAATTCCAAGCTGCATAGTGTCAATTATAAAAAGCCTTTATGCCAACTTTACGTGTAGCATTGGGCAGAGCAGCCTAACCTTTGAAGTGAAGACAGGAGTACGACAGGGATGCCCCTTATCAACCACTCTATTTTTAACAGTCATAGACTGGGTGATGCGCCAGACAACAGAGAGCAGTCCAAGAGGAATAAGATGGACTACATTTTCTACATTGGAAGATCTGGAATATGCAGATGACATTGCACTGCTAGCACATTCTCATCAACACATCCAGGAAAAAATGGATAGACTCAATAAGTATAGCCAGCAGGTGGGCTTGAACATCAACCTAAAGAAGACAGAGGTCATGACGCTCAATGTGAGCAGCCCTGAGCCCATATCAGTAAGGAATCAGCAACTGGAACAGACAGACGCCTTCACATACCTAGGATGCATAGTAACACCAGACAGCGGAGCAAGCAAAGACATCAACAACAGAATGAACAAAGCAAGAACAGCCTTTTTTAGTCTAAACAACATCTGGAAGTCGTCTCAGTACAGCACAAGCACAAAATTAGGATTATATCAGAGCTGTGTGCTTTCTGTGCTTCTCTATGGCACGGAGAGCTGGAGAGTTACAGAGAAGGAAATGTTGAAATTGTCCTCTTTTCACACAACATGCCTAAGAAAAATTCTCCGAATCTTTTGGCCGAATACCATCACCAACCAAGATCTGCTTACTCAGAGCAAGCAGAGGACATGCACACCATCATAGCTGGCAGACGCTGGAGCTGGGTTGGTCATGTCCTCAGAAGAGACCCCGATGCCATCACAAGAACAGCCATGCTATGGACCCCTGAAGGAAAACGAAAGAGAGGCCGACCAAAAACAACTTGGCGGAGGACTGTGGAGGCTGAGATGCAAAAAATGAACCAGAGTTGGGGCACTGTATGAAGGATGGCTGCCGACCGAACAAAGTGGAATCAATTTGTTGTTGCCCTACAAGACGCCACAAGACGTAATGGCCACTGACTGCTTTGACGGTCGGCGGCTAAGGATCAAAGAAGAAGAGCAGAATGAATAACGCTAGAACAGTCTTTGCCAATCTAAACAACATTTGGAAATCTTAGTACAGCATAAACACCAAATTAAGATTATACGAGAGTTGCGTATTTACTGTACTTTTGTATGATTGCGGAGTGCTGGAGAGTAACAGAAAAAGAAAAGTCCAAATTATCCTCTTTCTGCCTAAGGAAAATTCTTTGCATTTTTTGGCCGAATACCATCTCCAACCAGGAACTGCTTACACGGTGCAGTCAAAAAGATATGTACACCATCCCAGCAGGCAGACGCCAGAACTCGGTTGGCCATGTGCTCAGACGAGACCCTGACACCATCATAAGAACTGCTATGCTATGGACCAAAGAAGGACAGCAAAAGAGAGGCAGACAAAAGAGCCTGCCAGAGAACTGTGGAGGCTGAGATGCAAAACATTAACCAGAGTTGGGGCACAGCATGACTGATGGCCACCAACCAAGCAAAGTGGAAGCAGTTTTTTGCTGCCCTACAAGACACCACTAGGCATGATGGCCACTGAATGCATTGTCAGTCAAGGGTTAAGGATCCAAGAAGAAGAAATTAACAAATATCGTCAGAAAATATTTCATCACATGAACAAAGAACAATGATGCTGATTTGTCCATCGTATTCGATGAGGACCATCGACATTTCTCGTAATACAGTTCCTTCTATGAGGCTAAGTGGGTGCGCATATGGCTGATCAAGCCAATGAGGGCAAGAAAAGTTCTGTTGCATGACCGACATACTAGGCCCAAAGACAGTGCAGGTTGCACATCCACGCTTGACTTTCAGGCTGCACGTTTTTTCCTGGGCTACCCTCGCACGGTTGGCCTCGCTGACTGCAACACCCATTTTGATAGCGCCTCTCCAGGCTGTGCCAGTTGCTCCCAGGTGGTTGTATTAATCTGGCAGCTCTTCAGTGAGAACAATAGATATGATAGATTACACAAGTATCCAACGTTTGGGAACTAGGTATGTGAAATACAAACAGCTGATGAGTAAACCAAGTAAGACTTCTCTGGATGAGGAGGTTTGCTGGGGTGATAAGTAAACTAGGCAAACATGTTTTGCATCAAGAGTTCTGCTTGGGATGATAGTGAAATAGCCAAAAATGTTTTGTTTCAGGAGTTCTGCTTGGGTGATAATTAAACTGCTCTGAATGAGGAGACTTGTTTGGGTGATATGTAAACCAGGTAAAAATGACTTAGTATTATAACAAAGGTGAAGGAATGTACAAGAATATGAAATGTATGATACTTCATGTATGGCTTACCAGTTACATTTAGAGAGCTTCCTTCAGGCAAAAGTAAGCTTGGCCTGTCTGTGGACAAAACAGGGACGATTTGTGATGTATAAGATTAAACTGTCTTATCAGTAAAGTGGCAAAGAATGGCAAGGATTTTTGATGCTTCAAAAAATCTCTGAAAGATTCTTTCAGTGTATTCTGTTCTGATATGTCCTTTTATACCCAGTTCAATGACACATTCACTCTGCTCATCTCCTCTTCTACTGATGTTCTTTGTGTATTCTTGTTTGTCCCATCCTCATCTTCCCTTCCTGGTCCCAATCAAAGGCTTGCATGGATTTAGGTTCATGAGTTTCCACTTAATTCTCACACCATCCACATTAAAATTATCTGTGTTTGTCCTTTTACCTCTTAATGCCTAGTGCCTGTTTATGTTACCCATTGTACGTTAAAGTTAAAATTTATAATGAAATATACATTAATGACCATCAGGTCATAACTGGAGTAGTTCGTAAGTAGATGAATTGGCTTCCAGCTTATAAAGGAGAGTACGTGGAGAACAAAAACGACAATGAAGATGATTTCCTAAAATTGAAGTGTTAAAATGGCATTATGGGATTACCAATGTAGAAGATGCAAAGAATGAGACAAAAACATGAAACAAAGTATAGAATTTTGTATTCCAGTATAAATCTTCTTGGGCCTTAATTAAGAGGTTAAAACGATATTTCTTGCCCAAAGCTATAAAAAAGAGTAGGATTTAATTTAAAGGAATCTTAAATTCAACTTTAAATCATTACTGAGAGACAGACAACATACATTCATAGATCTGTGACATAAATTTTTTTTAAACTGTTTAATTTGTTTTTCATGCTCCAAATCATAGTGCTATATTTGATATAAAAAGTTATTACAATTATTTGTAGATAGCTGGTTAGCAGGTTGCAGGTTAGCATGTTGCAGGTTAGCATGTTGCAGGTTGGAATATCTTAATCATCATTACTCCTTAGCTCCATGTGGAGCATAGACCTTCAATCAGGTCATGCCCAGATGTCCTTTCTTGTGCCACCCCTTTAAGTTCTTTTAGATGTTTTCTTTAGGACCTAGTATATATTAGTATATTTTCTTTAGGACCTAGTATATATTAGTATATATTCTTTAGGACCTAGTATATATTAGTATATATTCTTTAGGACCTAGTATATAGTTGTTGAAGGCCTACGCTCCTTGGGGGGCTGAAGGATAAGGATGATGATGTCTTCTGAATCCTTTTTTAAGTCCATCTCCAATTCCCTTCTCAACTTATTTTTGGATGCTCCGCTATTTCTTTTACCCTGGAGATTCCAGAACAAGGACTGCTTTGACTTGACTTGACTTTGATCCACTGTCACTGAGCGTTGTGTGGTAGCAGTTGTTGTCTCAGTCTCTGAAGTGCAGGACACTGTAGTAGGTGGTGTTCTACTGTCTCCAATGGGTTTGGGCAGTGTCTACATTTTGTGAACATATTCTGTTTCTGTGGCCATTTAGTGTAGAATGACCTGTTCTCAATCTGAAAATTTTGTTTTGGTATCTTCGTTTGATATGGTTCATAGCATCTTCCTTATTTGGGGCTGTTTGGATATGAAGAGTCTTCTTACTGTTTTAGCCTGTGCCCACGTGTTCAACCAAACTTCTTTACAGTTGTTTTTGACTATTTGTTTAATTGTTAACATAAAGGAGTGCTTTACCATACTATCAGATGGTTTCCTCAGTATATGTCCTACCCAGAGCCATGATCTGTCTTTAACCTCCTGTTCCACTTGGAGTTATCTGGTCCTTTCCATCAGTTCCACATTGGTGATCCTGTCATATCATTTTAATCGTTCTATTCTTTACAAACACCCATTTCCTGGTTCTAATTTTTTTTTGTTCTTGGTGTTTTAGAACCATGCAATAATCTGCTTTGACATTTGAGTTGAAAATTCCTGTTATTATGTTTCACTTTATTCCTTTTCCATAGATTTCCCAATGCACTGAATGCCTCTCTTGTCATCTGCATTCTTATCTTGATGTCACTCTCAGTTAATCCAACTTCATTTGCGCTGCTACCATGATATATGCATGAGTCCGGATCTTCTAGGGCTGCTGTAATAATTCTCAAAATCTGTATTGTTTTGTGGATTTTCAGACCCAATTTCAGTGACTTCTCAGCCAGAATCTCATTGTATCTTGTGTCTGGTATTGGTTATAGGATAGAAGGGCAAGGTTGTCAGCTAAACCTAGATCAGAGTCCAAAGTTATAGTTATTATTGTTAATCAGAATCGACCTCACTACACTCAGGGCAAACCCATAGGTGCTCAGCCTCCCTCAGCAAATGTTGATGAGTATTAATGCTAATTGTACCTGTAGCACGCTGGTTGTACATACGACGGATGCATCCTCTCTCATGTCTATCTCTGCATCAGAGTCCAAAGAGTTCCATTTATAGTAATTTAAGTTATCTTAATATAATCTATAGCCAGCAGGAAGAGAAATTGTGACAAGAGGCACTCCTACTGCACTCTAGTTCTTATATTAAAGGGTTCACTTATGAAGTACTCAGAATTTTATGTCTTCATACATTTTCCTTATCAGGTTAATGAACTTATGGAGGACTCTTCTTCTTCTTCTTCTTCCGTCCTTAGCCAACGACCGGCAAAGCAGTCAGTGGCCATTACACCTAGTGGCGTCTTAAGGGCAACAGCGAATAGATTTTCTCTGCCGTTGTTCCCATCACGCCTAATGGCGTCTTTAGGGCAACGACAAATCAATCCGTTTGTTGTTGTTTCCGTAATCAAAGTGACTGGCAAACGGGTGATCAGCCCGTATGGAGGACTCTGTAAAGCCTTATTAGTTTTCAAAATAATTCAATGTCTACAATGTTGAATGCATTTTCATAATATTCAAATGCAAAGTAAATAGCTGAATTCAATTCCAGGATTTGTTCTACTATTAAGCCCACTGTAGCTTTCTTGTCTGCACAGGATCTGTTTTGTCAAAAACCTGTTTGTTCTCCTCTCATTTGTTTGTCTATGACCTCTTTTAATCTCTCTAGGATGGTATGCATAATATTTTCCTTGGCGCTGATAGTAAAACTGTTGCTCTGCCAATGTGCACTCTTGTATATCTTACTTCTTTGGTATCTAAAAAACATATATCCTTGCTTTTAATCCACTGGTATTTCTTCTCTTTCGGACAAAATGTCTCCTAATATTAATAACATCTGTAGATTAATTGACCAACTGTTCACTTCCTATTGCGTCGAAGTTACACTCCAGTGGATCCCTGGGCATGTCGGAGTCCCAGGAAATGAAAAAGCTGATAAACTATCCAAAAGAGGAGCAGCACTGCCCCAGTTCCCATCAAGTACCACACTGCAAACCTGCCAACAGATCCTGAGAACCAATTATAGGCAAGAATGGCTAAACCAGTGGGCTTCCTCCCAGACAGGGCGTCCATTCTTCATACATCAAGCTAAACCAAACCCCCAAGATCCAGTTAAACAGCTGAAAAGAAGAGATCAGAGTCTAATTTTCCAGCTGAGAACAGGCCATGCACCCGTCAATAAACATTTAAATAGAATAGACCCACTACGTGAACTAAACTGTAGGCACTGCCACCACCATGAAGAATCAGTTGAACACCTACTGTTACAGTGCCCAAGACTAACTGACCTGCGACACCAGCTACTCCCATCGCACCCAACCATCCAAAATACACTCTACACATCACCACAACAACTGAGGAAGACTTGCACCTTTGTCAGAGAGGCAATGGGCTGTCAAGAGCTACCTGCTCACAGCTAAAGGGATTATATCATCATCATCATCTCTTTCGGAACTTTACCATGTCGTATGCGTAATAATTCTGCAGAGGTGTCAATGTCTCCTTTGATGGCTTCTGCGTGAATATCATCTGGACCCACTGCTGTCCCATTTCTTAGACGCTTTAAGGTTCTCATTATTCCTTCCTTAATTAGTTTTTCACAGTTAACCCTTAACTCCTTTTTTGTTGGGTGGATGTTTAATGCAAAATCAGTAAAGGTAGTCACGTAAAAATGTGGTTTTTGAGCTCGTATACTAGGAGTTAAGGGATCATGTGAGGCTAGTCTACTTAGTAATGTTGTAGAGGTCCCTCACATTACCTTTGGCTGCAAATTCCTCTGCCTCTCTTGAGATAATTTTTTTCACAAAGAGCACTGTACTGTGTAATAATCTGTTTGTCAGATCCTTCAAATGCACACTTGTAGAAAACTTGGTCAGACCTGTCCACATTTAAAATCTGAAGGTTGCACATCTGACCCACTGAGAAATCATTAAAAATAACAATGAACCATTTAGACAAATTCATTCATTTCATCATCTTTCAGCTCATCAAGGAGCACAGTCCTTCAACAAACTCATGCCAGGTTCTTCTGTCACGTACAATCAACTCAAGTCTTTCAATGTTTTCTTCATCATTTTCATTCCTGTCTATCTTTTCTCCATGTGTTTGTCAAACTCCCTTTACCTCTGCTACCTTAAGGATTCCAGAACAAACAACTGCCTTGTAATGTTATCAACAGGCTTTTTCAATGTGTGTTCAATCCATCGTGGCTTCTTCTCATCTTTTGTTCTAATGGCACTTGTTTCAAACTGGTTAAATTGTCGCAATACTTCAAACCTTCTATCCATTGCAAGCATCCATTTATGAAGCACGTAACTTATTGTATTTTTGTTGTTGTTGTTGCTCTCCACATTTCAGAACCATACAAAAGGGCTGATTTAGAACTAGATTTAGATGAACTGGAAAAAATATTAAAAGATGTTGTGAGCACTTTTTTATCACTTAAAGTCTTTGTGTTTGCTGGTATATTTAGAATATGCCAGACTAATTTCAAGCAAATTTTTAATACGTTACCAAGAACATTGAGTTGTGTGATGATCTGTTGGTCAGTTCCTTCAACTGCACATTTGTAGAAACCTTGGTCATATTTGTCCACATTCAAAATTTGAAGGTTGTAAATCTGACCACCTGAGATATAAGTAAAAATAACATTCAGTCATGAATTCATAACATTTAGCTGAATGAGGGAAAATGTTATACTATCTATGATCAATCTTATTTCACTTTCATACTGCTGTGTTTGATGGTTAGTTTAACAAGGAAGGAACAGAACTACTACACCGTGCAGTTCCTGCAGGTCTCAAGGGAGACAAAGAAAGAAATGGTATGTCCTAAAAGGTGACTAATTTGAGGTTGTGCATGGGGCTGGTAACCTAATCATGTAGAACAAATTGTTACAGAAACCACTGGTGCATGAGTTAGTGTTTTAGTGTAGGCTTACTCAGTTGGTCATCAGCAGTGGTAGGATATGGTGATGATGACAGAAATACTGCATCTAACAGGATTCAGTTATATTATAGAGTGAACGTCGAAGAAGAATTTATATTATAGAAATAGACACTACAATTGTCACATGTATGAATATTATCTGGCCCAATTTATGTCAGTGGTTAGTGCACTGGCTTCCTAGCTCAGTGGTTCATGGTTTGATCCCCAGTTAAGGTGGGATTTTTTTAGACCGCAAATGGCTCCGGGGTCGACCCATCCTCATGAATTGGGTACCAGAGCAACTCTGGGAAGGTTAAGGCGGCCGGCGTGATGCTGAACACATCACCCCTAGTGTGCCGATGGTCAAGAAAATATGGGCCTAACACCATATTCCCAATATGCCTCAATGGGCGTGTAACGGGATCCTTTACCAATTTATGTGTAAGCTCAGTGAAAATTGAAATAATGTGATTAATATATCCTTCAATCTAACAGCAGCTGTTAATATGAAATACGTTTTTCACACAATAGTTTAATAATAGTTTTATTCAATATTGTACTTTGAATTCTTTAAAAAAAAATTAATCTGAAGTTTTTAAATACGTCTTAACTTTACATTTTCCTTATCAGGTTAATGAGCTTATAGAGGACTCTGTAAAGCCTTATTAGTTTTCAAAATAATTCAATGTCTACAATGTTACAGACACAACTTTACATTTATAGTCATGTCTTCTATTCTTCATTAAAAAGCTTCAAGAATATTAAGCCTTCTGATAATGTCATATTTTTTCCCTCAAAAATGTTTTCCTGTCTGCATTAATTTAATCTTGTAACCTCTTTGTGACTTCACTGCTGTTTTAAATACCAAGTTTATGAGCAATAGGAAAAATTGTATGTCCAGCTCCAGTGCTTATTAAACATACAGAGTAACACACATAATTGTAACTGAAGACAAGGCATTATAATATTCACAATAATTGGGTCTGAAAATCCATACAATAGATTAATACCCTTTAGCTCCCCAAGGAGCATAGGCCTTCAACAAACACATGCCAAGTCTTCCTGTCCTGTGCCATCCGCTCAAGTTCTTTCCATGTTTTCCTCATCATTTTCACCTCTGTTTCCAGTTCTCTTCTCCATGTGTTTTTTTTGTCTACCTCTGCCTCTCTTTCCCTGTGAATTCCAGAACAAGGACTGCCTTGTAATGCTATCAACAGGTTTCCTCAATGTGTGTCCTATCCACCGCCAGCATGTTCTCAACTCTTGTTCCACTGGCACTTGTCTGGTTCTTGTCATCAATTCCACATTTGTGACTTTGTCATACCATTTCAGTCCTTCTATTCTACGCAAGCATCCGTTTATAAAAGACTGTAGCTTTTTGGTTGTCGTTTTTGTTGTTCTCCATGTCTCAGAGCCATACAATAGGACTGACTTGACATTTGAGTTGAAGATTCTTATTTTTGTGTTGGACTTGAAAATCCATACAGAAAAGACAAAAAGCTTGACAATAAAAGTGACAAATGAAAGCTAAACTGCACTTGGTAGCAACACAGAAAAAGTTGGAAGAAATGCCTCTTATAAACAAATAATAATACAAAAGGTAAGGGGAATTTTCACTGCATTCAGAAGTATATAAAAAAAAAACATGAAATCAAGTACACCTCAGAAATTAAAATTTTAAACTCAAATATCGAAACAATCCCACTTAGAGCCCCTTTATATAGAGGGGCTCTAGTCCCACTTATTGGCTCTGAAACATGGAGAACAAAAATGACAATGAAGATGATTTCCTAAAATTGAAGTGTTAAAATGGCATTATGGGATTACCAATGTAGAAGATGCAAAGAATGAGACAAATACCAGTAAATAAGAAGGTAAAGGTAAAGGATCCCGTTACACACCCTTTGAGGCATATTGGGAATATAGTGTTAGGCCCATATTTTCTTGACCATCGGCACACTAGGGGTGACGTGGTCAGCATCACGCCGGCCGCCTTCACCTTCCCAGAGTTGCTCTGGTACCCAATTGGGGCTGGGTTGACGCAGGAGTCGTTTGCGGCCTAAAAATATCCCACCTCATCTGGGGATCGAACCATGGACCACTGAACTAGGAAGCCAGTGCACTAACCACTATGCTGCCGCTTCAGTAAATAAGAAGGGTGAGGAAAAATTGTTGATGTTGAATAGGACACAAATTGAAAAAACCAGCTAATAGAATTACAAAGCAGTCCTTGTTCTCGAATCCCTAAGGTGACAAGAATAAAGGTACATCCAAACATATATGAGGAAGAGAACTGGCGATAGTATAAAGAGGGCATGTGTAACATGCTATTCTGCCCTCCATAATGTAACAGGCTGTTGCTAGATTGGTAGTGTTGCAGATCTCACTGGCCTTAGAAGTGTTGTGTAGAAGCATGGATGTTGCTGGAGTGTGAACGCTGCTCATCAATAAGGCGGGAGCTGCTGTACAATATTTATTGTAACTTAAATGCCACACAGGCTACCATAAATGTTGTAGGCCCTGGTTGGCCGCCATAAAGTTGACAATCATTTCTTGTCTTCAAAGTGTTGATGTGTTACAGTAGTGGTGCGTGAGTAGACATCAAAGAGTGCGAATGGGTGTGTAAAGGTTCGTGGAAGACAGTCATCTACTGGACAATACACTCTTGCACCACAACATAGAAAGTCATGGAGCTTGGTAACACCTCTGACGCTTTCAACACTTTAATGCAGTACGATTACAAGGGACGCCGACATCAAGATATATACAGCCATTTGACAAAACTCAGGACATCGTAAACATGACAACAGTTCAGAACAGTTTGCATCAACAGTTCATCAGTAAGCTGTGCATATATGATGCTGACCTCAATCTATCTCTTTTTCTTCAGCTACAGCCAAAATACCCCGCATTGGGAACGGGTCTTCAAATATATGAGTTTAAACCAACTCTCTTCTGACACCAGCAAGTCAGGTATATTTTCTGGTATACAGCAGGCCGCAAAATATGGCGGGCCCCTAAATACAGAGTCCTCTATGATTCCTTGGACAAACAAGGTATAAAGTTCTTCGGGCATTCACAGACCCGATACATACAATGTCAGCATAATTCATGAGCTCAAATTCTAGTATTCTCAATGGACTTTTTCCCGCCCAGGGAAAAGTCACTAAGCTGGTAACAAATGTTATTCATGATTCTGGCAATAGAGAAAATGATTTGAAGGATAATTTACCTTGCCATCTCTTCAGAATAAACACCAAAAACACACTCGCCTCCTAGGCGCATAGAATACAACATGGGGAAACAATCTTTAGACATCCTGGTCACACACAGAGGACTTTCCTTCCCCAGGCATAAAGCCAGATCGAAGACGCCAACACGTCTTGACCATTTGAAAATCACAGCTCGTCTCCTTTAACAAAAATGTCTTTCTTAACGCCCCACAAAACTTGCGCATGCGTCGTGAGACGCAAGACCCCTGAGCTAGGCTCAGATGGGCGATCTGAAAACATACTAAGAAAAGCTGACCATTCAAGCCACATATGGTCAGGTAACAAGACATCGGTTCTAAAATTAGACCGCTTGGTTAAAAAACAAGTGGGATAACAACCACTGTTGACTTCAACCCAAGTAAAAAATGAGTAACTCCCCTTTGATCAAGAATCTAACAAATAATGTCTCCAAACTTAAACAGGTACATTTAACAGACTATAAACTCAGCAAAATTGTCCGCAACAGCATGGAAAAAACATGAATACACGACATCAAAAAGGAGGGAGTGGCATGAACTAATTGAAGACCTATGCTTCACAGGGAGCTGAATGGCAAATAAAGGAGACAATATAGTATTCTGGTACATGATATGCAGCCTGCAAGCCTTGAAAGAATGCTGTAACATTTAGGTTTATCTGACAAAAGTTTGCCAAGCCTCTGAGTCAAATATCAATGTCTCACATTCCATGTTCCAATCCATGTAATGTGGCTGTTGATGAGAGTCCAACAGCATCATCCTGGCAGATTCTATGTAAAATTTGAAGGATAACTTAACCTTTAGCACACTGCAGTCGCATTATTGCGACAGAAGTACGCTATGCTCTGCCAGCTGGAGGCGCATTATTGCGACTGCGGATATCTTCGTTTTTTTAGCATTAGGACTTGTGTACACGTGATTTCAGCCCCGGATGTTAAGTTGTAATGTTATTTGCAAGAGAGTTAGCTTCCGTTTCCGATCTTAAAAAAGTGATGGGTGTATCCGCGTTTATTTTTTGTAAATTTTTTAAATCGAAATGAATCGGCATCAACACGCGGCCATATTCGCTCTAATTTTATTGGATTCTGACGCCATGCGGTGGGGATGAGATTTTTGTCTTTATAAGCGCTGATATCGGTTCTCAGAATATGTTTGATGGCTGAGATGGAAACGAAAGTAAAATGGCATTTCTAGTATGTATAATTTTCGGGGTTAGGATTAGGAATATCGGAAAGGTTTAAGTTTAATTTACGGCCGAATGTCACTGCTGGCTAGGGAGTTTGTTGCTTTGCTACTGATGATGGGTGTAACGAAAAGATCGTTATTTCATTTGTATTGGTCAAATGACTTTCATTGAGATGCAAGGGATATGGACTCTTCGTTTGTTGGTCATTTTTTTTTTTTTTTTTTTCGTTGTTTTCATCTTTCCTTTCCTTTCTTCCTATCACATCTAACATGTACACAAACAAATTTTATATCATCAGATTCATCATTCATTCATTTCTATACAGTCTAAAAATTAGAGCAATTGACCAAAAAACAAAAAAACTATAGAATTTACAAGTCACCCACTATAAAAATGGGGGGTTGTGAAAAAGAATGCAGTGGTTGGGCAAGTTTTCTGAATTTTTATGCAGCGTGCTAAAGGCTAATATACTATTACATCAAAGGTAAAAATATTAAGTCTAAACAACTTTCATGACGTGTTGCCATCTTATTATGATGGGAGAGCTTGTGTATTCCCATGACCCTGAGAGCTATGCTAGCAGAAGCACATCAGTCTACCAAGCTGGACAGGTCAAGGAGTAGGAACAGGCAACTGTTCTGCAGGCAGGCTGGGAACAGCATGGACTAAGGAAGGCTAAACTGAGAAAAATACTTGTTAAATCTGATGCCTTGGGTAACAGTCCAAACGAAGCAGTCCAGTGTAATCCTAAAAGAAAGATATAATGAATGAAAAGGCAACAGAATGGTGCTCATCTCATGGACTCCCATGCCAAACCCCCTGCTTCAAACAGGTTCATCTTACACTGCTGGTGGTCAGCCTCCCCTGTTCCGTGTAGTCAAGGCAAAGAGGCTGAAGCTCCTGACATGGTAAAATGATAAAGGTAGTTCCATAGCAAAGGAAGTCCCATAGCAAAGGTAGTCCAATGGCAGATAATGCTGTGGAGGAGTTAAGTGTTAGAGACTTCCCTATACTAGATCCAGCTTTATAATTTGTGACCAGGTCAGTTCCTCACTGCCTTTGTCTTCCTTAACTCAAGAGCAGAGTCAAGCACCCATTTACAGCTGGGTAGACTGTAGCGTGATGCCACCAGGTTATGAACTTGGAACGCAGTAGCTTTGCTGCAAGAAGCAAGCATTCTAACCAGAGCAGGATTTAGATATTGGAAGCTGTGGAGGTCCTTTTTGGCAATTGGTAAGAGAGAATAAGGCCGTGCAACAAGTGAACTTGGCAAGAGAGCCCTCTTCAGACTGTGAGTCCCTAAGCTGTAGCTTATTTAGCTTATGGCTAAATTCAGCCCTGATTCTAACCATTATGCCAATAAGAAGCTCCGTCATAGGAGGAAAACAAAAGGAATTTATGTTTGATGCCAGTTTTAGTCCAGGACAAGTTCTATGGAGATGTCAGCAATCTGTGGCTGACCACTGTTTTCTTCAAGTACATTTAAGTTGAAGTTCGTGCCAAGGATTTTTATTCTACATATTTTCAAGTGCAAATACTCAAATAAGGAAGATAAGTTCTTTTTAACTTAAAAAGAAAAAGTGAACTTCTTTTACAATAAACAAAACAAAACAAATTTACCTGCCATATTTTTCAGTGAATATTTGATAACATCATTTGTTAACATGTGGCTTCCCTGGTAAAATTTAAAATTATATGTCACCGAGCTCCAACTGACCTGAAAACAAATGTCAATGTGTTTTACTTAAAAAAAGTGTCAATTCTGATCCCTGGTGGCTTGAACTAAAAATTACGCTAGCCTGAGATCAAAAACTATAATATGTCACTGTGACATATGAATTCACCCAAGTTTAGGAAGTAATGATAACCTAATTTTTTTCTTCTTTCTTTTTTTTTTCAGCTGTGAAATGTTTGTTTAGTCTAGTTTAGGGTGACCAGACATTATGATTTGCCCGGCTTAATGCGTGCAAACTGTGCGTCTGGCTGGATTTTTTTTAAATGTTGAAAATCCGGATTTTATGTGATTGGCTAAATTACTCACATGAACGAACCATTTTTGAATCCGATTTCCAGGTACAGAATTAAGAATTTTTATCTCCGCAAAATCTACGGATCGCGCAAATTGCCAACAACACTACCATAAGTTGTCATGTTCGATAGTTTATAATACTCGTAGATTACTATCATATTTTAACCCAGGTTAAATGCTGTTTAAGTTTATTGACATTTGTTAGGGGAAAATATAACAGACAAAATGGCATGAATAAGAACTTGGGGCTGGATTTAGTCAATTATAACTTCGTTGTCTATTGCAAATTACAAATAATATTAACCTTAGTTCGTACAGCTTTTATATTTATTGCAATTTGTTTATTATGAAAAAATACAAAAAATACACGAGTAGTATAGTAATGGGTTTGTAGCACATAAAGGTGGAGCTGATTTTTTAAAAAAATATAGAAACATAAAAACACAAGAAATGGACTATATATTTTGAACAATCGAGAAATGTTGAATTGCATTCAGAATTCTAAAGACTTGCACAATTTATTTTTGCAATTCCTGGGCACAAAACCAATGTTGAGAGATTTTTTTCACTTATGCAGGGTCAATGGACAAAAGAAAGGAACATTTTGAGTGTAGATTCCATTAAAGGCACTCTACTTGTGCAGTACAATTTCAAGGAGCTTTCATGCTCTGATTTTTATGCAAATTTAAAACGTAGCCCAACTTTGTTGAAGATTTTATCATGAGAAAAATATAAGTAGGCACAAAATCAATGTGATTTTATTAGCTTATTGTTTGAATGTGAAAAAAAAAACATGTTTCAGCGTCTTGTAGTTATTGAATAAAAGTGTCCTACTTTTTAAAAATATTGTCCTCCCTTGTCCTGCCATTTGTCCTTCTATTTTGTGTTGAACAATATGGTCATCCTAGTTTAGTTTAAATGAGTATCTATATAGACTCCATTTAAATCTTACATGGCAAAAAGAAAGAAAAGGCAAACCAAACAAACAAAAACCCCTATTCACCAACAAAATACCGTGAATGTTATGAGTTAAAATGCTATCTTTCAGCAAACAGTTTTATAATATCAGGTCAATAACCATTGAATAGAATAAGAATACAGTAGACATTCAAAAATCCGGCAACCTCCGGACCTGAGGAGTGCAGGATTTTTGAAAATGCCGGATTTTTTATGGTTATATATTCTGTATATATTTAACAGAAAATGACTACCTGTACACTTTATCTGCGATCGACAATGCATGATGTTTACGTTTTACACCACTTCTTTTATTTGCTGAATCCATAATGGGGCTATACAGCAGCAAATAAATGATAAAATGAGAAGGAATGAGCAGGAATGCCTGTTAACACGTGCAAGCAAGACCCAACAGCTGCATCAAAACATAAACTGCTCCAGAAAACAGTGGCGCGCCAACGCGGTAAATTTAAAAATGCGCTCCGAAATCCATGCCGGAAATCTGAAGGAACCGGATTATCGATGGCCAGATTTTTGAATGTCAACTGTATCTGCAGTAAGAGTTGTCTTTCCTCATTGTGTTCATCTATTCCAAAAATCCTGTTATAATCAACTGCATATGTGCTAGTAATTGTAGCTATGGCATGTGCACACTTAACAAGTGCACACAAGGAATTAAAAAAAATAAGGTTGTTCTGTAATATGGTACTATACTACAACTTAATGAATAATTGCAGTGTTTGGGCTACTTTCATCACACAAAACATATGTTAATTTACTTTCACAAGCATCACGTATCATTTTATTTTTTTATGCTGGTGGTTTCATGGTACCATGATTTGTTTTGTTAGTTAAATTTTCTTTTTAGGCTTACAGATAAAATCTTTCTTCATCATCTTAAGAATTTTACATTGCACACTTTTTAAAGTGGTTTTGGGGGCCGAAGTGGCTAAGAGGTATGGTGTTCGTCTCGAGTTTTAGAGGTACCGGGTTCGATTCCCAGTTGAGGGAAAATAATTTATGGAAAAATGTTTTTCAGAACCGGTGGTCCTAATGATGTCATACTCCCCTCTAGTCTCCTGGGTAGTGAGATCGGATGCCTAGCCTTATCGGATGGGGGCCAAAAAATTTGAGGTCCCGTGTGCAAGTTACGAATGTTAAAAATCCCACGGCAGTTGTAAATCGTAAAGAGTAGGCCTATCAGGCCGCTGCCCTGGCAAAATTTAAAAATTAGAAACCTACCCACAGCAAAAATATTTATAGAATGTGTGATTCCTGTATACACACATTGGGATTCTCGCCGGTGCTATGGTGTTCGTGCACTGTGCTGAGATCCTCCTTGTGTGATCTAAGGGAGGAGATCGGAGCACTGATGGAGTAGTCCGTGTGCAATGAAGATAGTCCTTAAACCAAACCAAATTAGTGTCATTTGTCAACTTATCAACACGTGCTTATTCTTTGCTATTTCCTACATTCTCTGAAGGAAGGAGGACTAGATCTGGACCAGGCCAGGAGGAATACAGACGATAGGATAGTATGGCACTCTCTCTTGCATACCTCTACACCCCAGTGTAGAAGAGGAATGACTAAGTAAGTAAGTAAGTTTGCTATTTCCAAAGACCACATATTTTTTTAATGTGCAATGAACTTGTTTTCGTTTGTTTCCCCATTTTCCTTAGAAGATTAAACTCTGACTCAGCTTATCTACCAAAAGATACAGATTATGAAATTCTACTACTGAAGTAAACATTCAATTGTCACACTTAAATATTTATCATGTAAAGATATTATTGTGCATAGATAACATCAAGAGATGGACAAGAAAGAGTCTTATCAGAATGTACCACCAAGGCAAGAAGCAGAAGATATTGGAGATGCATTGCAGCTGAACTTTGATGTGGAGATGGAAGGGGATAATGATGGTGATGATGATGATATATTATGGGTTAGTACATTAAGAAACAAAATGTAATGCTGGGAAAGATATAATAATGCACAACAATAATATAACGTCTAGGAAAGAAGTATAAACCAAAACAAAAATGTCTGTTGTCATACTGACCACTCCATCCTGAGGATTCATAATCTGACATCTCAGCATGGCTGCCTGACCAACGTACACGCCAATTATCTCAGGGCTTGAGACGATCTGTGGTTCTGAAAACAGGGCAAATAAACTTATAAACAAAGTTACCATTTCTTTTGTAACACATTAGATCAAGTCACTTCTAAGGTATTCTAATACCTCCATTGCTTCTGTGATAAGAGATGAAATAAACTGTATAAAATTTGTACTGCTTTTAATTTATATAACGTTACAGGCCAAAGCAACTTGTGTGTAACATTAATAGCAGGAAGTGTCTTATTCTTATCCCTCCCTAATGTTACGTTATACCTTTTCCTACCAAAGTTGCAGTTTTTTTCATGGTGTTTAATTTTGGGCAGGAACTAAATTGCGTGCTTGTTGAAACAACATGCACTTTGTTCTAAATATGTCTAATGGTGCTGATGTAGTTTTTTTTTTGGTTTTTGTAAGAAAAATACCTGCCACTGTTGCTTTTCAGTGAAAAAATGTCTGGAATTTCTGCCCATTCATATTAAGCATTTCAGGTAAGTATGAATAATTGTGTCCATTATATATATATATATATATTGTTCATCATACATGAAGCTTCTATGCTTTCCTGCCACACTGTTTTCATGTTTCTGTACTTCTGAAGAAAACGGAAATGAATGAAATGACCCACTGGAGAATTTAGTGCCATGATCAAGGCCTGCAACAGAAAGCGAACTAAATAATTTTGTTCCCGTCATGTATTGGCGGGTGACGTGCTCATTACTGCTATTATCTTTGTTACGTTACAGAGTATTTTTAGTCACTTTACTCTTAATTTTAATTTATCAAGTCAAGAAAGTAAATATAATTTCTAGTCTTGTTCTTCACATGTATCACGCCAGCTGGCATAATTGATCATGTTTCTGCACAACTTCCTGGCCCTAGTGCTGTTCGTCAATTCTGTTGTTGTCTTCTTTCCACATCACAATAGTAAACTATTTAGTATCTTCCTTCTTTGTCATTTTCTATCAATTTTTCCTTCAATACATCCTGTGTTTACAATATATTCCACCTTTCCTATTCCTATAACATGTCCAAAGAAAGTGGATTGCTTTCTTCTAATAAGAATATTAAGCTTCCTCTGCACACTGGTCTATGTTAGGACATCTACACTTGTCTATGTTAGGACATCTACACTGGTCTATGTTAGGACATCTACACTGGTCTATGTTAGGACATCTACACTGGTCTATGTTAGGGCATCTACATTACTCTTTTCAGCTGTCCATGATCTTTTCAACTTTCTTTTTTTCCCCAAGCAGCATAGGACTACAAAAATATGTGCACGGTTCTCCTGACCTGTGCCATCTGCTCAAGATCATTCCAGGTTTTCCTTATCCCTGTCATTTCTGTCTCCAATTCTCTTCTCCATGTTTTTTTTTTTTTGGGTCTCCATCTATCTCTCTCACTATGGGGATTCAAGAACAAGGACTGCCTTGTAATGCTATCAACAGGTTGTCTCAATGTATGTCCTATCCATCTACAGCGTCTTCTTACTTACTTACTTACTTAGTCGTTCCCCTTCTACCATGAGGTGTAGAAGTTTGGAAGAGAGAGCGCCAGACTATCCTATCGGCGGTCTTCCCCCTGGTCTGGTTCCATTCTAGTCCTCGGTCCTTCAAAGATTGTCTAATGTTGTCCTCCCAGCAGACTTTGGGTCATCCTGGGGGTCTGGATCACTGGCTCTTTGTTTCCCATGCTTGTCGTGGTAGCCGATCTTCTCCCATTCTGCAGACATGGCCAAACCATTTTAGTTCGGACTGTTCTACTTGGGTCTGCAGGGGGTGGGAATTAGGCCTTGACGTATCGTCTGGTTGCGGACCATGTCTCTTCTTGTTACTTCAACCACTTTCCTCAGATACCTCATTTCTGAGGTTTGGATCTGGCTTTTGTGGGTTGTAGTCATTGCCCATAACTCGCATCCATATGTCAAGACTGGGACATAGGTGGAGCAGTATACAGCCATCTCCGTTTTCTTATCAACCTCTCTCTTGCTGAGGAATCCTCAATTTATGGCCTGAAAAAGTCTCCCAGCTGCTGCTTTTCCAGTGGCCAACTCTTCTTTGATGCCTCCCTTTCAGCATCTTCTTCTAGTCTTTTATTCCACTAGAATCTGTCTATGTTCAACCATGATAGAAAATAAACCATCAGTAAAATAATTAATGCAGTTTTTGTGGTAGAAGGATTGAAATAATATGACAAGGTCACCAACGTGGAACTGATGACAAGAGCCAGTGGAACAACAGATGAGAAGAAGACACTAGCAATGGATAGGACACCACATTGAGGAAACCTGATGATATCATTGTATGTGTGAACACGCTGTTGTCTTGTGTAAAACAAGTGTGAAACAGCCCTCTCCGTGATATAATGATGTGTGCAATTTTTTTTTCAGGTTCCTGAAATAATTTTTTGTCAAAAAAGGTTTAAGAATTTTTAGCTTGGAGACAATGGCTGAAGTCTTAATATAGACACACCCCCACACACTTCCCTTATCCACAGCAGTAAAAGGTCTGAGCAAAATGACCTTCCCGGTCTTCTGGAAAGGTTCCACATGTACATGCATGCAAGACCACAGCTCGTGTGCACTTGAACCTGGCAACAAGCAATCATTGTGTGCTGATACATCTGTTTATGAAATGTGCTGTGTGTAAGTGAGTGATTTGGATTTTTTTACTTACTAGCTTGAGAGCATCCAATGATAGCCAGCAAGAGACCATAACAAAGAAATCCATTCATGGTGGTCTGATGCTGACAGAATAAATAAAAAACAACAAATATATAGTCAAACTGGCTTTGTTACTTACTTTTACTTAGTCGTTCCTCTTCTAACTTGGGTAACTGTCTTTGTTCACAGCCTAAATATTCTGTTAATCTGATTTTATGTTTTGTTCTGTTGTCTCTTTAGTGAATATTAAATTTGATTAAGTGTTTGCCTTGCATACTTAAAATATAAAAACGACCTAAGCAACTGTCATGTATGCATACAGATGTCTCTATAAACATAAGATTTTTTTTTTTTTTAATTAATGAAGAAAAATATCCCGTTCAACCTCTAATGGGTTATAATTAGGATATATATTGTTTTCAATTCCAAATAATATGAACAACTGCCGACATGAGAAAGTGGCATCACATTTGTCAAATCATTGTTAATAGGGACAATCACAATTGTGCTTATACATTAAATAAATAAAATAAAAAATAAAAATAAATAAATTTAAAAAAAAAAAAAATCAAGAAGAAACTCTGAACAAGAATAATATTAAAGAGGAGGGGTGTAAAGGCCTGGTGGTTCCAGCTATATAACTGACTTTAACAGATATTTAATTGACTTTCATCTGTTAAAAGTCATATGCATTGTAAGAACAGCATCAGACCTTCACATTCCCAGCAACTATATATTAACATTTGTTCGTGTTAAATACTGCTTGACCATATTATGCAGTTCCCTAGGTCCGTCTATTCTTAACATAAGATACTTATCTGTACACATTAGAAACTTTGCTATAGGCTACAACATATAAAAATAAGAATCTTTGAAGTAGGGCCTACACATAAGAAACTTTTCTATACTAGATATAAAAATCTTCCCTGTACACATAAGAATCTTGTCTATACTAGATATAAAAATCTTCACTGTAGTGTACACATAAGAAACTTCTGTATACTAGATATAAAAATAAGACTCTTCCCTGTACACATAAGAAAGTTCTCTATACTAGATATCAAAACAAAAATCTTCACTGTACACATAAGAAACTTCTCTAAACACATAAGAAATCTCTATAATCATATGCAACTTCCCTACACTCAAGAAACTGTCTGCATAAACACAAGATACTTGCGCACGATAAAGTAAATTCTCTATGCATGTAATAAATTTAATTCTCTGCACACTTGAGGAACACCTATAAACACAAGAAACTTCGATGCAAACATTTTCAACTTCTCTATACGCATCTCCCAACACAACAGAAACCTTTGTAAACATGCAAGAAACATCCTTAGAAAAAATTTAAAAAAAAGCTTTTCTTTACACATAAGAAGGCTCTCAATAAACACCTGAAACCTCTGTATGGGCTGCATAAGAAACGTTTGACCAAACACTGGGTTCTTTATACATCAGTTACGTTTCTAACAATAATAATTTTTGCGCACAAGAATGTTATCTATTTAAAAAAAAACCAAATTATTTGTTTATATGCATAATAATCTTCCCTACAGACATAATAAACATCTTGAGCCTTACCGAAATGCAACTTTCTGGCATTGTGACGCTATTGTGCTGTACTGTCACAGATCAGACTTTCTTTTAAACTTTATAGATAAGCCGTAAAAAAAATGTAAAAAGAAAATGTATCTTCTTTTCCCGCTCTGTTTGGCCCTGTCTATCAATAAGTGACCTGTATTCCCAATCCTACTTTGCGATCGCGCCGTTTCTGTATCTTACTTACTTACTTAGTCGTTCCCCTTCTACCGTGAGGTGTAGAGGTTTGGAAGAGAAAGCGCCAGACTATCCCATCGGCTGTCTTCCTCCTGGCCTGGTTCCATTCTAGTCCTCGGTCCTTCAAAGATTGTCTAATGTTGTCCTCCCAGCGGACTCTGGGTCGTCCTCGGGGTCCGGATCCTTGGCTCTTTGTTTCCCATGCTTGTCGTGGTATCCGATCTTCTCCCATTCTGCAGACATGGCCAAACCATCTTAATTGGGACTGTTCTACTTGGGTCTGCAGGGGGTAAGATTTAAGGCCTTGACGTATCGTCTGGTTGCGTACCATGTCTCTTCTTGTTACTTCAACCACCTTCCTCAGATACCTCATTTCTGAGGTTTGGATCTGGCTTTTATGGGTTGTAGTCATTGCCCATGACTCGCATCCATATGTCAAGACTGGGACATAGGTGGAGCGGTATACAGCCATCTTCGTTTTCTTACAAACCTCTCTCTTGCTGAGGAATCCTCGATTTATGGCCTGAAAAAGTCTCCCAGCTGCTGCTTTTCGAGTGGCCAACTCTTCTTTGATGCCTCCCTTTCGGTCTATAATAGCTCCGAGGTATTTAAAGTGGTCGACCTGCTCCAGGACCTGTTCTCCCAGCTTAATCTGATGTCTTCTTTCTTCTCGTGATATCACCATAGTAGTTTATCATGGAGGAAACGGTTAGCATTCAGGAGGAACGCAGGAGGAGCGCATGACTTTTATATAAGGAAAATCAGGGGGAACGGCAGGAGGAGCATGACTTTTATATAGAGATATATTAGTTCGATAATAGTGTTGTTTATTTAGATAAAAAGAAGACGATATATTTAGACAATAGGAAGGGGATATATTTAGAGTTGAGACAACAAGAAGACGATATATTTAGACTTGAGACAACAAGAAGACGATACATTTAGATAATAGGAAGACGATATATTTAGACTTGAGACAACAAGAAGACGATATATTTAGACAATAGGAAGGGGATATATTTAGAGTTGAGACAACAAGAAGACGATATTTATTGAGACAACAAGAAGACGATATATTTAGATAATAAGAAGACGATATATTTAGACTTGAGACAACAAGAAGACGCTATATTTAGACAATAGGAAGGGGATATATTTAGAGTTGAGACAACAAGAAGACGATATATTTAGATAATAGGAAGACGATATATTTAGACTTGAGAGCATAGTTCAATAATGGTGGGCGTGTTGTTGTCCTGGTAGTGCGTTGTTTATATAAAATATGTAGTTAGACGTGTATTTATTTTACAACATAGATACAAAGGTTTATAAATAGAAGTATATAGTTAATGAGCTCTTTTAAAAGAATACTTGAGTTAAAGAGGAAAATATAAAAATCGATAACGGCGGCTTAGGTTACTAAGAGGTTTTCTAAGGAAGCGGGTATTGTTTTTGTGCGGGGGAAGATGACGCTGTATAGTGGGGTGTAGGTTAGGGGGTATTTTTGTGTGTATGACTCAGGAGTGAAGTGTTAGAGACTTGGCGGGTATTGTTTTTTTTTGGCTGGCGGTGATGACTCATGGGTATGTGTGGGGTGTAGCTGGTGGTTGTGTGTATGACTCAGGAGTGAAGTGTTAGATAGAAGTATATAGTTAATGATCTCTTTTAAAAGAATACCTGAGTTAAAGAGGAACATATAAAAATCGATAATGTTGGCTTAGTTTACTAAGAGGGTTGTTGAAGCGAGTGGAGCCTTTTTGCGCTGGCGTGGGCGACGATGTATAGAGGGTTGTAGGTTAGTGGGGGCTTTTTGTGTGTTGTTGGGTGTGCTATTAAGACATATATATATATATATATATATATATATATATATATAATATATATATATATATATATATATATATATATATATATATATATATATATATATATATATATATATATATATATATATATATATATATATATATATATATATATATATAAAAAAATAGATAATGACGGAAAATACAAAAAATCGATAATGTTGGCTTAGGTTACTAAGAGCGTTTTTTTTTTAAAGCGAGGGGAGTCTTTTTGTACGGCGGGCGTGTCGTTGTGTGTTGGTAGTGTGTTGGTGTTAGAGACTTGTTTATACTAGCTCTAGTATCTAGAGGTGGGAGGGCAGTGTTAGAGATCTGACTATACCAGGTCTAGCATCTAGAGGTGGGAGTGAAGATGGGTGTGTGTGTGGTTGTGTTGGCGCGCGTCTGTGGTTATGTGTGTATGTGTGTGTGCGTGTGTGTGTGCGCGTGTGTGCGTGCGTGTGTGTGTGCGCGTGTGCGGGTGTGGTTGTGTGTGTGTGTGTTGGGGGTGTAGCAGGCGGGTGTGCCACCATCGAGAGGTGGGAGTGAAGTGTTAAAGACCTGACTATACTAGCTCTAGTATCTAGAGGTGGGAGTGAAGTGTTAGAGATCTGACTATACTAGGGTTAACATCTAGAGGTGGGAGTGAAGATGGGTGTGTGTGTGGTTGTGTTGGCGCGCGTCTGTGGTTATGTGTGTGTGCATGTGTGTGTGTGCGTGTGTGCGTGCGTGTGTGTGCGAGAGTGCGGGTGTGGTTGTGTGTGTGTTGGGGGTGTAGCAGGCGGGTGTGCCACCATCTAAAGGTGGGAGTGAAGTGTTAAAGACCTGACTATACTAGGACCAGCGACTAGAGGTGGGAGTGAAGTGTTAGAGATCTGACTATCTTACGGTTAACATCTAGAGGTGGGAGTGAAGATGGGTGTGTGAGCGGTTGTGTTGGCGCGCGTTTGTGGTTGTGTGTGTGTGCGCGTGTGTGCGTGCGTGTGTGTGTGTGTGCAGATGTGTGGGTGTTGTTGTGTGTGTGTGTTGGGGGAGTAGCAGGCGGGTGTGCCACCATCGAGAGGTGGGAATGAAGTGTTAGAGACCTGACTACCGCTAACATCTAGAGGTGGGAGTGAAGATGGGTGGGTATGTGTGTGGTTGTGTGTGTGTGTTTGTGTTGGCGCGCGTCTGTGGTGGTGTGGGCGCGCGTTTGCTGTTGTGTGTGTGAGTGCTCGTGTGTGCGTGAGTGTGCGCGTGTGTGGTTGTGTTGGCACGCCTCTGTGGTGGTGTGTGCGCGTGTCTGTGATTGTGTGTGTGCGCGTGTGTGTGTGCGCGTGTGTGCGTGAGTGCGTGTGTGCGCGTGTGGTTGTGTGTGTGTGTGTGTTGGGGGTGTAGCAGGCGGGTGTACCACCATCAAGAGGTGGGAGTGAAGTTTTAGAGACTTGTCTATTTTGAAACGTATCCAGACTTGTACTAGTCAGATCTTCATTACTCGAAAAACTAATCGCTAGTTGACGCGTTGTCGATGTGACCAGACTTGTGTTAGCCAGGGCTTGATTAGGATTTTAAAAAAACTAATCGATACTTGACGTGTTGTCGATGTGAAAATTTTTGTGAGTGCTGGCATTGAAAGTGTATGACTCATGAGCGTATTGGCGTGAGGAAAAAAATAACAGCAAATATCCGATAAAAGGGCGGGCAAGTTTTTAACACAACACTCACACTTCAATTTCTTACTGTTGGGATCAGTTTTTATATTTCCACTTCATAATTTTTGTATCGGTTTTCGTATTTCCATTTCATAATTTTTGGTATCAATTTTCATATTTCCATCTCTTACTTTTGGTACCACTGTTGGGGACCAGAAGACGCAGCAATAGAGACTGCAGTCAGCGACTCATAGCTTGACTGCCTGCGTCAAGACCAGCGAACCAGAGCTGGTCAAGACCGTGCTCCACCTCCACGTGGTGGTCCTGGAAACAGTCTGCAGCAGTGCAGGCTGGCTGAGCGAGCACGGATCACAATGGGAAGGCAAACCCCGTCCTAAAAAATGCCGTGCAGAAGTCGGATGTGTCGACCGAAAGGTGTAGATATCACAGCTTAGACGTAAACAGACACAACGCAACCACCGTCCTTTTCAGGGCGAACGAGGAAGAAGAAGAAGAAGTACCACTGTTGTCATATTTCCACTGCATACTTAACATCATAAGTTTCATATAAGCATTTCACACTTCTGTACTATAATTGTCATATCTCGCAATTTTCTTAGCATAATTTTGAATCACACTTTTGTTGTTTAATATTTTTCCATTTTACAAATGCATAATTTTTACCTATGGAATTACAGAAATAACAATAAAAAAAATAATAAAACATTACTGATACGGGACAAAGTCGGTTTCCAACTTGTTAAGTTCATAGTTGTGTCATTACTAGAGGGCGAGTTTCCACATATTTACTCGCTACCCAGACGCAAGCTAATCCTACGAAGTCTAAGGCTTTGTCTTTGGTCTCTCTCTACCTTTATATATCTAACTAAAATATCACTCATCTCTTATACAATATTACTGATCATTTTTTTTTACAATAAACCGGCACACAGTTAAGTTCTTAATATACATATATTGCGCAGACGTGAACACGGTTCGTTTTGTGACAAACAGAGAGAATAATATTGTCTGTTTTATTAAATTACACTCATACACAGTTATTTTATTCAACGTGAGAACCCCCGTTTTCAACAACGTGAGACCCACTTTCTTCGTTACTCACTCAGTGTAAACCCAACAGTGCGAGAATCACTGCCCCGTGCTAACCTTTTTGGCTGGCGGGGTGACGAATCTTGGGTGTGTTGGGTGTGTGTGTGCCCGCGTGCGTGTGTGTGTGTGTGTGTGTGTGGTATTGATTTTGGTTTGTCTGGTGTTGTGTATGATGATTCTTCACTGTCACTTTTAAAGAGGTCACACCGCAGACTTGTGTAGATTGACCAGTTATTGTGGAGGTAGTGTATTCTTAAGCAATAACAGGAGATTTTTGTGTATGTCGTTGAAGTATACGTATAGGTACACTATTCAAAAGTGGGCTCATCAGAACGTTGTTATCTATATGGATACATTTGGTATCAGTTTTTCAAATTTCCACTTCATAATTTTGTATCGGTTTTCATATTTCCATTTCCTAATTTTTACAACACAACACAAGTAGTAGGACAGGTATCCGTGTTTGGTGTTGTGCGCTAACAGAGAGTTGATTAGTTGAAAAACTAATCGATCGTTGACGCGTTGTCGATGTGAAGAAAAAAAAATTTGTGTGCGCTGCACATGTTAGAGACATGATCAGGTCCAGCGGTGAGATGTGGGAGTGAAGTGTTGAAGACATGACCAGAGCCAACACCTAGAGGTGGAAGTACAGTGTTAGAAACTATACTAGGTCTAGCATCGAGAGGTGGGGAGTAATGTGTTAGAGACATGTGGATGTGTTGTAGTCCTGTTACACACAACAAGTAACACAAATACAGAGATATAAAAATCAACATACGTTCTTTTTGGTGGTGAACTTGACGTGGTCTGCTTTCAACGGATGATTTTTTTCTTTCAGAAGGCTGGTCTTGGTCTCAGACGGTTTTTGATGGTCCACTGGTTATAAAGTCAGGTGATAGAAATGTGCCCATGAGGTGATAGAAATGAACCCATGAGGTGATAGAAATATGCCCGTGAGATGATAGAAATGTGGCCGTGAGGTGAAAGAAATATGCCTGTGAGATGATAGAAATGTGCCCGTGAGGGGATAGAAATGTGACCACCGGTTTTGGTAGGAAAATTTAGATATTACTCACCAAAGTATATTCGCACGTGTAACAAAGCGAATAATAAAATAATAATACAGGATCAAAAGAACATAAACTTGTTTCCGATAGTCTATATTTAGCGCTGATGTCACCCACCCTAACCGACTACAAACAGTATGACTCATTCATCGATTACCTTTGATAATGTTTTCCTCGTGAGCGCAGACCATCGATCGAGTTTAACAACGAGTGGTAAGAAACACGTGGGTGTTGGTTTTTCTTAAAATGGTTGAAACTGGCCTCGACATTGTCCCGATTGTAACCTGTAACACTAAGGAGTCTCTAGTTGGCACCATAAGCTAGTCTACCTGTGACATATATCTCTACGGTTGTGTTCAATAAAACTGTCTATTTGGTCTTGTCTAACCTGGCTTTTTATGTTGGAAACCTCGACTGTGTACGGGTCATTTACATAACACTAGATGGACATTGGGGTGAATAGATTTTATTACTCGATGTTGGACCTGGTCATGTCTCTAACACTTCACTCCCACCTCTAGATGTTATAACTGTTTGTAAAATATATATTGTAATATGTACGTATAACTGTTGTATAAATAAACAACACATAACACAATACAATACAACACATCGCAACACAACCCACACACACACACGCGCGCGCACGCAATCACACACACTCACAGACGCACAACCACGCACGCGAGCGCTCACACACACACACACCCACACACCCAGACACTCATTATCATACTTTACTGAAGAGGTGGTGTGATAACGACAGACACAAGCGCTCATACCTCGTTGAAGGTGGTTTCCAATGTTCCCACCAACTGGGTGTACATGACAAGAAGTGATGAAATGGTTAAACCGTTGGAGAGCGGGCTGAAGACAGCAACTGTAAGTTTTTACCGAGGCCAGCCTTTGTTACACGTGCGAATATACTTTGGTGAGTAATATCTAAATTTTCCTACCAAAACCGGTGGTCACATTTCTATCCCCTCACGGGCACATTTCTATCACCTCACGGGTACATTTCGATCACCTCACAGACACATTTCTATCACCTCATGGGTACATTTCTATCACCTCCTGGGCACATTTCTATCACCTCACGGGCACATTTCTATCATCTCAAGGCATATTTCTTTCACCTCACGGCCACATTTCTATCATCTCACGGGCATATTTCTATCACCTCATGGGTTCATTTCTATCACCTCATGGGCACATTTCTATCACCTCACGTTATAACCAGTGGACCATCAAAAACCGTCTGAGACCAAGACCAGCCTTCTGAAAGAAAAAATCATCCGTTGAAAGCAGACCACGTCAAGCTCACCACCAAAAAGAACGTATGTTGATTTTTATATCTCTGTATTTGTGTTACTTGTTGTGCGTAACAGGACTACAACACATCCACATGTCTCTAACACATTACTCCCCACCTCTCGATGCTAGACCTAGTATAGTTTCTAACACTGTACTTCCACCTCTAGGTGTTGGCTCTGGTCATGTCTTCAACACTTCACTCCCACATCTCACCGCTGGACCTGATCATGTCTCTAACATGTGCAGCGCACACAAATTTTTTTTTCTTCACATCGACAACGCGTCAACGATCGATTAGTTTTTCAGCTAATCAACTCTCTGTTAGCGCACAACACCAAACACGGATACCTGTCCTACTACTTGTGTTGTGTTGTAAAAATTAGGAAATGGAAATATGAAAACCGATACAAATTTATGAAGTGGAAATTTGAAAAACTGATACCAAATGTATCCATATAGATAACAACGTTCTGATGAGCCCACTTTTGAATAATGTACCTATACCTAAACTTCAACGACATACACAAAAATCTCCTGTTATTGCTTAAGAATACACTACCTCCACAATAACTGGTCAATCTACACAAGTCTGCGGTGTGACCTCTTTAAAAGTGACAGTGAAGAATCATCATACACAACACCAGACAAACCAAAATCAATACCACACACACACACACACACACACACACACACATACACACACACACGCACACACACACACACGCACGCGGGCACACACACACCCAACACACCCAAGATTCGTCACCCCGCCAGCCAAAAAGGGTAGCACGGGGCAGTGATTCTCGCACTGTTGGGTTTACACTGAGTGAGTAACGAAGAAAGTGGGTCTCACGTTGTTGAAAACGGGGGTTCTCACGTTGAATAAAATAACTGTGTATGAGTGTAATTTAATAAAACAGACAATATTATTCTCTCTGTTTGTCACAAAACGAACCGTGTTCACGTCTGCGCAATATATGTATATTAAGAACTTAACTGTGTGCCGGTTTATTGTAAAAAAAATGATCAGTAATATTGTATAAGAGATGGGTGATACTTTAGTTAGATATATAAAGGTAGAGAGAGACCAAAGACAAAGCCTTAGACTTCGTAGGATTAGCTTGCATCTGGGTAGCGAGTAAATATGTGGAAACTCGCCCTCTAGTAATGACACAACTATGAACTTAACAAGTTGGAAACCGACTTTGTCCCGTATCAGTAATGTTTTATTAATTATTTTTATTGTTATTTCTGTAATTCCATAGGTAAAAATTATGCATTTGTTAAATGGAAAAATATTAAACAACAAAAGTGTGATTCAAAATTATGCTAAGAAAATTGCGAGATATGACAATTATAGTACAGAAGTGTGAAATGCCTATATGAAACTTATGACGTTAAGTATGCAGTGGAAATATGACAACAGATGTTCCAAAAGTAAGAGATGGAAATATGAAAACTGATACCAAAAATTATGAAATGGAAATACGAAAACCGATACAAAAATTATGAAGTGGAAATATGAAAACTGATACCAACAGTAAGAAATTGAAGTGTGAGTGTTGTGTTAAAAACTTGCCCGCCATTTTATCGGATATTTGCTGTTATTTTTTTTTCCTCACGCCAATACGCTCATGAGTCATACACTTTCAATGCCAGCACACACAAAAATTTTCACTTCGACAATACGTCAAGTATCGATTAGTTTAAAAAAAAATCCTAATCAAGCCCTGGTTAACACAAGTCTGGTCACATCGACAACGCGTCAACTAGCGATTAGTTTTTCGAGTAATGAAGATCTGACTAGTACAAGTCTGGATACGTTTCAAAATAGACAAGTCTCTAAAACTTCACTCCCACCTCTCGATGGTGGTACACCCGACTGCTACACCCCAACACACACACACACAACCACACGCGCACACACGCACTCACGCGCACACACACACACGCGCGCACACACAATCACAAACGCGTGCACACACCACCACAGAAGCGCACCAACACAACCACAACCACACACACACAACCACACACAACCACACACATACAAACCCATCTTCACTCCCACCTCTAGATGTTAGCCCTAGTCAGGTCTCTAACACTTCACTCCCACCTCTAGTCGCTGGTCCTAGTATAGTCAGGTCTCTAACACTTCCCTCCCACCTCTCGATGGTGGCACACCCGCCTGCTACACCCCAACACACCCACACAACCACACCCACACATGCGCACACACACACGCACGCACACATGCGCACACGCACACACAACCACAAACGCGCGCCAACACAACCACACACCTATCTTCACTCCCACCTCTAGATGTTAACCCTAGGATAGTCAGATCTGTAACACTTCACTCCCACCTCTAGTCGCTGGTCCTAGTATAGTCAGATCTTTAACACTTCACTCCCACCTCTCTATGGTGGCACACCCGCCTGCTACACCCCCAACACACACACACAACCACACCCGCACACGCGCACACACACACGCACGCACACACGCGCACACACACACACGCACACACACATAACCACAGACGCGCCAACACAACCACACACACACCTATCTTCACTCCCACCTCTAGATGTTAACCCTAGTATAGTCAGATCTCTAACACTTTACTCCCACCTCTAGATACTAGAGCTAGTATAGTCTGGTCTTTAACACTTCGCTCCCACCTCTCGATGGTGGCACACCCGCCTGCTACACCCCAACACACGCACACACACAACCACACCCGCACATGCGCACACACACGCACGCACGCACACACACGCACACACACTCATAACCACAGACGCGCGCCAACACAACCACACACACACCCATCTTCACTCCACCTCTAGATGTTAACCCTAGTATAGTCAGATCTCTAACACTTCACTCCCACCTCTAGATACTAGAACTAGTATAGTCAGGTCTTTAACACTTCACTCCCACCTCTCGATGGTGGCACACCCGCCTGCTACACCCCCAACACACACCCACACAACCACACCCACACACGCGCACACACACACGCACACAAGCGCACACACACGCACACACAAACACACACACATAACCACAGACGCGCGCCAACACAACCACACATACACCCATCTTCACTCCCACCTCTAGATGCTAGACCTGGTATAGTCAGATCTCTAAAACTGCCCTCCCACCTCTAGATACTAGAGCTAGTATAAACAAGTCTCTAACACCAACACACTACCAACACACAACGACACGCCCGCCGTACAAAAAGACTCCCCTCGCTTAAAAAAAACGCTCTTAGTAACCTAAGCCAACATTATCGATTTTTTGTATTTTCCGTCATTATCGATTTTATATATATATATATATATATATATATATATAATATATATATATATAATATATATATATATATATATATATATATATATATATATATATATATATATATATATATATGTCTAAATAGCACACCCAAGAACACACAAAAAGCCCCCACTAACCTACAACCCACTATACATATTCGCCAACGCCAGCGCAAAAAGGCTCCACTCGCTTCAACAACCCTCTTAGTAAACTAAGCCAACATTATCGATTTTTATATTTTCCTCTTTAACTCAGGTATTCTTTTAAAAGAGATCATTAACTATATACTTCTATCTAACACTTCACTCCTGAGTCATACACACAACCACCAGCTACACCCCAACACACACCCATGAGTCATCACCGCCAGCCAAAAAAAAACAATACCCGCCAAGTCTCTAACACTTCACTCCTGAGTCATACACACAAAAATCCCCCCTAACCTACACCCCACTATACAGCGTCATCCTCCCCCGCACAAAAACAATACCCGCTTCCTTAAAAAAACCTCTTAGTAACCTAAGCCGCCGTTATCGATTTTTATATTTTCCTCTTTAACTCAAGTATTCTTTTAAAAGAGCTCATTAACTATATACTTCTATTTATAAACCTTTGTATCAATGTTGTAAAATAAATACACGTCTAACTACATATTTTATATAAACAACGCACTACCAGGACAACAACACGCCCACCATTATTGAACTATGCTCTCAAGTCTAAATATATCATCTTCCTATTATCTAAATACAGTAGAACTCCATTTATCCGAACCCCAATTATCCGAACATCCAATTATCCGAACACTTTTTCCAGGAAAAAAAAATCAATCGCCACCAGTCACGTTAGACTACATTTCTGAATCTTTTCATGCGGCAAGCTTCAAATGTGTGCGAACAATTTGTAGAGGATGGGATGGGCTAATGGTCGGTCGCTTACGTACAGGAAGTCAGTTAGATCATAAAGTCAGTTAATATCTGGTTTACCAATCCAGTGTACGTGTGCGTTCTAGGCAGAACACTGGCTAAACAGACAGTTCAACTTAAAATGATTGTGTCTGCTACTACAGCAGAATAATTTTGGTGTACAAGTATTTCTCTGTGCGATATGGCATCTTCCAGTAGGCCTAAAGCATATAAAAGGAACCGCAATGTTTTGTCAATTGAAACGAAAACAGAAATTATCAAGAGACTAGGTGAAACTGTGTCTTCACTTGCGAGGATTTTCAATGCTGGGAAAGCTACCGTCTCTGACATCAAAAGTAACAAGGATAAAATTATGAGTTTTGCATCGAAAGTGGATAGTGAAAATGGGTCGAAGAAACGTAAAACCATGAGAAATGCGAAATATTTGAAATTGGAAGAGGCTTTGTATATATGGTGTCTGCAAAGAAAAAGCAAATCGGAACCTCTCTCTGGCTCTCTATTGTGTGAAAAGGCACTTCAGTTCAACAATCAACTTGACGGTCCTCCTGACTTTAAGGCTAGCCAGGGATGGTTAAGAAACTTTAAATCTCGTCATGGCATACGAGAACTGGAGATTCAAGGGGGATCTTTATCTAGCGATGCAACTGCCGCTGAAAATTTTAAAGAAACATTCTTGGCTTTTTTGGAAGAAGGTTATTCACTCGATGATGTGTATAATGCCGATGAGACTGGCTTATACTGGAAATCATTGCCTCAAAAATCACTTGCATCTGAGCGCGAAGCAGCTGCCCCTGGGTTTAAAAAGTGCAAAGAGAGAGTAACAATTTTGGTAGCCGCGAAATCCAGTGGAAGTCATCGTTTACCGGTGCTAATTATCGGCAAAGCCAAAAAACCACGTTGTTTAAAGAATGTGACATGTCTCCCATTGTGCTACAAAGCACAGAAGAGTGCTTGGATGAATAGTAAAATATTTCTTGATTGGTATACAAATCAGTTCATCCCAAATGTGAAGAGGTTGAGAGAACAAGAAAAGAAAACTGGAAAAGTAATTCTTCTACTGGACAATGCACCATCTCATCCAGAGACGGATACATTGAATGCAGTTGATGCAAATTTTAAAGTAATTTTTCTGCCTCCCAATGTAACAGCACTGATTCAACCAATGGATCAGGGTGTTATAGCAAAGCTTAAAAAGATGTACAAGAAGGAAGTCCTGCGTCGTTTATTGTTGGCTGAAGATGAAGAAAGTGTGGTGGCGTTTTCCAAAAAGCTTAATCTCAAAGATTGCTGCTATATGTTAGCTGATGCTTGGACCACCCTGTCACAAGATAATCTCAGCAAGGCTTGGAATAGATTGCTTGGGGAAAAAAGGAGGAAATGAAACTACTGCAGTGGACACAAATGATGATTGTATAAATGAAGTTGTGGAACTGTTTCAATGCCCGGATTTTCGGACTGTGACAAAGATGATGCACACATGTAGCTAGAAGATGATAATGATTCTGCTTTTCAGTTTTTGAATGTCGAAGAAATTTTGTCTTTTGTGCAAGAAGAAAACCAAATACATGTAGTGACCGATGACGAAGACTCCTCAGAAGTACATGATGTACTTGTAGATTATGAAGAAAAACCAAAACGTCGACCAAGTCCTGAAGAGGCCTTTATAGCCCTAGAATCAGCGATGGCTTGGTACGGGCAAGAAGAAGACAGCTGTCCTACACAGATTCTGCTGTTGAAGAGAATGCGGGACTTAGCAACCAAAAGGAGACTATCCAGTTTGATGCAAAAGAGGATTCCTCATTATTTTAAATAGTGCTCTACATCTGTGCAAGTACATGTATACGTAAGTTGCGCCTGGTTTTGAATCTTTTATAATGTTATTTTGAAAACATTTCTCTTTCTTAAAACAAAAAAATTGATACAAGTAGTACATGCACTGCAGTGTAATGATAGATTTTGGTGATACAGAAATCTAATACAGTGTGGGTATTATTATTACAGTACAAGTAAATATGTTTTATAGTGTATTTTCCTTGTGATGGTTAATTATTTTTAGAAATATGTGTACATGTACTTGATACATTATGTAATCCAATTATCCGAACATTTGATTATCCGAACGATGCTCGGTCCCATGGGGTTCGGATAAATGGAGTTCTACTGTATATCGTCTTCTTGTTGTCTCAACTCTAAATATATCCCCTTCCTATTGTCTAAATATAGCGTCTTCTTGTTGTCTCAAGTCTAAATATATCGTCTTCTTATTATCTAAATATATCGTCTTCTTGTTGTCTCAATAAATATCGTCTTCTTGTTGTCTCAACTCTAAATATAAACCCTTCCTATTGTCTAAATATATCGTCTTCTTGTTGTCTCAAGTCTAAATATATCGTCTTCCTATTATCTAAATATATCGTCTTCTTGTTGTCTCAAGTCTAAATATGCTTATGACCATCCCTCTCTTCTCCAGCTCTTCCTTCCAGACTTGCAGGTTGGATTGAAGATGTGCCTCTGATTTAGAAATCAGGGCAACATCATCAGCAAATGCCAGCTCAGAAATATAGACCTGTCTCATCTTCCAGTACCCCACTGAATACTTTCTTGTTCTCTCCTTACATGCCTTGATGACATCGTCCATAAGGAGTATGAAGGGGTAAGGTGATAGGATATCACCTCGTCTTACACCAGTGGCGGTCCTGAACTCTTCTGACTTATGGTTTGCTGTCCTCACATAATTTCTGCAAGACTTGTAGAAGCTCTGTATAGCATGAATCAGAGGTGCTGGAATATTCTTCCTTGCCAAACAGTCCAAAAGTTTGCTCCAGGGGACCCTGTCAAACGCCCTTTCCAGATCTATGAAACAAAGATGGATCTCACTCTTATACTCAAGGGCCTTTTCACTCAGCTGTCTGAGTGTGAAGATTAGGTCTTGAGTACTTCGGTTTGTTCGGAATCCGCACTGGAACTCACCCAATTGTGGCTCAGCTAGGCGTCGGAGTCTCTGCTCTAGGATTCTAGAGTAGATTTTACCAGGGACACTGAGAAGGGATATGCCTCTATGGTTTCCACACTGTCGATTGTCACCCTTTTTGAAAATTGGTGTTATGATGGCAATCTCCCAATCCTTTGGTATGGTCTTGATGCACCATGCTGCCTGTAGGACCCTTAAGAGTAATAGGTCGTCTGATGCTCCCATGTACTTAACCATTTCTGGTGTTATACCATCATACCCTGCTGCTTTGCCCATCTTGATTTTCTCCAGTGCTGCCTTCAGTTCTTCCATCTTTATGTCATCTTCACCATCATTGGTTTTCTTCTGTGCTAGTGGTTATCATTTCTGATGCTTGACCTTGCTCACCATCAAGGAGTTCTGATAAATATTCTTTCCATCTTTCCATTACTTCCTTCTGGGCAGTAAGCAATTTGCTTTGCTTGTCCTTTATAAATTTGAGAGGGCAATGTTTTTCCTTCCTCATGTTCTTTAGGGTCTTATAGAACAATTTTTGGTTTTCTTGTGCATCTTTTTCTAGCTTTTATCCAAATTCTTCCCAGGACTTCTGTCACATATTCTCTATATTTTTCCATTTGTCCTGTTGTGTTTTTAGCTCCTAAGTACGTTTCTATATCACCTCAAGATATAGGTTGTTCGCGGGTCTGTGATATTCTATTTTTTCTATTCACCTACCCCACCTTCGGATTACAGCTCAATGTAAACCCCCCCCCCCCCTTTTTTTTAAAATCAACTTGTCTTTGTGACTGAAAATAGTTTCAGTACTGGAATCTTCGTTGTTTGAAACAGGCAACAACAAAAGTGAGTTACTATTGTCAAACTCAAACGGCAAAATGACTGGCACACAAAAAGGGTAGGTTGTACAAAGCAGCCAAATGTATTGAAGAATATGTATTTGTTCGCGAAGAAATATGAACCGACAAGAACAAAATTGTGAACGTAACTGGATTGACATAGTTCAGATGTTTTAGAAGAGACTGGGTTAATGAAAATGAGAAAAATAATGCAAAGAACCAGCGGCGGACCTGAAGCATTTGGCACACGGGGCGGTGCTTTCCTTTGGCCCCCCCCCCCCCCCCCCCCCCACCCGGCTTTTCCCCTAAAAAAATTGTGAAATTAAAATACACAACAGAAAAATACATTATGCTTACAAATAGATGTTTAAACAGTTTGTTTAAACAAATTGTAATTTAAAAAAAAAAATGCATTACTTTAAAAATTCAGTGAACACGTAATACTTCACTTCATTTGCAAAAAAAATACACACACACACACACACACACACACACACACACACACACACACACACACACACACACACACACACACACACACACACACACACACTCTCACACTCACACTCACACACACACACTCACACTCACACACAGAGGAAATAAAGCATCACTTTCAGCCTCTTCTTTAAACGTTAATGGACAAGATTCACAAACACTGCATTCGAGCCTTCATGTCTGCAGACTGATTTGTGACCTCATCAAAATTCATTTTCTTTGCAAATTGATACTCAATAGAAAATAAAGCCAGATTTGTCAAACGCGTTTGACTCATTGTTGAGCGAAAATTTTTAAAAATCAGTTTCAGTTTTTTCAATGGTGAGGCCTTAAGCCAGGGGTCGGCAACTAGTAGATCCAGATCTACCGGTAGATCTTAGGCGATTATTTGCGATTATTAGGTTCAGATGTTATTAAAAATAAGAAGATATCCTGGACATAAAGATGTATCAGATGATACCAGGATAGAGCCAGATAAGAGTCTGGTCTTATCAGTAATACCCCCTTCTCTGAAGAGAGTAAGGGTATATAGACACAAAGGTAAGGTCAAGCTATGTAAGTTCCCAGAGAAGATGGTTATGTAGTACTCTGAGTCCCTAACTGCTACCTCTCCTGATCCGCCTCTGTGATTATTGTAGTTAATATTGGTTCTGACTCTGCTAGGGGAAGTTATTTAATTAAAATTTACCAACAGTGAATAAAACCTTAACTTAAAGAATTTAAATAAGTCTGCTGGTAAATATTTACAATTTATTAAAACAGTTTCTCTTTTCTGTTTGGAAAAGCATTAAAAATCAAATATTTTACAACATTAAATAAATAAGAACAGTTCAACAAAAATGTCTTTCTCTTGTGTAAAATGTCTATCTCTTGGTAGACAGTCTAACTTGGTTGATCTTTCAATTACGAATTATTAGTGTTATCTTTACAATCTAATTGAGCTGTATACTGTTCTTTACATCATGAACTGGATGCGGTTATTTGTTTGGTGAACCGGCATACGCTACACAGTTGCCCTGAGAGCAACTTAGCTGAGTCACTGCAGATGGCTTCCTCAAAATGCTGGATGGAATCTTCAGAAGAAAATCTTTCCACTGCTACACACGAAATGGCTGGCACTTTTCCTCAGAACTGGCACTGCATTCGTTGCAACTTCCTTAAGAGATGCCTCTTCTTATTTGGTGTAGGTTTTCAATTTAAATGATTAAACCTGAAACAAAGTAAAACGCAATCCTTGTATTTGTCTATCCATATCCCTCTAGGACATAGATGGGGACAATAGACAGTTTCAGATTAGCATGCTAGCAGATGCATAAGGTATAGTATAGTAGCAACAATAATTTTAATTCAATGTGATCATAGTTTTCTACTACCTTCTTAATCATCATTCATTTCCCATGATTCGCCTCCATACAATAATTTGGTTGCGAATAAAACTATTAAGTAATAGTTCAAATTATACAGTACTACAATCCCTTTCATCTTTCCTTATGTTCCTGGTAGGTGTCTCATTCCATTCAAGAAATACTTCTTCAAATACTTTATTAAACTTACAATCGTACTTTGGCCATCATTCTCAATATTTTTAATATTTTCCGAAGGCGGGCTTTGCCTCTAGATTTACACATGAGCCTGTAAGTTTCATCAGCACACACTGTCCATTCTTACACATCTAACCACGTCTTATCGCACAGATGGATTAATCAATATAATTACACACATATATATATATATATATATATATATATATATATATATATAGATTCGTTCTTACCCTCAGGCACACACAGACTAGCCCTCAATGGTTGATTAAGGTCTGCTAACAAGTGCAGAAGGCAAACGCTGGCATTAACATATGCACTGCTTTCCCCGCTTTCTGTGCTTTCAAAATATAGTGACTAAACCTAGTTCATTAGGCCAGTCTATTTATACTTTGACCTCGGACGTACGAGATGGAACTCCCTAGGAATGTAATCAAAATCAGAAAATGTGGGTACCTTTTAGCCTATCGTACAATGTAGGAAAACTGCTTTTTTAATTATCTCCGTTATTCCTGATGCGATTTTAGTCATTTAAAGCTTACATTATACTTGGAATTAGGCTTTACATATCTAGGTAATAATCTTTTTGGTTACTACTTGCATTTTTTGTTATGCATAGTTTAAACTGCTAAATTTAGGCCAACCTGAAGCTTCGAATGCATTTAACCTAAGATTTCTCCCGTCCTATAATATGATTAGTAAAAGTATTACTACTTACGGGTAGAGTAACATCCCTAATATTGTATTGATAACTTCTGCCAAGTGGTACTCTTTCTATAATGCTGTAGTAAAATTTCGAAGTTAATCAGGTTACACAGATAGGGCTTTGCCATCTTTATTTTCCAAGCAGTAGTAAACACAGGACCAAGAAAGCGTTTTCATTGGTCAGTGTATCTTATTTTTCTATAATGTATGGCGCGCGCTATGGTCAGAATATTTAAAATTAGTGATGTGAGACAGACGTCATTTCACGATATCGACCCCTGCCCTAAGCTATAGAAAGCTGTGGAGGCCCTATTTTATAACAGATAATAAGGCCATGTAACAACTGGACTTAGTGTGACGAAACGAGGCGACCCCTATCGATCTTTGGTTCTCTCCGTTGTAGTGGATTTGATGGTACTGTATGGTTGTGATATTACCTAGTGTGATGCATGAGGTCAGCTGTGAAGGCTCCTGAGATAAATGTAGCTGTGAATTTACAGAAGGCCCTTCTTGCTACCACTTACGACCTCACACATATCTTTTTTACTACTGAATGTGGCTACGTTAAAATCTGGGGTACTGATATGTAATGTGTTGTGGTAGATTACATACACACACACACACAGATATCTAATAAGTCTAATAATATTAATAAAATTTATAATACACTGAACTAACTCAAGCTGTTTAAATTTTGATATTAAATTTTCTTTAAGTTTATTTGTTCTGAACCAAGGTTTTATTTTGGTCAGAACATATGAAAGGTTTTGAAATTATGAGGGAAATGCATGAATATATGTCATAATAAAATAGAAAATGTGTACATATGTATTACAAATGACTGGTTAATAGTAATTATATTAAGATAGTCCCAGGAGAACTTATTTCTAGATATGCTGTTGGGGTGATATCATCACTCCCTGTCTATGACTACCAAACATTGTCCATTCACTGATGGGAGTAATACAAGTTTTATTTCCCAAAAAATTGGTGGGTTCTAGTGATGGTAATATAGTTGGTGTGTTAGTTAGTAAATAAGTTGGTGAAGGTCCAGCAGGCCAGTCGCTCACGTATCTTGACTGAGTAGTTCTGGTGCTGGAATCTGGTGGCCCCACCTCTCCGTGCTTGGGGGCAATATAAGGCTGCTCTGACAAAATACTAGACTGCACTGGTCCACACTTGTATATATCAACACAGCATTTGACACCACTTTGGTGCCAAACAGAAACTCACACTTCTGCAACAAAAGTATTGGGTCATGTGTCAGAACTCTACCTCCTGAGCCACTTCTGCACACAACACTACACAACAACACCACATAGACGGGGTCAGATCTCTCTGACCATACAGCACATCTTACCAAGTTGGTTTCACATAGAACTAGTTCCCCAAGACTACATATTCTGAAATATGTTCATTAGCTTCCTGCTATTGAATAAGATAGGTGATATGTTCCACTGATCTCAACACTTGATCCGCCCTTCATAATCCTTGCTGGCGTTTATGTATTTTGTTTGTCTCTAGACCCTGAACTTGGGCTGGGGATCTAGAGCGAATCCTTACTTGTTGTAAGGGATAGATTTTGATATGGCAGTATCAAATCACTCGAAACATTAAACAATATTAAAATATACAAAGAAATACTTTCAGTCTTACCAGAATTATGAATAGAGAACACAGTTATATTCTAGCAAAACTCAGCTGAGCTGCTGGCTCTAGTATGGCGTCCCTCTAAATATTGCAATTAGCTTCTGGGAATTACACCACTGAAGAATTACTGTGTCTACTACTGGACAATTTATGTTGAATGGCAAAAATGCGCGTCTGTGCGCCGATAATATGATTATCTGTGGCCAATCACCGACTTTCCCCCTTTCAAATTTCAAACCTCCTACCAAAAGTCAATTCAGTCATACCTCAGTCAAGTATGTATTAATGTCTGTTGGTCCGTCTGTCTCTACTTGCTTTTTCATTAAAAACACGCTTGGTTCTACATGCCTTTCTACACGAATCGGTCTCTAGAGTTATTTTTAGCCACAATTTTCCACTATTTCCCCCTCTCTTTCATTCCAACTAGATTTTAGCACTTGAGTCTCAAGGCCGCAATTTTTGAAAATTAGTGACATTTTTTTTTTACAGTGCAGTCGCTCGTCTGTTATGAACAACACAGTCTTTTGTCAATATCTTCATTATTATCTATCCGTCTGTATAAATGAAAGCATATTATTTCTCTGCTCAAGATGGGCTATCAGACTAGCTAGGTTTTATATTCCTAACATTATTATTAAGAAAAAGTTACTTTTTCAAGGTTAGTTGTTTTTTTTGAAATATGTTCGAGCATCTTCTGTAATGCGTTTGCCGCTGAATTCAAATAAAAGGACTAAGTATCGTAAAAGCGTCCAAGAAATGACTGTTGCGTATAATAGCTAAGGTCCCTTTTGTCCATTTCTTTACATTGTGTCAACTTGGGGACGTGAATTTTTTTCCTTTCCCCACCAATTGCGTCTTTTTAGCCTTGCTAGTTTCAAGCACGTGTTCAGTCATATTTTTTCTTTTTGATCTCCGTTCCCTCCCGTCTCCAAGGGTAAACGTTTTGTCTTCACGTCTAACAAGTTAGTTTCCATGGCGGGTAGTGAACCGCGGCATGGGCGATCATGTCTTCTAGTAGCTTACGCATTATTTTTATCCCTACATTTTATCTTTGGAGATATTTTAACGTTGTATCACGGTTAAATTTATCACACATCTCCCCACTTGAAAACATGCCTACGGCAAGTTCCAAAACCAGTGATACACATAGATAAAATTACTCCTCACGCCTACCACTACTCTAATTTTGATCACAGGGGTGCCGACTGAGGAAATCTGCACCGACATTCAATGACCCTGGGATGTACTCAATACTAAACTGATAAGGTTGCAGTAATAAAGACCACCTCAACAATCTTGCGTTTTCATGCTTAGCCTGAGATAAGAATACGAGGGGCTGATGATCCGTCTGGACCACAAAAGTCCTACCATACAGATAGATTTGAAACTTCTTTATTGCCCAGATTAACGCTAAACATTCTTTTTCGCTTGTGGAATATCCTTGTTCCGCCTTATTCAATTTGCGGCTTGCATAAGCGACTGGGTTCAGTTCCCCATCAGGTGAAGATGATCTTTGCAACAAAGCCGCCCCGAGTCCTACATTACTTGCATCTGTTCTTACGACAAAGTCCTGTGTCAAATCAGGCAGTTTGAGAATAGGCTTGCTAGTGAGTTTTTCCTTTAACTCTTGGAACGCTAGTTCACATTGTGCAGTCCAAATAATGTTATCTGGAAGTCCCTTGCGAGTCAGATCAGTCAGAGGAGCACAAATAGCGTTAAAATTTTTGATGTATTTCTCATAAAATCCGCATAACGACACGAATGATCGCACGTCCTTTTTTGTTTGTGGTCTAGGTGCTCTCTGCAGTTTTTCCAAGTTCTTGGGGTCAGGGGTCATGTTACCCTGATATACAGTGTGTCCCAAGAATTCCAACTCTTTGCATCCAATACAACATTTTGTTGGCCTAGCAGTTAAGTTCGCCTCCCTAAGCCTATCAAATAACATTTTTAGGGAGTCAATGTGTTCTTCAAATGTCTCTGTGGCGACGAGAATATCATCCATGAAATTCGTGATACATGGGTTATTCAGGGGATCCAACAATTTGCGCATCATCCTTGAAAATACACTCGGAGCATTTTTCAGTCCGAATGGTAGCATGTTGAATTCATAATGTCCATCCGAAGTGCTAAAAGCCAAATAAGGTCTCACTTCAGGCTTCACTGGAATCTGGTAATAGCCTTTACTAAGATCCACCTTTGAAAAGTATTTTGCCTTGTTTAATCTGGCAAATAACTGTTTTGTGTCTGGTAATGGATCCACTTGTCCTTCTGTGACAGCATTCAGTTTCCTGTAATCTATGCACAGTCTGTGTTCCCCAGACGGTTTTCTCAACAAAACGACACTGGAGCTAAAAGATGATTCACTGTGTGAAATAATCCCCTCCTTCAACAAATAATCTATTTCTTCTTTCAATGCCTTCTCCTTCGCGAACGGAATAGAATAGGCTCTCATACAGATTGGGTTTGAGTCTACCAGTTTCATGTCATACTGTAGCAAATTTGTATGTCCTGGTTTATCTGTTAATACATCTGTATGTTCCTCCAGAACCTGTTGAACTCTCTCCCTCTGGTTTTTAGTCAGGTGCTTACTGACTTTTACCTGTGCTGCTGTTTCACAAGGATGTAATGGGTATTCATGTGAGGTGAGTGGTTCCTTTTGCATTTGAGTTGCGATAGCCAAGGTCAGTAAGGGGGTGCTTTCCTGGAGTGGTCTGTCCAGATACTTCTTTAAAAGGTTTACATGATAAACTTTCTCCTTCCCCTTTTTGTCAATTTTATAGTTTGTTCTAGACACCTTCTCTAGAACCGTATATGGACCTTGCCATCCAATTTGTAATTTATTCTGGCTACCGGGTAGTAGAAGCAGCACCTTCTCTCCCACAGCTAGTTCTCTGTCCTTTGCCTTCCTATTAAAATATGCTGCATGTTTCTTCCTGGCTTGTTTCAAATTATCATTTGCCAGTTTCCATCCAGCTTTCAAACGAGTGGTCAGTTCGTTCACGTATTGATAAGATGAGGTAACAGTCTCTTCTGCCTTCTCATCTGTCCAGGTCCTTAATAATGCTACATCTGGATTTTTAATTTTCCATATTTATTTTTCATGGCACCCATCGGGTCCCGTCCATTAGAAGCATTATAGTGAGGACTTTTCTTCCTAGAATCATCACTCACAAATCGACCACTACCAATTTTTTTCTTGGGTTTGTCTCCCCACTTTAGATTGCTTATGAGAGATCTTCGCTCTCTTTTCTGTTCTTCCAGTTTATATAAGTCTGACCGAGGGATTGTCATCTTATCCTGGGTAAAATTTACTCTTTGTACTCGTCGCATAGTGGCCATGTTAATCCATTCAAGTGAAGACTGGGTGTGAAAAGGGGGCTCCCATTCCACTTTGTCTACCTGAGTATAATTAGTTTTCCTTCCAGGCCTAAATTTGCCCCGTGGCGTTTCTAGGTCCTGCACATTTTGTCCCTTTGTGGGTGTTCCCTCATGAAATATGCCACATGCTTCTACAAAGTTCTCAATATCGACATTTACGTCGGGCCAATAGTATTTTCGAGCAATCTTTTGGCAGATGGTACCGACTTTCTCATGGTCACCATCTTTTCCAACATGTAAGCTCCTTATCAAATTTGCCCTATATATCTTGGGAAGAACCAACTGTCCGTGACCAGTGGATCTAGTTCCTGTCTTCCTGTATAATAATTTGTTCTTCACAAAGTACTCTCCCTTGCTTGGAGGTGTGTGGCATTTGGGCAATTTTTTGAAACATGGCTTAAGGGTCTTATCCTCAGCCTGCGCCTTCCTCATCTCCTCTGGATGAGCATTTATAGGTTCACCTTCTTCCTCCTTTTTCTGTGACCTGGTCTGCACTGTCGCCATGATCACAGGTCTCGGGATTCCCCAAGAAGACGTATCTACACCCCAATATCAGAGGGTAGATTGGTTCATCTATCACTGCTGCTCTGATTTCTCCTTCCACATAGCGAGTTTTCACCGTTATCCTTGCGATGGGAAGTGTCATGAGTGGTATGTCCTTAGTCGCCCCTTGTATTTCCACTGTTTCTGTGGTATACTGACTTGGGTCCACTAGGCTAGACTTCACAACTGAATCATAATCCAAACCTGTATCATAAAGGCACCTTGTGGTGACCCCATTACAAATAACATCCTCACAAACTGGGGGGTGATAAGGTTCCTGCTGTCCATTAGGATTAACCTTTAATCTTTGAGTCCCCGACTTCATTGCAGCAATGTTTGAAGGTTTCCTTCTACAAAATTCGGTGTTATGGTTATCTTTCTTGCACCATTTGCACCATCTTTTTCCTTGGTTCAACGGTTTTCTTTCATTGTATTTTTGGTCATTGAACTGTGAGTTTCTGTCTCGATAGTCATTTCTTGGCCGTTCAAAGTTTGTCCTACCTTTATTACCCTGTTCTCTATTATCAAATTTATTAAATTGCTGTGGAGCTTTAAAATTGTCTATGTGCTTCTTTTTAGCACCACTTACCTCTGCCTGGGCTGCCTGATACCTCTCAGCGACATTTAAAACCTCCCCCAACCTCTCTGCACCTTGTTCCATGAGAAATTTTCTCAAGTCTGGAGCCATGGACTCTCTCAATTGCTCTATCATGATCATCTCTTTAAGATCTTGGGTCTTCCCCAGAGCAGTCCATTTCTCCAAATAGGTTTCCAGTCTGGCAGAGAATTGGTGGTATGTCTCCCCAGACAACAGTTTGGCATTTCTAAATTTCTTACGATAAAATTCACCATTTTTTTCGTATCTTAACAACAAAGCCTGCTTTAACATGTCATAATTGTCTTGGTCTTCTCTGTTCATTTTTGCGAAGACTTCATAAGAAGTACCTCTCAGTCCCTGTGATAACTTTAAACTCCACCTCTCTCTCTCTAACCCATATGTAGTAGCTAATAATTCAAAACGACTGAGGTACCCCTCTATGTCATCGTCTTTCTCAACAAAATGGTCTAAATGAAACCCCATAGCTGATGTTGAGGCTCCCTGACTAGGCGTAGCATCTGAGGCAAAAGGGCTGGCACCATTTTCAGGAGCATGGCCTTGTAATTCCAGCTCCCTTAGTCGTAATTCGTGCTCCCTTTGCAACCTTCTATCTTCTGCCTCCCTTTCGGCCTTTTTATCTTCTGCTTCCCTTTGCTGTCGTTTTTCTTCTGCCTCTAATGCTTAACCTCTTTGTCAGCCTCAATCTGCAGCCTCTTAAGTTCTTTATCAGCCTCAATTTGTAACCTCTTCTCTTCAACTATCCTCCTATCTTCCCTTTCAATATACTTATCACATTCTGCAGTTACGTATTGTATTAAACCCTGACCATCCATTCCCATATCCTTCGCCGTTAGCACAGCAGCTGATCTGAACTTTGCCAGCTCCGCCATACTTTTTAGACAATTTAGCAATGAGCAAGATAAATCTCTAACCAATTAATAACTAAAGTAATTCTAATTAATTAATTAATCAATTAACTACCACTGGCTGTGAAGATTCACCAACTTTTATTTTAAGGGACACTTTTAATTTTTACAATTTGTCCCCCTAATTTAATTCTCCCACCAGGAGATCCTAATATTACTGATAAGCTAATTATCCCGGACGAGCCCCCAATATATGTAGTGGATTTGATGGTACTGTATGGTTGTGATATTACCTAGTGTGATGCATGAGGTCAGCTGTGAAGGCTCCTGAGATAAATGTAGCTGTGAATTTACAGAAGGCCCTTCTTGCTACCACTTACGACCTCACACATATCTTTTTTACTAATGAATGTGGCTACGTTAAAATCTAGGGTACTGATATGTAATGTGTTGTGGTAGATTACATACACACACACACAGATATTTAATAAGTCTAATAATATTAATAAAATTTATAATACACTGAACTAACTCAAGCTGTTTAAATTTTGATATTAAATTTTCTTTAAGTTTATTTGTTCTGAACCAAGGTTTTATTTTGGTCAGAACATATGAAAGGTTTTGAAATTATGAATGAAATGCATGAATATATGTCATAATAAAATAGAAAATGTGTACATATGTATTTCAAATGACTGGTTAATAGTAATTATATTAAGATAGTCCCAGGAGAACTTATTTCTAGATATGCTGTTGGGGTGATATCATCACTCCCTGTCTATGACTACCAAACATTGTCCATTCACTGATGGGAGTAATACAAGTTTTATTTCCCAAAAAATTGGTGGGTTCTAGTGATGGTAATATAGTTGGTGTGTTAGTTAGTAAATAAGTTGGTGAAGGTCCAGCAGGCCAGACGCTCACGTATCTTGACTGAGTAGTTCTGGTGCTGGAATCTGGTGGCCCCACCTCTCCGTGCTTGGGGGCAATATAAGGCTGCTCTGACAAAATACTAGACTGCACTGGTCCACACTTGTATATATCAACACAGCATTTGACACCACTTTGGTGCCAAACAGAAACTCACACTTCTGCAACAAAAGTATTGGGTCATGTGTCAGAACTCTACCTCCTGAGCCACTTCTGCACACAACACTACACAACAACACCACATAGACGGGGTCAGATCTCTCTGACCATACAGCACATCTTACCAAGTTGGTTTCACATAGAACTAGTTCCCCAAGACTACATATTCTGAAATATGTTCATTAGCTTCCTGCTATTGAATAAGATAGGTGATATGTTCCACTGATCTCAACACTTGATCCGCCCTTCATAATCCTTGCTGGCGTTTATGTATTTTGTTTGTCTCTAGACCCTGAACTTGGGCTGGGGATCTAGAGCGAATCCTTACTTGTTGTAAGGGATAGATTTTGATATGGCAGTATCAAATCACTCGAAACATTAAACAATATTAAAATATACAAAGAAATGCTTTCATTCTTACCAGAATTATGAATAGAGAACACAGTTATATTCTAGCAAAACTCAGCTGAGCTGCTGGCTCTAGTATGGCGTCCCTCTAAATATTGCAATTAGCTTCTGGGAATTACACCACTGAAGAATTACTGTGTCTACTACTGGACAATTTATGTTGAATGGCAAAAATGCGCGTCTGTGCGCCGATAATATGATTATCTGTGGCCAATCACCGACTTTCCCCCTTTCAAATTTCAAACCTCCTACCAAAAGTCAATTCAGTCATACCTCAGTCAAGTATGTATTATTGTCTGTTGGTCCGTCTGTCTCTACTTGCTTTTTCATAAAAAACACGCTTGGTTCTACATGCCTTTCTACACGAATCGGTCTCTAGAGTTATTTTTAGCCACAATTTTCCACTATTTCCCCCTCTCTTTCATTCCAACTAGATTTTAGCACTTGAGTCTCAAGGCCGCAATTTTTGAAAATTAGTGACATTTTTTTTTACAGTGCAGTCGCTCGTCTGTTATGAACAACACAGTCCTTTGTCAATATCTTCATTATTATCTATCCGTCTGTATGTTACGTGCAGTCTTTGATATCTTACAATATTATACATTGGTATACTTGTTATGTTCGCAAATATTTTGTAAACAAAATAGTGCTTTAGGAAAAGTCATTATTGAGTTACTTCCCTTGAAAGTTGTGTCGGCTCTTTCGATCGAACTCCGCGGATGAATCCAGTTTTCTGCGATTTATTCTTCGTTTGGGTAGTAATAGATTGTTCTTGCTTCAGAATATCTATGGCCTGAATTTATGTGTATTGTTTGTCTGAGTAGGACGAGTCTGTCTTATATCTGTATATCTTTACATATCTAAGTCGAACTATATGTTCTGTTGTCTCTAGAGAGGTCAAAGGCTATTCGGCGGATGTGTCGCTAGAGTGTGGTGTGATTTGGCTTCGTCCTGATGGGGACTGTTTTTTCTATGTCGGCTTGTCGCCGGAAAAAGTGATCTCAGTATTTGTGGGGAAAGTGATAGTCGTCTAGACCTATCGTGTATGCTTTACCCCAGTGTTTATTCGTATTGCCAAGGAATGGCAGAATCATATTTCTGATACCAAGGTAATAATAGATACTCTTATGAACTCTCGTACGAAGCCACCATTTTCGATAGGTACGATTTGAATGTCTAAGAGAATATATTTGACTCGATGAAAACGACTTCGATTCCTAGCAGCACTATATCCTGTAGAATGCAGTCAATTGTTCATGATCAAATCTACAGAGCAATGAAATGTTTAATGAATGACTAACTTTAGGACAGATTCATTATCTGTATCCAAACGTGAGTGACAGCTCACGAGTGAAGCCATCTTGGAACCAAACATGTAGTGACTTTCAAGAAGAGAAAAGGGATGCCCGTATTATCGCTTGATTAGTCCAGAGATCACTGCTACACATGAGAACCCATTGCTAGCGGTTCCATATTATTATATAAAAAAAACTGTGCTGAACCTTATGTTAAAGAATCTTCGCTAGACGAGATTAGGTAGAAGCCATCTGAATATTGTTTATAAGCTGACGTGCTCAGTCAGTAAAGTCAGTTGATATATATATATGGGCATACTGGGTGCTTGGCTACTGACAGTCCATTATAATATTATTCTACATGAGTGCCCATGTAACATAACATTGCAAGACCATTTATCCACTGTACCATGATGTATTATGCCAACCTGTGATTTGTCACTATCTGTGCTGTCGAGTGTGTACGTCCAATTAAACTTTAGTAAAGGTACACAGTCGTTGGTGTCGATGACTTCCAGCCATACATGAGTGTGAGAAAAGAACATTTGTCAACACCACGAACTCTTCCTATCATTCGCACATTATACACTCCATCTATGTCTACACACCACTGCGTAGGTCAAGTTGACATTCCATACACTACAGTGGATATCATTAACTGGAATAAATATGACTTTATCAACTGGTGGACCAGCTTTCTGGGTTTGACCTCGCAGAAGTTCAGAAGTCAACAGATTACCGATACCAGACCGTTTCCTGTGGCTGATACGACACACTTGCAGTATTGGTTTGCTCTTTGTCAACACTTCGTCACGTGACCTGTCAAGTGAATGCAGTATGTAGGTCAGCGTTGTTGACATTTTTACATTAGACATTACAGAGTTTCACAGAACAGTTGGATCAATTCTTGTCAATATTAACAGGAAGACAGTATTAGTGAACTAAGAAGTCCTATTTTCATCGATGGATCTTCTTGTTTTCTATATATGAACTTTAATATTTAAGGCCAGAATGTTTAATTGAATAAAGTGGCAGTTTGTTTATTTTCATAAAAATAACTTTGCCATTACTGTAAAACTGAGCCTATTTTGCAACACATACTATCATACACATAATTTATATATATTTATGTTTACATGTTATTTGTTTGTATAGTATGTTAGTTTCTATGTCAGCGGGTTGTGTTTAAGGTTGGGCGGCGTCCTCACAACAGAATATCCCACGTCATAGAGGGTCCGTTGTGGGCGTTTTCTATAGGTGCAATTTTCTTGATTGAAAATTTGCTGCGACAACTGTTGCTTTTGTGTTAGCTGTGAAGTCTGTAATTATTGTTATTTTTGTAATATTTCTTTGTTCTTTAGTTTTGTTTTGATTTGTTTGTAATTTGTTGGTCTAACCTTTTCTATCTTTCAGTTCTATTCACAATTTATATTCATATATTGTGACGTCATTTGTGTTGTTATTCTTTGCAGATTCAGTGATTATTTTCATTGATTTCCCTATTTGATTTATTTTGATTTCTGCAAACGTTCTTGTATTGTCAGTCCTATTTGTACTTTATGTATTCTGTTGGTTGACATATGTTTTATATAGGTATATTTCATAAGACACAATTGCCTGTGCACTGCACTTGGATTATGGTATAAACCAGTACCTGATTATTATTACTATTATACAAGACCTTATTAAGGCTTGTGACCCACAGATATTGGGATAGTATACTGATTAATCAAGTCATTAAGAACTTGTGGTATTATTATTGATTCAGGTGATTAGTATTATTGTTAGACATCATGTCTACATTAGAATACTTCATTACACAAGGGAAAGCCCTTGATAAGACTGGTCAACAATTAGAACAATGGGCAGTTGCTCAATATGACAAAGCATTAGCTGCAGAAGAGAAAAAAGCTGCTGCAGAAGAGAGAAAAGCTATGGCTGAAGAGAAAAGATTAGAAAGAGAAGCTGAGGCTGCTGCTGAACAAAAGAAATTGCAGATGCAGGTGGAGGAAAGGAGATTTGAAGCTGAACAAAAAAAATTAGAAAGAGAAGCTGCAGCTGAACAAAAAAGATTAGACAGGGAGGCTGAACAAAAAAGATTAGATGCTGAAGAGAAAAAAGCAATAAGAGAACATGAATTTGAGTTAGAGAAATTGAGATTGACAAGTATGAGTAATGTTAATCAGGCATCTAGTGGTAATGGTAAACCTTCTACTTACAAGGTTAAGGTTCCACCGTTCAATCAGTCCAGTGACGATATTACATTCTGGCTGGATAGATTTGAACGTTCTTGTCGTACACATAATGTGGATAAATCACAATACGCTAATCAATTATCAGAAAACTTGAAAGGTGAATCTTTGACTAGATTATGCCTTGTAGGAGAAGCAGATAAGGATAATTATGATGTCATTAGGGCGGCTTTGATAAAAAATATCAGCTAAGTGAGGAAGGCTATCGCCTTTTATTTAAGACGATGGTGCCTGAGACGGGTGTAGAATTCTCAGAATTCACTGCAAAGGCACGTCTCACAGTTGATCGTTGGATTGAGCTTTCCAAAACAGAAAAAACGTATGAAGGACTTATGGATTTGTTGCTCAGAGATAAGATTATGTCATGTGTGAACAAACCTTTCCTTGAATTTATACATGAGCGTAAACCCAAATCTCTAAAAGAAATGGAAGAATATTGTTCCCAATATGTCACTGCACACCCCGACGTGACTTTTGGCAACACTAAGATTAAGGAGAGTATGCCAGTTGCTTCAGCAACACCATACAATCCCAATTATTCACACAGATTTCAGGGACCTCAAAACAGATTTGATAAAAAAGGTAACCATAATAGTTATCAAAACCAAGGTAACCAATCATTTCAGGGTTCTTCTTCAAAGAACTGGAGACGAGCTGATAGCTCTCGACACAGGGGTGGTCATAATTATAGGAATTTCCGTAGAGGAAGTAATTATAGAAACTATCAGGGTTATCCGTCTTGGAGTCAACAAGATCATAATTACAGAGATACTCATTATAATGAATATGATAATGGTAACCAAGGGAACTATGACTCAAACCCAAATAGGGGTTACAATAGAGGTAACAATAACTACAGAGGTGATAATAACCGAGGTAGATCTCAAAACAAAAGACATAAACCACATTTTCAGGCAAACTCTGCACAACAAGAGTCCCATGAAGCCTATAAACAGAGTAAAGATAATAATGATGCTAGTAATATGGCATGTGCCGCTTTTGATTTTGGGAGAGCATCTCAGTGCCCCCAATGCAAAACGTTATTTGAGCCAACCACAGTGTCTACTTTAAGCTGTGGCCATCCTCTTCCTGCTCTTCCGGCATCAGTCGCGCATGATGGAAGAGGTTCTCTTGTCTTACATAAGGGTTTAGTGAATAACAATCCAGTCTCTGTGCTATTTGATTCTGGATGCACCACAATTGGTGTTAGGCAGTCACTCGTAGATCCTTCCCGTGCCACTGGACAAGTAGTCAAATGTGTAACATTTGGCGGCACATTAGAGAAATACTCTACTGCTATCATTAGGATTGCTACTCCTTTCTTTACAGGAGATGTACACGCATGTCTTCTTCCGAATCCGATCGCTGACCTCATCATCGGTCGCATTCATGGAGTCAAAGAATGCACTCCGCAACAAATTTCCACGTGGGAAAGGCAAAACATGCAGATTGCTAACGCTGTAGTCACTAGAGCTCAGGCTCTTAATATGCCTCAAACTTCATCTACTGAAGATAATGAAGTGCATAACCAAGATAATCCCTTGGTAATTTCTCGTGACTCGTTTATAAAACAGCAAGAAGATGATCCCACTCTGAAGAAATTCTTCATTCTTGCAACTAAAGGTGATCCGAATAAAGACACAAGTCGTAAATCGTGGATTACAAAGAAGAATGGCGTACTTGTACGTATGGTTCAAGACTCCATTACGTCAAGTCATTCTCAAATCCTGGTTCCCAAGAATTTGAGAGTTAAAATTTTGCAGCACGCTCACGACTCTCAGTGTGCTGGACACATGGGTTTTTCCCGTACTAAGTCAAGAGTCCTTGCGGCTTTCTTTTGGCCATTGGTAAACAAGGACATACGGATTTATTGTCGATCTTGTAAAGTATGTCAGGAAGTTAAATCCAAAGGTCCACGGCATGCTGCACCCATTCAGGCGGCGGACATTCCTATTCGGCCGTTTCAAAAAATGGCCATAGACATTATTGGTCCATTTAAGATCAAGTCTGCCAGAGGACATCAGTTTATCTTGACGTGTGTTGATATGTGCACACGTTGGCCAGAGGCTATTCCTCTGAAGAGCATTACTACTGCTGATATTGCAGATGCTCTTTGGCTTATATTTTCTCGTCTGGGGTTCCCCGGAGAGATATTGTCAGACCATGGCACCCAACTAATATCAGATACCATGTCTCAAGTAATGTCTACTCTGCAGATAGATAGATCTTTAAGTAGTATCTACCATCCAATGTCTAATGGTATGGTCGAACGCCTTAATAGAACACTTAAAAACTTACTGGGGAAGATAACTGAGGATCATCCTCAAGACTGGGACAGAGTTTTACCTGCGGCCCTCTTCGCTTACAGAGAGGTACCCAATGAACATACGGGATTTTCTCCCTTTGAACTCGTCTTTGGCGCGCGTCCGCGTGGCCCTATGTCGTTGCTTCACGATCTCATAACATCTGACAATATTGACGATGACACAAAGTCATCCTACGAATATGTCATCGCGTTGAGACAAAAGATTATCGAAGCATGCAAATTAGCAACTTCTTCTTCTGAATTTGCGAAACAGAAGGCAAGGCAATTTGCCAATAAGAAGAGATGCTTACGACAACTTTGTCCTGGTGACAAAGCATTTGTATTACTACCTTGTAGGGAAAACAGATTACTTATTTCTTGGAAAGGTCCGTACGATATAATATCGAAAATTTCCGATGTCGACTATATTGTCGATATTGATGGGAAGCATAAAACCTTCCACATCAATATGCTTACTGAATTCCATGAACGTCCGGATTATTTGCAACCCATTTTCCAAGCAACGGACAATTCTCCAGTACAACATGGTCATTACTCATCACTGTCCGTGATACAGGATGAGGAAACAAGTTTTTCAGATGTAAATCTTCCTCTTCCAATGATCCCACTTCATTCTAGTGAATCATGGAAGAACGTTACTGTCTCTCCTGATTTGTCTCTAGGAGAACAGCGACAAGTTTCAACTATGTTGCAAACATTTCAGGATGTACTCACTGACATCCCTGGACAAACAAATGTCATTGAACATGACATTGTTCTAACTGACCATACTCCTATTAGGGTTAGACCTTATCCTATACCTATACATTTTCAAGCACAGGTCGAGAAAGAGTTGGATGAGATGATAGATTTGAAAATAATCGAACCATCCACCTCTGCATATTCTTCGCCGATGGTTATTGTGCGTAAAAAAGACAATAACATACGTCTTTGCGTTGACTATCGAAAATTGAATCAAGTAACGAAGTTCGATGCCGAACCTATGCCTTTACTGGAAGAGCTACTTACTCGACTCTCCAAATCTCATTTTTTCACTAAACTTGATTTGTCTAAAGAATATTGGCAAGTTCCTTTATCTGAACGCGCCAAACCTCTCACGGCTTTTTCAACACCTAGAGGTTTGTTCCAATGGAATTTTATGCCTTTCGGTCTTATGAACGCACCAGCTACATTCGTACGCATGATGCGCCGAATCCTATCTTATCGGTCAGATGTCATTGCATATCTAGACGACATCTGTCTTTTCAGCGATACTTGGGAAGATCACTATTCAGGGTTAGATGAATTGCTGTCTACTTTGCGTGAGCACAACCTGACAGCGAAACCCTCTAAAGCCTATATTGGTTTTAGCGAAATTTCTTTCCTAGGCCACCGAGTTGGTCATGGTTTCCTAAAGACAGAGGACCATAATACTAGTAAGATACTTAACATCTCAATCCCTAAGACTAAAAAACAGGTGAGAAGTCTGTTAGGTCTTATTCAATTTTATGGCAGATTCATTCAGAATCTATCCTCTATCATGGCACCTCTCTCAACACTTCTAAAGAAAGGTTCGCCTAATGTGGTCCACTGGTCTCAGGAATGCCAATGCTCTCTGGATAAGATTAAAACATTGTTTTCAACACCACCTATTTTAGTGCTACCCACTAAAGATAAGACATTCGTTCTTCGTAGTGACGCTTCATCCACTGGGATTGGAGCGGCACTAATGCAAGAGTACTCTGGAACTCTGCATCCTGTAATGTATATTTCCAGAAAACTTAATGCGGCAGAAAGGAATTATTCGGTTTTAGACCGTGAGCTATTAGCTATGGTTTGGTCGATCCTCAAACTACAGAGATTCCTTCTAGGCGCACATTTCATAGTAGAAACCGACCAAAAAGCTCTTACTGCTATACAGAGTAAGAATTTGAAGAGCTCGAGGTCTACTCGATATGCAATTGCTCTTCAACCTTTTCATTTCTCTGTGCGAGCTATTCGTGGATCAGATAATGTGATGGCAGACATTCTGTCAAGATGCCCACATGATTCCACATAACTATTAGGGCTTAGACTTCTTGATATGTCTAGTTCTATAGTAGTTCCTTTTCTATATCATGATAGATACACATTTGTAATTTAATAATATAATGATTGTATCACTACATAGCGGTTCATTGATGTTTATTCACCGCTGTGCTTTGATGATTTTTTCTTCATAAATCATAAATTTAAGATATCTAATACGAAATGATGATATGAATTTTTTAGGCATTGTGTAATTGCCAGAATTGTATTATACTTTGATGACACCTTCCTGGAAAAATATACTTGTAGAGAAATAATTTCTCTCAGTTTATGAGACACATTCTCACCAGTCGCTCCATAAGTCGACTTAGCCTCATATTAGGCGTTATAGGTATTCCTGATATTTTCATCTGCGCATTATTCATGCGTTGTGAGCCTATTGTACGTTGCTCCTAGATGTATTTCAAAAAAAAAAAAAGTTCCATTTTTTTTCCCGGGAGGTGTGGTAAGACTGTTACGTGCAGTCTTTGATATCTTACAATATTATACATTGGTATACTTGTTATGTTCGCAAATATTTTGTAAACAAAATAGTGCTTAAGGAAAAGTCATTATTGAGTTACTTCCCTTGAAAGTTGTGTCGGCTCTTTCGATCGAACTCCGCGGATGAATCCATTTTACTGCGATTTATTCGTTGTTTGGGTAATAATAGATTGTTCTTGCTTCAGAATATCTATGGCCTGAATTTATGTGTATTGTTTGTCTGAGTAGGACGAGTCTGTCTTATATCTGTATATCTTTACATATCTAAGTCGAACTATATGTTCTGTTGTCTCTAGAGAGGTCAAAGGCTATTCGGCGGATGTGTCGCTAGAGTGTGGTGTGATTTGGCTTCGTCCTGATGGGGACTGTGTTTTTCTATGTCGGCTTGTCGCCGGAAAAAAGTGATCTCAGTATTTGTGGGGAAAGTGATAGTCGTCTAGACCTATCGTGTATGCTTTACCCCAGTGTTTATTCGTATTGCCAAGGAATGGCAGAATCATATTTCTGATACCAAGGTAATAAAGATACTCTTATGAACTCTCGTACGAAGCCACCATTTTCGATAGGTACGATTTGAATGTCTAAGAGAATATATTTGACTCGATGAAAACGACTTCGATTCCTAGCAGCACTATATCCTGTAGAATGCAGTCAATTGTTCATGATCAAATCTACAGAGCAATGAAATGTTTAATGAATGACTAACTTTAGGACAGATTCATTATCTGTATCCAAACGTGAGTGACAGCTCACGAGTGAAGCCATCTTGGAACCAAACATGTAGTGACTTTCAAGAAGAGAAAAGGGATGCCCGTATTATCGCTTGATTAGTCCAGAGATCACTGCTACACATGAGAACCCATTGCTAGCGGTTCCATATTATTATATGAAAAAACTGTGCTGAACATTATGTTGAAGAATCGTCGCTAGACGAGATTAGGTTTAGATGCCATCTGAAATATTGTTTATAAGCTGACGTGCTCAGTCAGTGAAGTCAGATGATATATATGTATGGGCGATACTGAGTGCTTGGCTACTGACAGTCCATTATAATATTATTCTACATGAGTGCCCATGTAACATAACATTGCAAGACCATTTATCCACTGTACCATGATGTATTATGCCAACCTGTGATTTGTCACTATCTGTGCTGTCGAGTGTGTACGTCCAATTAAACTTTAGTAAAGGTACACAGTCGTTGGTGTCGATGACTTCCAGCCATACATGAGTGTGAGAAAAGAACATTTGTCAACACCACGAACTCTTCCTATCATTCGCACATTATACACTCCATCTATGTCTACACACCACTGCGTAGGTCAAGTTGACATTCCATACACTACAGTGGATATCTTTAACTGGAATAAATAGGACTTTATCAACTGGTGGACCAGCTTTCTGGGTTTGACCTCGCAGAAGTTCAGAAGTCAACAGATTACCGATACCAGACCGTTTCCTGTGGCTGATACGACACACTTACAGTATTGGTTTGCTCTTTGTCAACACTTCGTCACGTGACCTGTCAAGTGAATGCAGTATGTAGGTCAGCGTTGTTGACATTTTTACATTAGACATTACAGAGTTTCACAGAACAGTTGGATCAATTCTTGTCAATATTAACAGGAAGACAGTATTAGTGAACTAAGAAGTCCTATTTTCATCGATGGATCTTCTTGTTTTCTATATATGAACTTTAATATTTAAGGCCAGAATGTTTAATTGAATAAAGTGGCAGTTTGTTTATTTTCATAAAAATAACTTTGCCATTACTGTAAAACTGAGCCTATTTTTGCAACACATACTATCATACACATAATTTATATATATTTATGTTTACATGTTATTTGTTTGTATAGTATGTTAGTTTCTATGTCAGCGGGTTGTGTTTAAGGTTGGGCGGCGTCCTCACAACAGAATATCCCACGTCATAGAGGGTCCGTTGTGGGCGTTTTCTATAGGTGCAATTTTCTTGATTGAAAATTTGCTGCGACAACTGTTGCTTTTGTGTTAGCTGTGAAGTCTGTAATTATTGTTATTTTTGTAATATTTCTTTGTTCTTTAGTTTTGTTTTGATTTGTTTGTAATTTGTTGGTCTAACCTTTTCTATCTTTCAGTTCTATTCACAATTTATATTCATATATTGTGACGTCATTTGTGTTGTTATTCTTTGCAGATTCTGTGATTATTTTCATTGATTTCCCTATTTGATTTATTTTGATTTCTGCAAACGTTCTTGTATTGTCAGTCCTATTTGTACTTTATGTATTCTGTTGGTTGACATATGTTTTATATAGGTATATTTCATAATACACAATTGCCTGTGCATTGCACTTGGATTATGGTATAAACCAGTACCTGATTATTATTACTGTTATACAAGACCTTATTAAGGCTTGTGACCCACAGATATTGGGATAGTATACTGATTAATCAAGTCAGTAAGAACTTGTGGTATTATTATTGGTTCAGGTGATTAGTATTATTGTTAGACATCATGTCTACATTAGAATACTTCATTACACAAGGGAAATCCCTTGATAAGACTGGTCAACAATTAGAACAATGGGCTGTTGCTCAATATGACAAAGCATTAGCTGCAGAAGAGAAAAAAGCTGCTGCAGAAGAGAGAAAAGCTATGGCTAAAGAGAAAAGATTAGAAAGAGAAGCTGAGGCTGCTGCTGAACAAAAGAAATTGCAGATGCAGGTGGAGGAAAGGAGATTTGAAGCTGAACAAAAAAAATTAGAAAGAGAAGCTGCAGCTGAACAAAAAAGATTAGACAGGGATGCTGAACAAAAAAGATTAGATGCTGAAGAGAAAAAAGCAATAAGAGAACATGAATTTCAGTTAGAGAAATTGAGATTGACAAGTATGAGTAATGTTAATCAGGCATCTAGTGGTAATGGTAAACCTTCTACTTACAAGGTTAAGGTTCCACCGTTCAATCAGTCCAGTGACGATATTACATTCTGGCTGGATAGATTTGAACGTTCTTGTCGTACACATAATGTGGATAAATCACAATACGCTAATCAATTAGCAGAAAACTTGAAAGGTGAATCTTTGACTAGATTATGCCTTGTAGGAGAAGCAGATAAGGATAATTATGATGTCATTAGGGCGGCTTTGATAAAGAAATACCAGCTAAGTGAGGAAGGCTATCGCCTTTTATTTAAGACGATGGTGCCTGAGACAGGTGTAGAATTCTCAGAATTCACTGCAAAGGCACGTCTCACAGTTGATCGTTGGATTGAGCTTTCCAAAACAGAAAAAACGTATGAAGGACTTATGGATTTGTTGCTCAGAGATAAGATTATGTCATGTGTTAACAAACCCTTCCTTGAATTTATACATGAGCGTATGCCAGTTGCTTCAGCAACACCATACAATCCCAATTATTCACACAGATTTCAGGGACCTCAAAACAGATTTGATAAAAAAAGGTAACCATAATAGTTATCAAAACCAAGGTAACCAATCATTTCAGGGTTCTTCTTCAAAGAACTGGAGACGAGCTGATAGCTCTCGACACAGGGGTGGTCATAATTATAGGAATTTCCGTAGAGGAAGTAATTATAGAAACTATCAGGGTTATCCGTCTTGGAGTCAACAAGATCATAATTACAGAGATACTCATTATAATGAATATGATAATGGTAACCAAGGGAACTATGACTCAAACCCAAATAGGGGTTACAATAGAGGTAACAATAACTACAGAGGTGATAATAACCGAGGTAGATCTCAAAACAAAAGACATAAACCACATTTTCAGGCAAACTCTGCACAACAAGAGTCCCATGAAGCCTATAAACAGAGTAAAGATAATAATGATGCTAGTAATATGGCATGTGCCGCTTTTGATTTTGGGAGAGCATCTCAGTGCCCCCAATGCAAAACGTTATTTGAGCCAACCACAGTGTCTACTTTAAGCTGTGGCCATCCTCTTCCTGCTCTTCCGGCATCAGTCGCGCATGATGGAAGAGGTTCTCTTGTCTTACATAAGGGTTTAGTGAATAACAATCCAGTCTCTGTGCTATTTGATTCTGGATGCACCACAATTGGTGTTAGGCAGTCACTCGTAGATCCTTCCCGTGCCACTGGACAAGTAGTCAAATGTGTAACATTTGGCGGCACATTAGAGAAATACTCTACTGCTATCATTGGGATTGCTACTCCTTTCTTTACAGGAGATGTACACGCATGTCTTCTTCCGAATCCGATCGCTGACCTCATCATCGGTCGCATTCATGGAGTCAAAGAATGCACTCCGCAACAAATTTCCACGTGGGAAAGGCAAAACATGCAGATTGCTAACGCTGTAGTCACTAGAGCTCAGGCTCTTAATATGCCTCAAACTTCATCTACTGAAGATAATGAAGTGCATAACCAAGATAATCCCTTGGTAATTTCTCGTGACTCGTTTATAAAACAGCAAGAAGATGATCCCACTCTGAAGAAATTCTTCATTCTTGCAACTAAAGGTGATCCGAATAAAGACACAAGTCGTAAATCGTGGATTACAAAGAAGAATGGCGTACTTGTACGTATGGTTCAAGACTCCATTACGTCAAGTCATTCTCAAATCCTGGTTCCCAAGAATTTGAGAGTTAAAATTTTGCAGCACGCTCACGACTCTCAGTGTGCTGGACACATGGGTTTTTCCCGTACTAAGTCAAGAGTCCTTGCGGCTTTCTTTTGGCCATTGGTAAACAAGGACATACGGATTTATTGTCGATCTTGTAAAGTATGTCAGGAAGTTAAATCCAAAGGTCCACGGCATGCTGCACCCATTCAGGCGGCGGACATTCCTATTCGGCTGTTCCAAAAAATGGCCATAGACATTATTGGTCCATTTAAGATCAAGTCTGCCAGAGGACATCAGTTTATCTTGACGTGTGTTGATATGTGCACACGTTGGCCAGAGGCTATTCCTCTGAAGAGCATTACTACTGCTGATATTGCAGATGCTCTTTGGCTTATATTCTCTCGTCTGGGGTTCCCCGGAGAGATATTGTCAGACCATGGCACCCAACTAATATCAGATACCATGTCTCAAGTAATGTCTACTCTGCAGATAGATAGATCTTTAAGTAGTATCTACCATCCAATGTCTAATGGTATGGTCGAACGCCTTAATAGAACACTTAAAAACTTACTGGGGAAGATAACTGAGGATCATCCTCAAGAATGGGACAGAGTTTTACCTGCGGCCCTCTTCGCTTACAGAGAGGTACCCAATGAACATACGGGATTTTCTCCCTTTGAACTCGTCTTTGGCGCGCGTCCGCGTGGCCCTATGTCGTTGCTTCACGATCTCATAACATCTGACAATATTGACGATGACACAAAGTCATCCTACGAATATGTCATCGCGTTGAGACAAAAAATTATCGAAGCATGCAAATTAGCAACTTCTTCTTCTGAATTTGCGAAACAGAAGGCAAGGCAATTTGCCAATAAGAAGAGATGCTTACGACAACTTTGTCCTGGTGACAAAGCATTTGTATTACTACCTTGTAGGGAAAACAGATTACTTATTTCTTGGAAAGGTCCGTACGATATAATATCGAAAATTTCCGATGTCGACTATATTGTCGATATTGATGGGAAGCATAAACCTTCCACATCAATATGCTTACGGAATTCCATGAACGTCCGGATTATTTGCAACCCATTTTCCAAGCAACGGACAATTCTCCAGTACAACATGGTCATTACTCATCACTGTCCGTGATACAGGATGAGGAAACAAGTTTTTCAGATGTAAATCTTCCTCTTCAAATGATCCCACTTCATTCTAGTGAATCATGGAAGAACGTTACTGTCTCTCCTGATTTGTCTCTAGGAGAACAGCGACAAGTTTCAACTATGTTGCAAACATTTCAGGATGTACTCACTGACATCCCTGGACAAACGCATGTCATTGAACATGACATTGTTCTAACTGACCATACTCCTATTAGGGTTAGACCTTATCCTATACCTATACATTTTCAAGCACAGGTCGAGAAAGAGTTGGATGAGATGATAGATCTGAAAATAATCGAACCATCCACCTCTGCATATTCTTCGCCGATGGTTATTGTGCGTAAAAAAGACAATAACATACGTCTTTGCGTTGACTATCGAAAATTGAATCAAGTAACGAAGTTCGATGCCGAACATATGCCTTTACTGGAAGGGCTACTTACTCGACTCTCCAAATCTCATTTTTTCACTAAACTTGATTTGTCTAAAGGATATTGGCAAGTTCCTTTATCTGAACGCGCCAAACCTCTCACGGCTTTTTCAACACCTAGAGGTTTGTTCCAATGGAATTTTATGCCTTTCGGTCTTATGAACGCACCAGCTACATTCGTACGCATGATGCGCCGAATCCTATCTTATCGGTCAGATGTCATTGCATATCTAGACGACATCTGTCTTTTCAGCGATACTTGGGAAGATCACTATTCAGGGTTAGATGAATTGCTGTCTACTTTGCGCGAGCACAACCTGACAGCGAAACCCTCTAAAGCCTATATTGGTTTTAGCGAAATTTCTTTCCTAGGCCACCGAGTTGGTCATGGTTTCCTAAAGACAGAGGACCATAATACTAGTAAGATACTTAACATCTCGATCCCTAAGACTAAAAAAAAACAGGTGAGAAGTCTGTTAGGTCTTATTCAATTTTATGGCAGATTCATTCAGAATCTATCCTCTATCATGGCACCTCTTTCAACACTTCTAAAGAAAGGTTCGCCTAATGTGGTCCACTGGTCTCAGGAATGCCAATGCTCTCTGGATAGGATTAAAACATTGTTTTCAACACCACCTATTTTAGTGCTACCTACTAAAGATAAGACATTCGTTCTTCGTAGTGATGCTTCATCCACTGGGATTGGAGCGGCACTAATGCAAGAGTACTCTGGAACTCTGCATCCCGTAATGTATATTTCCAGAAAACTTAATGCGGCAGAAAGGAATTATTCGGTTTTAGACCGTGAGCTATTAGCTATGGTTTGGTCGATCCTCAAACTACAGAGATTCCTTCTGGGCGCACATTTCATAGTAGAAACCGACCAAAAAGCTCTTACTGCTATACAGAGTAAGAATTTGAAGAGCTCGAGGTCTACTCGATATGCAATTGCTCTTCAACCTTTTCATTTCTCTGTGCGAGCTATTTGTGGATCAGATAATGTGATGGCAGACATTCTGTCAAGATGCCCACATGATTCCACATAACTATTAGGGCTTAGACTTCTTGATATGTCTAGTTCTATAGTAGTTCCTTTTCTATATCATGATAGATACACATTCGTAATTTAATAATATAATGATTGTATCACTACATAGCGGTTCATTGATGTTTATTCACCGCTGTGCTTTGATGATTTTTTTCTTCATAAATCATAAATTTAAGATATCTAATACGAAATGATGATATGAATTTTTTAGGCATTGTGTAATTGCCAGAATTGTATTATACTTTGATGACACCTTCCTGGAAAAATCTACTTGTAGAGAAATAATTTCTCTCAGTTTATGAGACACATTCTCACCAGTCGCTCCATAAGTCGACTTAGCCTCATATTAGGCGTTATAGGTATTCCTGATATTTTCATCTGCGCATTATTCATGCGTTGTGAGCCTATTGTACGTTGCTCCTAGATGTATTTCAAAAAAAAAAAAATGTTCCATTTTTTTTTCCCGGGAGGTGTGGTAAGACTGTTACGTGCAGTCTTTGATATCTTACAATATTATACATTGGTATACTTGTTATGTTCGCAAATATTTTGTAAACAAAATAGTGCTTAAGGAAAAGTCATTATTGAGTTACTTCCCTTGAAAGTTGTGTCGGCTCTTTCGATCGAACTCCGCGGATGAATCCAGTTTTCTGCGATTTATTCGCTGTTTGGGTAATAATAGATTGTTCTTGCTTCAGAATATCTATGGCCTGAATTTATGTGTATTGTTTGTCTGAGTAGGACGAGTCTGTCTTATATCTGTATATCTTTACATATCTAAGTCGAACTATATGTTCTGTTGTCTCTAGAGAGGTCAAAGGCTATTCGGCGGATGTGTCGCTAGAGTGTGGTGTGATTTGGCTTCGTCCTGATGGGGACTGTGTTTTTTCTATGTCGGCTTGCCGCCGGAAAAAGTGATCTCAGTATTTCTGGGGAAAGTGATAGTCGTCTAGACCTATCGTGTATGCTTTACCCCAGTGTTTATTCGTATTGCCAAGGAATGGCAGAATCATATTTCTGATACCAAGGTAATAATAGATACTCTTATGAACTCTCGTACGAAGCCACCATTTTCGATAGGTACGATTTGAATGTCTAAGAGAATATATTTGACTCGATGAAAACGACTTCGATTCCTAGCAGCACTATATCCTGTAGAATGCAGTCAATTGTTCATGATCAAATCTACAGAGCAATGAAATGTTTAATAAATGACTAACTTTAGGACAGATTCATTATCTGTATCCAAACGTGAGTGACAGCTCACGAGTGAAGCCATCTTGGAACCAAACATGTAGTGACTTTCAAGAAGAGAAAAGGGATGCCCGTATTATCGCTTGATTAGTCCAGAGATCACTGCTACACATGAGAAACCCATTGCTAGCGGTTCCATATTTTATATAAAAAAAAAACTGTGCTGAACCTTATGTTAAAGAATCTTCGCTAGACGAGATTAGGTAGAAGCCATCTTGGATATTGTTTATAATCTGACGTGCTTTGTCAGTAAACTCAGTTGATATATATATATATGGGCAATACTGAGTGCTTGGCTACTGACAGTCCATTATAATATTATTCTACATGAGTGCCCATGTAACATAACATTGCAAGACCAGTTATCCACTGTACCCTGATGTATTATGCCAACCTGTGATTTGTCACTATCTGTGCTGTCGAGTGTGTACGTCCAATTAAACTTTAGTAAAGGTACACAGTCGTTGGTGTCGATGACTTCCAGCCATACATGAGTGTGAGAAAAGAACATTTGTCAACACCACGAACTCTTCCTATCATTCGCACATTATACACTCCATCTATGTCTACACACCACTGCGTAGGTCAAGTTGACATTCCATACACTACAGTGGATTATCATTAATCTGGAAATAAATAGGACTTTATCACTGTATAAATGAAAAGCATATTATTTCTCTGCTCAAGGATGCGCTATCAGACTAGCTAGGTTTTATATTCCTTACATTATTATTAATAAAAAGTTACTTTCTATGTTAGTTGTTTTTTTTGAAATATGTTCGAGCATTTCTGTAATGCGTTTGTGCCGCTGAATTCAAATTAAAGGACTAAGTATCGTAAAAGCGTCCAAGAAATTACTTGTTGCGTATAATAGCTAAGGTCCCTTTTTGTCCATTTCTTTACATTGTGTCAAGCTTGGGGACGTGAACTTTTTTTTCCTTTCCCCACCAATTGCGTCTTTTTAGCCTTGCTTGTTTCAAACCACGTGTTCTTCAGTCATATTTTTTTCTTTTTGATCTCCGTTTTCCCTCCGTCTCAAGGGTAAAAACGTTTTGTCTTCACGTCTAACAAGTTAGTTTCCATGGCGGGTAGTGAACCGCGGCATGGGCGATCATGTCTTCTAGTAGCTTACGCATTATTTTTATCCCTACATTTTATCTTTGGAGATATTTTAACGTTTTATCACGGTTAAATTTATCACATCCGTCAGTATCGGTACATTTGTGGTACTGATTTTTCTAAAGTGCTGTCAATTATAGCACTTTTCTTTCTTTCTTTATTTTTTATGCTAAGTAGCAGATATCTGATTTTACCAAATCGCCCTGCAGGTGATAAATGTCACATTTGCAAGGAGTGCTACCCAGATTTGTGGTTATAGGCGCGGCCGACTAAAAAATAAATTGGACTACGCTATCGGCTTAATTCACAGAAAAGACCCGGGGTTTGTGCTACTCATACGACAGCAGATAACGAGATTACTGTCTGTGTGTCACATGTGGGCAGACAAATATGATGTAATTGCTTCCGGTCCTTGGTTAAAAAGTAATCATGGATTTATTACATTTTAGACCCAATATGGGTTTTTACATATTATGTTTGTAAGAGTGTATACAAGGAATCAGATGTCATATATTGGTAATATGTGACCTTTGCAGACACGCACCTTATTTCACGTGGGACTATTTGAAATATCACAGCCTATCCTGCATGATTTGAAATGATTGGATCTTTCTGATTAGATTAGATTCATAACATCATTGAAGGGAATATAGGCTGACAATTTCACAGTTTTATTTCTCTGTGATTTGCACGCACCCCAAGACATCGGACCTCCGCCACAGGAAGGACTAGATTCATGATTCCTAATTGTTATCCGGACCTTTTTATTGGAGAACCAGATAAAACTTATAAAGCACAGGAAATCTCTTCCAAGTTTTAATAAGGAACAACCAGAACTAGGAAATTGAAGAAACACGGAGTCAGAAAGGGCAATCTATGTTAAAATTAAAGGAAATCCCAGACACGTGTTGTAAGAGAAACGTTTTTTTTTCGTCTTTTTTATTCATCTGTGCGACAAGTCTTAGCACAGGAGTGGCGTAAGTTGGATTTACATTTCATATTTTATTACCACACATGTGAAACTAACATATATTCTGTATATTTTACCATATGAAGTTTAATGGGTGAAACTCGCTATTGGATGTCAAAGTCATTTGAGGCTGGCAACCTCAGCGTATAGAATGATGATTCATGAACCACTACTGCACGGGCTGGTGATGGCTTTATTGATAGTTTTGTAAAGAGAACTAAAAGCATAAAGTAGTTCCAGGTTTCCTACGGAGCAGGGAGGACAAGATGAAAGAAATGATGTACATTCTAAGTATAATACTTACATTTTCAAAGCAGTGTAAATGTCCCTATAAACATAGTCACTTTTAAATTAATGTAAGGTTTCACGCTTTAAACTAGTGTAAATGTCCATGGTAAAATATTAATTTAATTAATAGGAAGGTTTCAAACTTTTCCACAAGTGTAAAATGTAAATGGAAACCCGAATGAATTTTTATGTATTGTGACGCTTTTCAAAACAGTGGAGATGTTAAATGTAAAAAACATATTAGAATCTGTACGTTTAACCTTTTTCATTTAAATGCAATGTATAAAGCTAAAGCTATTCAGTTTAATGTAAAGGAAGTTTTATCCCGAGGGGATTAAATTTAATTCTCAACCGAGGGTAAACTCTGAGGCTAAGTGGGATGGTGAAATAGAAGAGGGGGAACATAACTGTATCGGAGATACGCCTTAATCAGGAATAGCTGTTCTTTTCTATTTCTTCTATCTCAGGGTTATTAGAGGTACCAGCATGAAGCGTTACTATTTCTGGAACAAGACGGGATCAGTGGCCTGCTTTAAGGACACAGGACCACACTGTGTCGACTTTCCTTGAAATTTTCTGTGGAGACGAGCTACACCC